>JACEFZ010026173.1:0-77367 GCA_014155875.1 Cepaea nemoralis | reverse complement strand
ATTGTCTGTTCACTACTATTGCTGTTCATCTACCATATTGTCTGTTCACCTACCATATTGCCTGTTTCATCTACCATATTACTGTTCATCTACCATATGGTCTGTTTGGGTTCTTCATGAACATCTCTAGAGATCAGATAGGTTGCCATCTTTGTATCGAAGGACTGCTGGAAATCTTCTTTAGCAGTCAATGACTCTATCCAGTCATTTACTCTTCTCTCAGCGAGTGTCATTCACCCATTTCGGTCGTCTTTCATTGAAGTTTGACCTACTTCCATGGACGTGCTGTGGCACGCCAGTGCAGTAAGACAGTTCATAAATAAACACATATGTGTTGTTTGTCGCTCATCATTGGCACCTGGCCGCCTTGACAGACGATAGTTAGTTACATTGTGCTTCAAAAAGGCTTAATAACTACAACCCATGACGGTAGCAAATGTGACTGATAAGGCCAATTTGTGCTGTAAATGTTCGTCCACAGTGGATGCATGTGAACACATGGTCATTTCCACCAGCATGCACCATCTTACCTCACTCACGCTCTGTTTGTGCTTAATCTGCAATAATTTTCTCCTTTGTCTTTATTCCATTTCTGATATTTGCCCTCCATGCAACACGTTCAGCGGCGACGTGCTCCCAATGTGCATTGTCAATGCCTGTATCAATCATCTTCCCGCTTACACACATCTTTGTATCGTAGTAGAGGCCGACCCTGAGATCTCCTACCCATCTGTAATTCACCAAACAAGATGTTATTTGGTATTCTACCATCATCCATCCTCCTAACGTGTCCTATCCATGTAAGTCTACGAAGACTAAGCATGGAGCAAATCGTCACACAACCTGATCTTTCCACGCAATACTTCATTCAGTATTTGTGATTTTGCCTTGCCACTTAGTACCAGATATTCTTCGCAGACACCGCATATGAAAGCTGTTTAAACGTTTCTCTTGGCGTGAGTAAGTTGTCCAGGTTTCTCTTGGTGTGAGTAAGTTCTCCAGGTTTCTCTTGGTGTGAGTAAGTTGTCCTGGTTTCTCTTGGTGTGAGTAAGTTCTCCAGGTTTCTCTTGGTGTGAGTAAGTTGTCTAGGTTTCTCTTGGTGTGAGTAAGTTGTCCAGGTTTCTCTTGGTGTGAGTAAGTTGTCCAGGTTTCTCTTGGTGTGAGTGAGTTGTCCAGGTTTCTCTTGGTGTGAGTAAGTTGTCCAGGTTTCTCTTGGTGTGAGTAAGTTGTCCAGGTTTCTCTTGGTGTGAGTGAGTTGTCCAGGTTTCTTTTGGTGTAAGTTGTCCAGGTTTCTCTTGGTGTAAGTTGTCCAGGTTTCTCTTGGTGTGAGTAAGTTGTCCAGGTTTCTCTTGGTGTGAGTAAGTTGTCCAGGTTTCTCTTGGTGTGAGTGAGTTGTCCAGGTTTCTCTTGGTGTGAGTAAGTTGTCCAGGTTTCTCTTGATGTAAGTTGTCCAGGTTTCTCTTGGTGTGAGTAAGTTGTCTAGGTTTCTCTTGGTGTGAGTAAGTTGTCCAGGTTTCTCTTGGTGTGAGTAAGTTGTCCAGGTTTCTCTTGGTGTGAGTAAGTTGTCCAGGTTTCTCTTGGTGTGAGTAAGTTGTCCAGGTTTCTCTTGGTGTAAGTTGTCCAGGTTTCTCTTGGTGTGAGTGAGTTGTCCATGTTTCTCTTGGTGTAAGTTGTCCAGGTTTCTCTTGGTGTAAGTTGTCCAGGTTTCTCTTGGTGTGAGTAAGTTGTCCGGGTTTCTCTTGGTGTGAGTAAGTTGTCCTGGTTTCTCTTGGTGTGAGTAAGTTGTCCAGGTTCCTCTTGGTGTGTGTAAGTTGTCCAGGTTTCTCTTGGTGTGAGTAAGTTGTCCAGGTTTCTCTTAGTGTGAGTAAGTTGTCCAGGTTTCTCTTGGTGTGAGTAAGTTGTCCAGGTTTCTCTTGGTGTGAGTAAGTTGTCCAGGTTTCTCTTGGTGTGCGTAAGTTGTCCAGGTTTCTCTTGGTGTGAGTGAGTTGTCCAGGTTTCTCTTGGTGTGAGTAAGTTCTCCAGGTTTCTCTTGGTGTGAGTAAGTTGTCCAGGTTTCTCTTGGTGTGAGTAAGTTGTCCAGGTTTCTCTTGGTGTGCGTAAGTTGTCCAGGTTTCACTGCCATAAAGTGGCGCTCATAGAAGTAAAAGGAAGAAATAGAGACTAGAGGATGCACTGTTTTTTTTTTGTTGCATATCCTATTTACCAGATATCGCTGTCAATACCAGCACTGCTGTTGTTGATGTCTTGGCAAGTTTACGTTCAGCAGTTTGCCATTGTTTTCTGAATGACTGGCCCCTATACCATCACGTTAAAACCGAGCGCGACACGGTCTGCTGCGAAATCAGTCGCAGCTGTGTTTCGAACGCAGGTAAGCGAAATTACGAATCGCGTCCGTAGCGCCTTTGCCACGGAGAGAGGAGGCCTAGACAACATAAATTTGAAAGCTATGATTACCGACCGGCATTTGAACCTGTCACCTAGGAATTAGGACAGCGCGTCGCTAGAGGAAGGAGTGCTCTACGGAGCTTGACCAATTAGACACCCGGTGATGAGTCAGGTCGTTCATCCACATGTCCCCACAACTTTAATTAAGACAGCTTTGTTAGGGGTGTCTAGGTGGCCATGCTTCGAAGTAGACTTGTTGCTGCAGCGATAGTGCTGTCTTCGTGTGGAGGTGACCGGTTTGAACCCACAACTTCATAGTCATTTTGGTGATAGACCTGGCTAATGAATTTGATCTCTTTATGGGAAACAAGCAGTTACAACTCACGACATATGCGCCTAGTACAATGACACGACGAGAATGATGTCCATAACAATAGCTATGATAATTATGATAATGATAGCGGTTGAACTTGATTATTTCTTGAATATAGCAAAGAATTTCACAAGTGTACATATTAACCACAGCTGTATGTAAGTTTATATACTATCCCAGTTGGGTGTAAGTTTGAATACAATCCCCAGCTGTGTAAATCTATATACTATCCCCAGCTGTGTGTAGGTTTATATAAAATCACAAGATGTGTTTAAGTTTATAGACTATCCCCAGCTGTGAAAGTTTATATACGGGTATATTCGAGTATACAGTACTATTCCAGTTATGTGCAAGTGTACTAAGATGAGAGACCGTCATTCGTAACTCTAGATTCTGCTGACACTTGTGATACTGGCATACTGTGATACTAATACACTGTGATACTGTGATGCATAGTCACTTTCCACTACCGGAAAAACTAAATCCTCTACACAACTGCTATCACTTACTTATTTTGCTGCCCCTATGCTATTCCTTTTACAACTGCTAATACCGCTACTACTACTACTACTACTACTACTACTACTACTACTACTACTACTACTACTACTACTACTACTACTGCTGCTGCTGCTGCTGCTACTACTGCTACTACTACTACTACTACAACTACTACTACAACAACAACAACAACAACAACTACTACTACTACTACTACTACTACTACCACAACTACTACTGCTGCTACTACTACTACTACTACTACTACTACTACTACTACCACAACTACTACTACTACTACTACTACTACTACTACTACTACTACTACTACTACTACTACTACTACCAGTTTTCAACAACCAATGCTATTAAATTACTAGACAATATTGCGAAGAAGACAATTAAGAATAGTAGGATGGTGATGATGACACTGATGACGGTTATGATGACAACGAAAACAGTGATGATGATGTTGATCATCATCATCATCATCATCATCATCATCATCATCATTATCATTATCATCATCGCATCATCATCATCATCATCATCATCATCATCATCTTCATCATCATCATCATCATCATCATCATTACGGCGATGACAATGAGAATGACGACTTTGACAATAACGATGACAGCGAAAAGAAAAACGAAAGACGCAATGAGTTATTACATTTAGACTCAGAAAGATAAGATGGTGATCAAACATATAGATGCACAGACTTCTGGAAAGCAGAGTAGGAGACAACGATAACATTCATACAAGGAAATAAATAAATAACAAAGACATTAAGGAAAGAACAAATATGGAGACTTGAGCGAACGTTCTGTGTTTATTCAGGATAGATATGCACACTTGAAGCTCGGTGTAGATCAGTGTAGATGAGTGCTGCCCGCCAATGTGAGTGTATTTACCATAATGTCAATCCTTAGCTAAGGGTTGGGAATTCCGATCCTGGAGCAGGGAGGGTTGTGAAATGGAGTGGTCTGGGAGTAATAACGAGGTCTCCTGCTACTGCTGTTGACCTACATCAGTTAGTGCTCGTTACAGGAGTTGATGTTGTCAGCTTTCGGGCCATGTATGTGATGGCACTTGATGTGTGTCTCGTTAGTCTAGTGCCTTCTGCTCAGTGGGCCAAATGTAGCCACGGGAAATCACAGCAACACAGTTAGCTTGAAGATAGTAATAGCATCCATCTTCATTATCCACATGAGTGAACTCCACAGCCATTAGATGACGATGGGGAAGAAGAGAAGAAGAAGAAGAAGAAGAAGAAGAAGAAGAAGAAGAAGAAGAAGAAGAAGAAGAAGAAGAAGAAGAAGAAGACGAAGAAGAAGAAGAAGAAAGAAGGAAAGAAAAAGAAGAAGAAGAAGAAGAAGAAGAATGAAAGAGGAGGGGAGAAGTAAGGATATGATGATGGTGTGATGATGATGATGATGATGATGATGATGATGATGATGATGATGATGATGATGATGATGGTGATGGTGGTGGTGGTGGTGGTGGTGGTGGTGGTGGTGATGATGATGTAGAAAAATTATTAGAAGAAGCAGAAAAAAAGAAGAGGGGATGAGAGGAAAAGAAGAAGAGGAAGACGAAGAAGAAGCGGAATAGGAATATCTTTAGGTGAATCATTTACACTCTTGCTTAACCGTCATCAAACTGACGACACAGACTTCATCCGTCATGAAACTGACGTTACAAACTTCATGCGTCAAATCACCGAACAACCCGCTGTGGATATCATTGTCTCTTTGAAGGCAATCACATATCCATTAAACATAAACTATGGGACATTCATTGAACACAACACAATGCGGCACAAGACAAAACAACACAATACAAAGTTCGCAGTACCAGACTTAGAGCTGAGACACGGAAAACCTCGATGACAAGATAGGAATTCTCGTAAATGCCAAAGACATTGAACAAACCACAGACACACGGGGAACAAACACGTAATACTCGGCCCACCATCAACCGGAGATGGAAGTTATAGCAGCCGGCAGATACCATTATTTGATAACTCGACAAAAAGTAGTCCCTTTTTTTTCAGAAAATGATTAAAGACAACCTCATGGGTTGTCAGGCAAAGTCTAATGTAAAATGTGTGTTCCTGGCTTGTTACACTATTTTCGTCTACTCTAGCACGGTGTGGTCTAGTTGTATTGTTGTGTGATTATACACACGCATGCACGCACACACACTCACGCACACACACACACACACACACACACACACAAGTTTACATAATTTCCTCCCAAGTAAACGAATGAATGTTTGTAAACAATGAAAGCTTTAGTTTAAACCAAAAAAAAAAAAACAGGAGAGATACTCCTAGGGACAGGATACTAGCAAGAGGTTATATAAGTAACTTGATGAACGGCAGCTGTCAAAGTATAAACAGGGCGAGAGACAGAGAGTGTTGCAGATCAAGACACCTTTCATTGCGGAGGAGGCACCCGAATGATTAACATTATGAAAAATACGGGACGCAAATATAAGAAGGGTAATAAGTCACACACGCACACGCACGCACACGCACACACACACACACACACACACATGGCCAGAAGGAAGGAAGGAAGGAAGGAAGGAAGGAAGGAAGGAAGGAAGGAAGGAAGGAAGGACACAAGGAAGGACAAAAGGAAGCAAGTGGGAAAAGAAAGAGCGTTGGAAGGGAAAGCAAGAAGCCAGAGAAGATCGAAGGAAAGGAAGAAATGAAGTTTCTTATTTTTCTTTTCCTCCTAAGGTAGGCGATATACACAAAAGACGTCAACAATCTTATGTGTGGGAAATATCCTAAATCACAGTTAACGCGGGTAGGTTTCACAAAATATCAAATGTCAACAGACGCCTAGCACGTTGCTAACATAAACATTTAATGAAGTAAACGAAACAATTTTCCAACAATCATCATAATAATTATATTTTTGGAGTTAAAAACAATAACTGTTTACACTCGATAAATACAAAAATCATAGAAAATATGATAATGCTTTAAACCCTGCCTGGCAGGTGATAATTGCGTTTGGAATATTACGTTATGTTCACAACCAGAAAACTACTGTTAATTGGTTTGTTTTAATGTTGCCACGACCAGGGGCACAGATAGAGGCAATTACCGCCATTTCTGACAATTTCCCGCACCGTTTGCAGGAGTCGATAAGCGTTTGCAATTGTTAATGTGAGTATTTTAATAGCGATGTCACACTGAGTTACTTGTCTTGTACATCTTCGTGTCAACCTTCATCTCCTCGTTTAACTCTTCCAGACGATTCTTCTATCGACTTGAGTTCCTCCTCCTCCTTCACCATCTCCTCCTCCTTCTTCTTCTTCTTAGTGAGATGTGTGTGTGTGGGTAAGGGATGTGTCTTGGGGATGTGTGTGGGTATGGTGTTGTGTGGGAGGGAAGATGGGTGTGGATAAAGGATGTGTGGGTGGGTGGGGGTATGGTTGGGTGTGGGTGTGAGGGTGGGTGTGGATGTGTGTGAGGGTGGGGGTGTGTGTTTGGATAGGTGGTTGAGGTGTGTGAGTGTGGGTGGGTAGATGGGAGATGTATGTGTTGATGAGTGGGTGAGGGATGTGTGGGTGTTAGTGGTTGAGGGATAAGTACGTATGTGGAGGGATGTGTGAGGGGATCAGTGTATGGGTGGGGGATGTGTGTGTGGGTTGGGTGTGCGTGGATGGAAGGGGTGTGTTTGTGAATGGGGGATGTGTTGGTGGGTGGGGATGTGTGTGAGGGATGTGTGTATGGGTGGGGAGATGTGTGTGTGGGATGGGATGTGTGTGTGTATATAGGTAGGGGTGTGTGGTTAAGGGATGTGTTGCTGGGGGATGGATGGATGGGTAGAGTATGGGTGGGTGGGTGATTGTATATGGGTAAGGGTGTGGTTAAGGGATGTGTGGTTAGAGGATGTTTGATTGCGGGATGGGTGGATGGAGGATGTGTGGATGGGTAGAGAATATGTGGGTGGGTGAGTGTGTGTGGGTTAGGAGATGGTGGGGGATGTTTGTATGGGTGGGCTTGGGATCTGTGAGTGGGCTGGGGGAGATGGGAGATTATGTGGGTGGGTGCGGAATTTGTGTGTGGGTAGGTGCGGGATATGTGAGATGGCGGGGAGATGTGTGTATGCCTGGGGGATGTGTTGTTGAGGGATATGTGTTTGGCTGGGTGGTTGGAGGTGTGTGGGTGGAGGAGGATATGTGAGTGGGTGGGGAGATGTGTGTGGGTGGGGATGTGTGGGTTGGGGAATGTATGTGTGCTTGAGGTGTGGGTGGATGGGATGTGTGGTTGGTGGGAGTGTGTGTGGCTGGGGAGATGTGTAGGTGTGGGGATGTGGTGAATGGGTGGGGGAATGTATGAGTGCCTGGGGTGTGTGTGTGTGTGTGGTTGGGTGGGGGATGTGTTGGTGAATGGGGGATGTGTCGGTGAATGGGGGATGTGTCGGTGGGTGGTGGATATGTCTCATAACATGGTAATATGCATTGTTCATGTTTACAAAATTCATTTGACAATGTTTTTCCTATGCACTGTTGATGAAAGAAAGATGAGTGATTGGAAGGGCCGAATGTAAAACGGGCCTGAGTGCCCAATTTGTTACCCTTTGAAAATAAAGTCCGTTCGTTCGTTCTTCGTCTTCTTGTTCTCCTTTGCTTTTCCTTCCAATTCTCCTTCCGCGCCTCCTTCACATTGCCCGTCTTCTCCTTTCTCCTTCTCTTGTCTCCTTCTCCTTTCTCCTTCTCCATTCTCCTTCTCCTTCTTCCTCTTTTCTCATTCGCCTTTCTTCTTCCCCTATCCTTTCTCCCTCTCCATTCTTCTTCTCCTTTCTCCTTCTTCTTCTCCTCATCCGTCTTCTTTCCATCTCCTTCTTCTACCATTTCTTCTTCCACTTCTGTTGCCCCTTGCCTTTTTTCCATTCTCCTTCTCTGTTCTCCACCTTCTTCTCCTACACCTTCTCCTTCCAATTCTTCTCCTACTCCTCCTCCTCTCCTCTTCGTTCTTCTCCTATTTACTCAAAATCCCAGACATCCACATATCGCATTCGCACACACCCACACCCACACAGAGCTCCAGTGAACTGATCCAAACAAGACACAGAGTGCTACCTTACATTCTTTACAGACCTAAAGTATATTAGTTGAAATTTGGACCAAATTCCATCACAATGCCTGGGCAGAGCTTCAGAGAAACATGTGGTGCCCAAACGACATGATCCCTCTCTCTGCCGTGCCTTGTTTAGCCCAGAGGAATGGATAACCAGTACGTCTGGAACAAGGTAGGCTGCAGACGCTGGCGGCTCAGCGTCAAACCTCCGAGACCTCGCCACCACGACCGGCGAGTGGTGGCCAGACCCTGGAACCCATGGAATCTGACTTAGAGGCGTTCAGCCAAGTCCCACAGGTGAGGGCCTCGTACGCGCCTGGACCATAGGATGCGTGAATCTGTCAATCGCAAGTGTCTGGACCTTGTAAGCGTGTACTACCGTCAGACTCCCCGCCTGACTCGTGCGGATCCCGCAACCACCGGGAATAAGCCCGCCGAAGATATTGCTCGTCTGCTGCGAACACATCTCCCATCGTTCCACTTTGCGGATCTCGCAACCAGCGAGAATAGACCCGGCGGAGATATTGCTCGTCTGTTGCGGACAAATCTCCCATCTTGACTGAATAAGTAAAGAAACGATAACAAGACACAACACGTTATATAAATACACAAAATCACACAACACACACCACGTGGTGATATCATTACAACCAGTGCCCCTACGCACCAATGCACAGTTTTCGTACGGTGATATCTCAGCAACAAAACGCCAAAGCGAGCCAGAGAAACATGACCTTCTTTGAGACAATGTGTCATTAACTATTGGATTAACACACATACTGTGTATCGTTAGTTAGTCATGCATATTTTGTCAAACATGACGCAGTGACAACAGTTAGGTCTGTGTGACTCCTGTCAACAAGTGGCAGATAATAAACTTCTCTTGTCAATCATAAATGTGTTTATAATTGTTGGGGAAGTTTTTAAACTCCAATAACGGTCTTTTCCTGTATCCTCAGTATGCCCTGTTATCCTCCATTGTGTCTTTATGTCAGCCATTATGTTCTTGTATCATCTATTGTGTTCTTGTATCACCCATTGTGTTCTTGTATCATTCGCTGCATCTTTGTGTACTGGATTCCAGCCTTGTAACCTCTGTTACGTCTTTACATCCTCCATGCATCGTCCAAAACAACGTACAGCTGCGTTCACGTTTATAGAGAAAGATCAAGACAACAGACAGCTATGTTCACCTTATAGAGAAAGATCAAGACAACAGACAGCTGTGTTTACGTTTACAGGCAAGAGTTTCTAGACATTGAATAACGAAGATACAAACAATAGATTGCACGATTTATAGCCTGGCATATTTCGCTGCATCTCGTCAGGTGCATACTGCAGAATTCACACAACATAAAGTAAAATAACTAGATACATCCTTCAAGCTGAAACATACACATGTTTGCACAGTAATGTCAATAGTCTACCACTGCGATGGCAGCATGGGAAGCACAATTACAATCACACCACAATTACAAACTTCCGGCGTCATCCATTGCATGGCATGTTTTGGAAACGAGTCATGTGAATTATGGAGACAGAGCTTTTCGTGTGTTATTTAATATACAAACTAGTCGCTTGTTAAAGTTTGCAGAAGTTATTATGATTAATCTACATAGGCCAGTTTTGTACAAACAGAAACACATGTTAGTCAGTTTAAAATTACCGTGGTATATAATTGACATTACTGTGAGAACATGTGTATATTTCAGCTTGAAGGATTTATCTAGTTATTTTACTTTTATGTTGTGTGATTTCTGCAGTATGTACCTGACGAGATGCAGCGAAATATGCCAGGCAATAAATCGTGCAATCTATTGCTTGTGTCTTCGTTATTCAAATTCACTACGGGAAAACATTGTTTTAATTTTCTAGACATTGTTATGGACCTAAAAGACCGAGGTCTGGCTTTTCTGGTGGATTATTCTCATTGCACTGGGACAATACAGTTAGAGCTTTAACCGCTTCCAACGATCACATAACGACCTCTGAAGCTCCGGGATGCGACATGTCAGGAAAGGTCACGATACCATGACCAGCAGTGATTAGATGTGACATGTTAGGTAAGGTCACGATACCATGACCAGCAGTGATTAGATGTGACATGTTAGGTAAGGTCACGATACCATGACCAGCAGTGATTAGATGTGACATGTTAGGTAAGGTCACGATACCATGACCAGCAGTGACTGGATGTGACATGACAGGAAAGGTCACGATACCATGACCAGCAGTGATTAGATGTGACATGTTAGGTAAGGTCACGATACCATGACCAGCAGTGATTAGATGTGACATGTTAGGTAAGGTCACGATACCATGACCAGCAGTGATTAGATGTGACATGTTAGGTAAGGTCACGATACCATGACCAGCAGTGACTGGATGTGACATGACAGGAAAGGTCGCGATACCATGACCAGCAGTGATTAGATGTGACATGTTAGGTAAGGTCACGATACCATGACCAGCAGTGATTAGATGTGGCATGTTAGGTAAGGTCACAATACCATGACCAGCAGTGACTGGATGTGACATGTCAGGAAAGGTCACGATACCATGACCAGCAGTGACTGGATGTGACATGTTAGGTAAGGTCACGATACCATGACCAGCAGTGACTGGATGTGACATGTCAGGAAAGGTCCCGATACCATGACCAGCAGTGACTGGATGTGACATGTTAGGTAAGGTCACGATACCATGACCAGCAGTGACTGGATGTGACATGTCAGGAAAGGTCCCGATACCATGACCAGCAGTGACTGGATGTGACATGTTAGGTAAGGTCACGATACCATGACCAGCAGTGACTGGATGTGACATGTCAGGAAAGGTCCCGATACCATGACCAGCAGTGACTGGATGTGACATGTTAGGTAAGGTCACGATACCATGACCAGCAGTGACTGGATGTGACATGTTAGGAAAGATCACGCTACCGTGACCAGCAGTGACTAGTTCCTGGATTGTGACATGTTAGGTAAGGTCACGATATCATGACCAGCAGTGACTTGCTCCCGTCCTTGGTGCTTCTCTTTCCCAGACAATTCCAGAAAATGCTGGAAATTAACCCTTACATACAAGCAAGGGAAGAATGAGGCGTTGCATACGTCATCATCATAATCATAGAGTATTGCTGTAGTTACGGCCGGCCAGAAAGAGTCTCGACGCATGCCTAGATCCCTTACCTCAGTCAGTGTATTATTTTGACCGAAACAGCCTTTCGCTTCCAGGAACTAGTCCTTCCATCACTGTTCTAAAACACTGTGACGTGGCGCTTAACATGGCCACATTAGTTCAGTCTTCGAGACGTGACACTGTTCTATCTAAAACACTGTGACGTGGCGCTTAACATGGCCACATTAGTTCAGTCTCCGAGACGTGACACTGTTCTATTTACAACACTGTGACGTGGCGCTTAACATGGCCACATTAGTTCAGTCTCCGAGACGTGACACTGTTCTATCTAAAACACTGTGACGTGGCGCTTAACATGGCCACATTAGTTCAGTCTCCGAGACGTGACACTGTTCTATCTACAACACTGTGACGTGGCGCTTAACATGGCCACATTAGTTCAGTCTCCGAGACGTGACACTGTTCTATTTACAACACTGTGACGTGGCGCTTAACATGGCCACATTAGTTCAGTCTCCGAGACGTGACGCTGTTTTTAAGCCAGCTGTCTTCCATGTCTAAGTCTTGTAGAATACCAGTGTTTCCATCTTCTTGATTCCCCGTATTCTACAGATGTGTGCATATTAAGTTAAACTACCTCTATTTACTTATTTTGATGACTGTGAAATATGGCTTGTGTGGTAAAAACTCCGCGCCTAGCAAGTACAACTAAGGGGTCTCAACTGTGACTCTTAATTTTGCATTGCTTGGGCCATTCAGCGTCTGAATCCGTTTGAACAGTCCCCAAATTTTTTTTTTTTTTAAACTATGAAATTAAAAGTTGGTGACATTTCCAATGTCTTTATTTGTGAATATAATGTTAACTGACATATGTTATGGTCTGTGCACACTTTGTTTCATGTGCGTCCAGAAGAAGATGTCAACATTTGATGCGTTTTTTTTTTTTACATTCCGGACTAATTGTTGTAATTTCTTTGCACTCTGTGTGGAAAGAACAGCATAATCTGAATGTAGCATTTCTGGAAGCGCCATTTCACACTATCACACAGAAATCTCAAATAAAAGGTTGCACGACTTATGTCTGGTATGTTTCCTTACACGTTGTTATGTGCACATTGCAGAGTTATCTGTCTTATGAAGCGAATAAACAAGTGCCATTATCATTCGACTCCTCAATATTCAAAGGTTAATTTGATCTGGTTGATCTACGGGGCACCATCGATCTTAAACGAAAGCTCATGTCGTCAATAGACATTGCCTTTGACTTCAAAAACCTTCCCATAGAAGTAACGGTGAAGATAGTCTGCAATACTCTTAAAACGGCAGTAAGCAAAATATTATTTTCTGATGAACTAATGATCAGATATAAAACCACATACCTACTCCATCCTTAATCAGAGGAACGACAAATCAACAGACCACAAACATATCAAACATTGCAACTTACGCCGGAGACGTGAACAATTACTAAACAAGCTGAACTGAGCATAAATGCCTTTGAACATAAATGTTATAGTCGGGTTCTAAGAATATCTTGGATACAGAAAAGAACAAATGCGCCCATACGAAAAGAACTGAATATTGAAGAAAATTGGCTACTAAAGACGATAAATCCACGAAAGTTTGGAGAGAACACTAATGGAGACTATATGCCTGGGAAAAGAGGAAGAGGAAGGCCAAAGAGAAGATGGGTGCAGGATGTGGTAGATGATCTCCAGATGGGTAGACATCTTGCTAATGACCAAGAAGTTTTCAGGACGGTTACTAGTTAGTTAGTTAGTTTAGTTAGTTAGTTAGTTAGTTAGTTAGTTAGGTAGGTAGGTAGGTAGGTAGGTGGGTGGGTGGTAGGTAGGTAGGTCAGTTAGTGTCAGTCAGTCAGTAGGTAGGTAGTCAGTTAGTTAGTCAGTCAGTCAATAAGTCAGTCAGTAAGTCAGTCAGTCAGTCAGTCAGTCAGTCAGTCAGTCAGTTAGTTAGTTAGTTAGTTAGTTAGTTAGGTAGGTAGGTAGGTAGGTGGGTGGGTAGGTGGTTAGGTAGGTAGTCAGTCAGTCAGTTAGTTAGTTAGTTAGTTAGTTAGTTAGTTAGTTAGTTAGTTAGTTAGTTAGTTAGTTAGTTAGTCGACAGATCAGCCTCATTGCACATCGAACCATTCAGTCCATAAGTGCTCGGATCCCATTCTCAGCAAATCCCGCAGCGTTTAGCGGCTAACAACACCAGTTCTGTGTTGGTTTATCAATATTCTTTGGCTTCCTGCGTAGTGTTCTTGTTTGGCCACACCTCTTTTAACTTGCTCTTCTCGCAGACTGACCATGGTTGTAGATTCACAGTCATCGCTTAGTTCTTGTAAACGACTTACTTCTCGTAGAGCATTTTGAATGTCTGCCTGGTCCATGGCTCGCCCGCCTTTCACAGTAGCCCTACCTGCAAGCCTGTCTGCCTGCTCATTCCCTTGTACGCCAGCATGCCCTGGCACGAAGATGAAACTAATCTTTGCCAGCCGAGGCGGGCTTTAGAAACAGCACCCACTCTCTTCGGACCCACCCCATCTCTATCGTCCTGAGCATGCTTATTGAGTCACTAAGGACACATGCCCGATTGAATGTCTGTGTCTCGAGCCATGTTATTGCGTTACTTACTGCCATGACTTCCATAGTCAGGCTACTTGTGGTCAAAGCACAAGCGCCGGACTCTTCCTTCACAATTCTCCCTCCGGCCTGAGCAGTAAACGCCCATGAACTGCTCACTCCTCGGACGACCGACGCATCCGTGTAAATGACAGCATCATAGGACGGTTGCTGTTTAAGCGAAGTTATGCAGAGGACATGCTTATGAATGAATGAATGTGATGTTTATTAAGAAACAGCGAATTTTACTCTAGGAAATATTTATATGGCCATTACATTTAACTGTTAAATTCCATCGTTCCCCGCCTTCTTTCAACATGCAAGTGTCAATGTCTGCTGAATGTATAAGATCAGTATTTGTATTAATTAGGTGCTTCGTATCCGATTATTTTAATGCCCTTTGTTTTTGTCTGCCCTGATAAGCCTTCTAGCCGAGTGAGAGAGGTAATTTAGCTGGTGGCATAATATAACGAGGAACACAAATCTGACAAGATGTTACAGATTTACAATGGCAAATCCGGTTGTGAAATGTAATGTATGGACCATTATATTTCCTATGATATCTCATGGGCATAATGAAATAATATGATCAGTTTCCTTCTTTCGTAATTTTACTGGTACGAAAGATGTCAATGTTCTCGAATACTTAGTACGAGGGTGGGTCCACTTGAGGGGAATCAAATAAGTTACACTGGGGATCGAACGTCGGTCCACTGTATTGAAGGCAAGAGCATGAACACATATGCTGGATCCATTCAGAAGGTAAGAATAGAACAATAGCAATGAAACGCTGACAGCACTCCGTCAGCCAGACTTGGGGTCTTACTCACATGTTAAAGTAGGCTTTCACACTGTGTGAAGCGAGTTAGGTACATGGTAATAGGGCAATATTTATACAGAACAATCAGCACTCGACGAGTGATGTCTTCAGTGATGTCTTGTCGCCCGCCTTCACTTTCATGGACATGTCTGGGTACGAGTTATAGGCCGGGTCATCCTGGGAGATGAGCTTAATTGTATGTATCCCGACTGGCTGGGTCATCCTGGGAGATGAGCTCAATTGTATGTATTCCAGCTGGCTGGGAATTTGAACACGTGAACACCGGGATGGGAGGTAAGCCTACTGGGCACTGCATTACCTCACACACACCCGCTTCCCCCTCCCCCTCCCACCGCGTTCCACAACGACAGCCAAGATAGGAAGATAGAAATCATCACTGTTAAGATTAAAATATAGCCACGACAGCCAAGGTAGGAGTATAGAAATCACAACTGTCAGGGTTAAAATATAGCCACGACAGCCAAGGTAGGAGTATAGAAATCACAACTGTCAGGGTTAAAATATAGCCACGACAGCCAAGGTAGGAGTATAGAAATCACAACTGTCAGGGTTAAAATATAGCCACGACACCCAAGGTAGGAGTATAGAACTCATAACTGTCAGGGTTAAAATATAGCCACGACAGCCAAGGTAGGAGTGTAGAAATCACAACTGTCAGGGTTAAAATATAGCCACGACAGCCAATGTAAGAATATAGAAATCATGACTGTCGAGGTTATAATATAGCCATCACGACAGAAAAGGAAAGCAATATAGCCACTACGACTGTCATTGTTTTAAAAAAGAAGCCACCACAATGAAACGTTGAGAGCACACTGTCAGCCCGAGTGGAATTACCTGCTGAAAAGAGGGCAGCGTTGACGGAGCTGCAATGACATCGCACCCATTATCTTCTCTTTCATGGCTGTGTATACAGCTGCATGATGACATCAGCCTGGGTGATTCCAGTTGTAAACATGGTTTATGATCTCACGTGAGACTTCAATAAGCATTGACTAAATACAATTAATGGCCGTCCGGGGATGTGGCTCCCTTTGATGGCGAGAATGGATTACCTCAAATCAGATTACAGAACAGGGTTGTAGGCAGAGCAAGATAAACACTTTTGTTTGAGTAACGGGATAATGACTGGACACTTGTTTAGTTACAGAGATGTATGTTGTTTTCAAATGTCATTGAAGATTCTAGGGAACAACTTGTAAATTCGAACTGGCGGAGAGAGACAGATAATTCACAAGTTCGACAGAAGGAATGAATTTTGTTTTCGCATTGGACACAAAGACATGTAGTGATAGATTTATTGACAGAGATATAAATGAATAATGATAGACTTACTGAAGGACAGATATTTCGATAAATAGGCAGACAAGCAGACAGATGGCCAATCGAAGTGCTTCTTCGTCTGCCTCTAGCGATGTGACCGAACATACAACAGTGCAATATGTTGGCATTCAGCTTTCATTACTCTTCGTCTGCCTCTAGCGATGTGACCGAACATACAACAGTGCAACAATATGTTGGCATTCAGCTTTCATTACTCTTCGTCTGCCTCTAGCGATGTGACCGAACATACAACAGTGCAACAATATGTTGGCATTCAGCTTTCATTACTCTTCGTCTGCCTCTAGCGATGTGACCGAACATACAACAGTGCAATATGTTCGCATTCAGCTTTCATTACTTTGTTGTTAATTTTACTGTTATTGTTGCAGTTCTTATTGTTTTTGTTGCAGTTTTTATTGTTGCTGTTGCCGCGCTGCTGCTGCTGTTATTGCTGTTTGCTTTCGCAGGGTTAATTCATTGCAAGCTATGGAAGCCAGAATATGTATGTTTTCATGTGAGTCGCATTCCAAATTATTTCAAAACGTTCCATGATATCTCCATTGTAGGTATTGGTGGGCACATGTAAACTCCTGTATTCCAGGCACTAGCCCAGAGGTTCCCAAACCACGGCCCGCGGGCCACTTGTGGCCCGCCAGACGTCAGAAAGTGGCACGCGAGACTTCGTTATTTAATATAATATATTTTAATAATTTCAAAAATGCACTCGGAGCCCCCCGTCAGTTTGCGATAATTTACTCTGCTCGTGGTTGTTATGCTCAGATATTATCGAATGCGCCTGTTCCCTTCACAACGAAACGTTATGAAGTTCCCATATCCCCGCCTTGTCGACCAACCAGAGTGCGCAAGGCGCCATGTTGTTGTCTGTTACAACTGTTTAGCAGAGTCGGTAGTATTGTGCTGAAATTAGATGTTTTCAAATAAAAAATTACCGTTAAAACCTATAAACATGAGTGTGGAAAATCTAAAATCAAACAATGGTAAAATGCGAAACTGTGAAGAGCTTTGCTTGTCGTGAATTCAACGAAGATTGAACGTAGAAATTTATGTTTATACCTAGACGTAGTGGTAAACCAGTTTGCTTAATCTGTGGATTTTGTGTTTCTGGACACTGAAAAAAGTGTATATCTGTTTCTGTCTGAAATAAATGAAGTGCCTACAGAACGGGAATGTCTGCCGAACTGGCTTAATGAGCTGGCATTTTTGGTGGACATCACGTCTCATTTAAACTCCTTAAATGCGAGGATCAAAGGAAAAACAAACTATTCACAAATTTGTGCGATGACATTTCTTCATTTAAAATGAGACTACGACTGTTTGTCGGCAGCTGACTGAAGGGACTTCAGGGGCGTTTCAAACTCGGAAGACGCATGTGGTGGAAAAAAAATGTGACTTGTTACAGTACAAAGTAAAAGTTGAAAGTCTTCTGGATATCTTTCAGTAGAGATTTCAAGAGTTCACAATAGAGGAGGATAATCTTTATAAATCCCTTCGTATTTCCTGATTTCAAGCTCTGTCAATTACAGCAAGACCTTCAGCACGGAGTAATTGATTTGAAATGCAATTCTGCACTGAGATGTAAATTTCTGGAGCTGCCTGCTTCACCTTCAGCTGATCATATGATTTCATTCTGGTGACTATTGCCTGTCGAACAATTTTAACACTTGCGTTCATTCGCCCAGAAATAAATTTGTCGTTTTGGTTCCACTTACAGATGCGAGCAGTCATTTACCGAAATGATCGTTATAAAAAAAAAAATAAGCAACGTTCCAGACTCACCGACAGTAACCTAGCTGCGCTTATGACTGGGCACAACAGATTTGTGCCCAGACATTGATAAACTGGCATCTGGTCTTAAGTCACTGGTTTTGAAGAATTGTTACCATTGTAAATTAATTACAGTAATAGCGATTTTCGAAACTGATTTAAAATGTATTGTAAAATGAACTTTTGATTTTAAACCAAAAAATGACCGCAGTGTAGTATTGATACTGACTGCCTTTAAAGTGTTAGAATTTTGTTGACGAAAGTTAAGAAAGGAAAGAATGATATTGCACGACTTTTATAATTTTATAACGTTGTGGCCCGCTTGACTACCGAAAATAGTAAATATGGCCCTCTGCTTGAAAAGCTTGGGAACCACTGCACTAGCCTTTCTAGTCTACGCTTACCAGGTGTTCTCAATGTATGGCCTTTCCAGCGCCAGTGTCATTTCTTCACCCCGTGCTTCACTGGTATTTCTCTAGTTCTCTCCATGGGCTCCAAGTTTTGTTTATATAAACTTTCCTCAACGCCCTAACACTACAATGTCCACTGTTTGTTTTATATACTGTTTCTATTATCTGCATCTGTTCCCTCGTCATTGTCAGATTCGATCTCTTCCTTTATACAATTTTCTCATCTTGTCATTGCTTGTAAATTCATTAAATTGATTATTAAATTAATTCAATTATTTATGCTATGTGTATCCACGTGTGTACATTTGTGTGAGTGTCCGTGTGTGTGTCTCTCTCTCTCTCTCTCTCTCTCTCTCTCTCTCTCTCTCTCTCTCTCTCTCTCTGTGTGTGTGTGTGTATGTGTGTGTCCCCTCCAATCACTAAAAAACGGATAATCTGGACATAACATCTTTGCCAGGTCAGTCTTGACATCAAATGAATTATACTTATAATACTGTGTTTCATAACCTCATTCTGACATAGTATTCAATATAATTATCACTATATGTTTCTCAGTTGCGCCTGTTAGCACATTCATTAGAATTGTGATCATGTATTTGTCATGATGATGCCAGCTGACGCCCAGGTATTGTCGACAGCTTTGAGACAATCAATAAACCAGGAAACACTGACTGACACGGGTATTCATAGTCTTCAGTGGGTGAATACTGTGTCAGCTGACTGACACGGGTATTCATAGTCTACAGTGGGTGAATACTGTGTCAGCTGACTGTCACGGGTATTCATAGTCTACAGTGGGTGAATACTGTGTCAGCTGACTGTCACGGGTATTCATAGTCTACAGTGGGTGAATACTGTGTCAGCTGACTGTCACGGGTATTCATAGTCTACTGTGTCAGCTGACTGTCACGGGTATTCATAGTCTACAGTGGGTGAATACTGTGTCAGCTGACTGTCACGGGTATTCATAGTCTACAGTGGGTGAATACTGTGTCAGCTGTTCACCACGACAATATTCATAATCGACAGTGGGTGAATACTGTGTCAGCTGACTGTCACGGGTATTCATAGTCTACAGTGGGTGAATACTGTGTCAGCTGTTCACCACGACAATATTCATAATCGACAGTGGGTGAATACTGTGTCAGCTGACTGTCACGGGTATTCATAGTCTACAGTGGGTGAATACTGTGTCAGCTGACTGTCACGGGTATTCATAGGTCTACAGTGGGTGAATACTGTTCAGCTGTTCACCACGACAATATTCATAATCGACAGTGGGTGAATACTGTGTCAGCTGACTGTCACGGGTATTCATAGTCTAACAGTGGGTGAATACTGTGTCAGCTGACTGTCACGGTATTCATAGTCTACAGTGGGTGAATACTGTGTCAGCTGTTCACCACGACAATATTCATAATCGACAGTGGGTGAATACTGTGTCAGCTGACTGTCACGGGTATTCATAGTCTACAGTGGGTGAATACTGTGTCAGCTGTTCACCACGACAATATTCATAATCGACAGTGGGTGAATACTGTGTCAGCTGACTGTCACGGGTATTCATAGTCTACAGGTGGGTGAATACTGTGTCAGCTGTTCACCACGACAATATTCATAGTCCTACAGTGGGTGAATACTGTGTCAGCTGTTCACCACGACAATATTCATAGTCTACAGTGGGTGAATACTGTGTCAGCTGTTCACCACGACAATATTCATAGTCAGTGGGTGAATACTGTGTCAGCTGTTCACCACGACAATATTCATAGTCTACAGTGGGTGAATACTGTGTCAGCTGTTCACCACGACAATATTCATAGTCTACAGTGGGTGAATACTGTGTCAGCTGTTCACCACGACAATATTCATAATCGACAGTGGGTGAATACTGTGTCAGCTGACTGTCACGGGTATTCATAGTCTACAGTGGGTGAATACTGTGTCAGCTGACTGTCACGGGTATTCATAGTCTACAGTGGGTGAATACTGTGTCAGCTGTTCACCACGACAATATTCATAATCGACAGTGGGTGAATACTGTGTCAGCTGACTGTCACGGGTATTCATAGTCTACAGTGGGTGAATACTGTGTCAGCTGACTGTCACGGGTATTCATAGTCTACAGTGGGTGAATACTGTGTCAGCTGACTGTCACGGGTATTCATAGTCTACAGTGGGTGAAATACTGTGTCAGCTGTTCACCACCGACAATATTCATAATCGACAGTGGGTGAATACTGTGTCAGCTGACTGTCACGGGTATTCATAGTCTACAGTGGGTGAATACTGTGTCAGCTGACTGTCACGGGTATTCATAGTCTACAGTGGGTGAATACTGTGTCAGCTGTTCACCACGACAATATTCATAATCGACAGTGGGTGAATACTGTGTCAGCTGACTGTCACGGGTATTCATAGTCTACAGTGGGTGAATACTGTGTCAGCTGTTCACCACGACAATATTCATAATCGACAGTGGGTGAATACTGTGTCAGCTGACTGTCACGGGTATTCATAGTCTACAGTGGGTGAATACTGTGTCAGCTGTTCACCACGACAATATTCATAGTCTACAGTGGGTGAATACTGTGTCAGCAGTTCACCACGACAATATTCATAGTCTACAGTGGGTGAATACTGTGTCAGCTGTTCACCACGACAATATTCATAGTCTACAGTGGGTGAATACTGTGTCAGCTGACTGTCACGGGTATTCATAGTCTACAGTGGGTGAATACTGTGTCAGCTGTTCACCACGACAATATTCATAGTCTACAGTGGGTGAATACTGTGTCAGCTGTTCACCACGACAATATTCATAGTCTACAGTGGGTGAATACTGTGTCAGCTGTTCACCACGACAATATTCATAGTCTACAGTGGGTGAATACTGTGTCAGCTGTTCACCACGACAATATTCATAGTCTACAGTGGGTGAATACTGTGTCAGCTGTTCACCACGACAATATTCATAGTCTACAGTGGGTGAATACTGTGTCAGCTGTTCACCACGACAATATTCATAGTCTACAGTGGGTGAATACTGTGTCAGCTGTTCACCACGACAATATTCATAGTCTACAGTGGGTGAATACTGTGTCAGCTGTTCACCACGACAATATTCATAGTCTACAGTGGGTGAATACTGTGTCAGCTGTTCACCACGACAATATTCATAGTCTACAGTGGGTGAATACTGTGTCAGCTGTTCACCACGACAATATTCGTAGTCTACAGTGGGTGAATACTGTGTCAGCTGTTCACCACGACAATCACACGTCACTCTGTTCGTATATAGCTGATATGTTTTGTTTTTTAAAAATAAGTCTTAGAAGTCGATATGATCGACTTCATTTCCCTGTGTTTTATCCCATATAGTTCGGTCTCTTTCCGGAGGACGGCCTGTCGAAAGCGTCGCACGGAGCACGAACTCCATAGCTCCAGCGACGACCCGCAGGTGTCTCCGAGAAAAATGCACTCGTGAACCGAAAGACATAGCCCGGAATCGAACCCTGAAACTCTGAAGCGCGAGGCAAACTACTCGGCACCGGGACTTCCATAGCTGATAGCTGATGTCCAGCTTTTCACGAAGTCAATCAAACATGATTGAGTTTATATATAGCTGATACACAGCTTTTCAAGAAGACAATCACACAGGATTGTGTTCATGTATAGCTGATACACAGCTTTTCAAAATGACAATCACACAGGATTGTGAACATGTATAGCTGATACACAGCTTTTCAAGAAGACAATCACACAGTATTGTGTTCATATATAGTTGATATTTACCTTTTCAAGATGGTAATCACACATGATTGTGTCCATATATAGCCATTGACCTTCCATTCCTCGACCGTGCATGTCGGCTTGCATTATTTTATTGTGACAGCAGTTTATATTCGACTAACTTTATATCGACTATAAATAAAACGGATTGAACTATAGAGAAGACATACAACTCTAAGATGAATAAATGAATAACTACGGTAACTGTCATTGAACACCGTGGTCAGACATGATTGTAAGTACATGAGACAGGAGGCTGTGGTCAGACATGATTGTAAGTACATGAGACAGGAGGGTGTGGTCAGACATGATTGTAAGTACATGAGACAGGAGGCTGTGGTCAGATATGATTATAAGTACACGAGACAGGAGGCTGTGGTCAGACATGATTGGAACTACATGAGACAGGAGGCTGTAGTCAGACATGATTGGCTGTACACGAGACAGGAGGCTGTGGTCAGACATGATTGGCAGTACACGAGACAGAAGGCTGTGGACAGACATGATTGGCTGTACACGAGACAGAAGGCTGTGGTCAGGCATGATTGGCTGTACACGAGACAGGAGGCTGTGGACAGACATGATTGGCTGTACACGAGACAGAAGGCTGTGGTTAGGCATGATTGGCAGTACACGAGACAGGAGGCTGTGGTCAGACATGATTGGCAGTACACGAGACAGGAGGCTGTGGTCAGACATGATTGGAAGTACACGAGACAGAAGGCTGTGGTCAGACATGATTGGCAGTACACGAGACAGGAGGCTGTGGTCAGACATTATTGGCAGTACACGAGACAGGAGGCTATGGTTAGACATGATTGGAAGTAAATGAGACAGGAGGCTGTGGTCAGACATGATTGGAAGTACATGAGACAGGAGGCTGTGGTCAGACATGATTGGAAGTACATGAGACAGGAGGCTGTGGTCAGACATGATTGGCTGTACACGAGACAGGAGGCTGTGGTCAGACATGATTGGAAGTACACGAGACAGAAAGCTGTGGTCAGACATGATTGGCTGTACACGAGACAGGACGCTGTGGACAGACATGATTGGCTGTACACGAGACAGAAGGCTGTGGTCAGGCATGATTGGCAGTACACGAGACAGGAGGCTGTGGACAGACATGATTGGCAGTACACGAGACAGAAGGCTGTGGTCAGACATGATTAGAAGTAAATGAGACAGGAGGCTATGGTCAGACATGATTGGAAGTAAATGAGACAGGAGGCTGTGGTCAGACATGATTGGCTGTACACGAGACAGGAGGCTGTGGTCAGACATGATTGGAAGTGCACGAGACAGAAGGCTGTGGTCAGACATGATTGGCAGTACACGAGACAGGAGGCTGTGGACAGACATGATTGGCAGTACACGAGACAGAAGGCTGTGGTCAGGCATGATTGGCAGTACACGAGACAGGAGGCTGTGGACAGACATGATTGACAGTACACGAGACAGAAGGCTGTGGTCAGACATGATTGGCAGTACACGAGACAGGAGGCTGTGGTCAGACATGATTGGCAGTACACGAGACAGGAGGCTGTGGTCAGACATGATTGGCAGTACACGAGACAGGAGGCTGTGGACAGACATGATTGGCAGTACACGAGACAGAAGGCTGTGGTCAGACATGATTGGCAGTACACGAGACAGGAGGCTGTGGTCAGACATGATTGGCAGTACACGAGACAGGAGGCTGTGGTCAGACATGATTGGCAGTACACGAGACAGGAGGCTGTGGACAGACATGATTGGCAGTACACGAGACAGAAGGCTGTGGTCAGACATGATTGGCAGTACACGAGAATGGAGGCTGTGGTCAGACATGATTGGCAGTACACGAGACAGGAGGCTGTGGTCAGACATAATTGGCAGTACACGAGACAGAAGGCTGTGGTCAGACATGATTGGCAGTACACGAGACAGGAGGCTGTGGTCAGACATGATTGGCAGTACACGAGACAGGAGGCTGTGGTCAGACATGATTGGCTGTACACGAGACAGGAGGCTGTGGTCAGACATGATTGGCAGTACACGAGACAGGAGGCTGTGGACAGACATGATTGGCAGTACACGAGACAGAAGGCTGTGGTCAGACATGATTAGAAGTAAATGAGACAGGAGGCTATGGTCAGACATGATTGGAAGTAAATGAGACAGGAGGCTGTGGTCAGACATGATTGGCTGTACACGAGACAGGAGGCTGTGGTCAGACATGATTGGAAGTACACGAGACAGAAGGCTGTGGTCAGACATGATTGGCAGTACACGAGACAGGAGGCTGTGGACAGACATGATTGGCAGTACACGAGACAGAAGGCTGTGGTCAGGCATGATTGGCAGTACACGAGACAGGAGGCTGTGGACAGACATGATTGGCAGTACACGAGACAGAAGGCTGTGGTCAGACATGATTGGCAGTACACGAGACAGGAGGCTGTGGTCAGACATGATTGGCAGTACACGAGACAGGAGGCTGTGGTCAGACATGATTGGCAGTACACGAGACAGGAGGCTGTGGACAGACATGATTGGCAGTACACGAGACAGAAGGCTGTGGTCAGACATGATTGGCAGTACACGAGACAGGAGGCTGTGGTCAGACATGATTGGCAGTACAAGAGACAGGAGGCTGTGGTCAGACATGATTGGCAGTACACGAGACAGGAGGCTGTGGACAGACATGATTGGCAGTACACGAGACAGAAGGCTGTGGTCAGACATGATTGGCAGTACACGAGAATGGAGGCTGTGGTCAGACATGATTGGCAGTACACGAGACAGGAGGCTGTGGTCAGACATGATTGGAAGTACATGAGACAGGAGGCTGTGGTCAGACATGATTGGCAGTACACGAGACAGGAGGCTGTGGTCAGACATGATTGGCAGTACACGAGACAGGAGGCTGTGGTCAGACATGATTGGCAGTACACGAGACAGGAGGCTTTGTCAGACATGATTGGAAGTAAATGAGACAGGAGGCTGTGGCAGACATGATTGGCAGTACACGAGACAGGAGGCTGTGGTCAGACATAATTGGCAGTACACGAGACAGAAGGCTGTGGTCAGACATGATTGGCAGTACACGAGACAGGAGGCTGTGGTCAGACATGATTGGCAGTAACGAGACAGGAGGCTGTGGTCAGACATAATTGGCAGTACACGAGACAGAAGGCTGTGGTCAGACATGATTGGCAGTACACGAGACAGGAGGCTGTGGTCAGACATGATTGGCAGTACACGAGACAGGAGGCTGTGGTCAGACATGATTGGCTGTACACGAGACAGGAGGCTGTGGTCAGACATGATTGGCAGTACACGAGACAGGAGGCTGCGGTCAGACATGATTGGCAGTACATGAGACAGGAGGCTGTGGTCAGATATGATTGGAAGTACATGAGACAGGAGGCTGTGGTCAGACATGATTGGCAGTACACGAGACAGGAGGCTGTGGTCAGACATGATTGGAAGTACATGAGACAGGAGGCTGTGGTCAGACATGATTGGCAGTACACGAGACAGGAGGCTGTAGTCAGACATGATTGGCAGTACACGAGACAGGAGGCTGTGGTCAGACATGATTGGCAGTACATGAGACAGGAGGCTGTGGTCAGACATGATTGAAAGTACATGAGACAAGAGGCTGTGGTCAGACATCATTGGCTGTACACGAGACAGGAGGCTGTGGTCAGACATGACTGGCAGTACACGAGACAGGAGGCTGTGGTCAGACATGATTGGCTGTACACGAGACAGGAGGCTGTGGACAGACATGATTGGCTGTACACGAGACAGGACGCTGTGGACAGACATGATTGGCTGTACACGAGACAGAAGGCTGTGGTCAGACATGATTAGAAGTAAATGAGACAGGAGGCTATGGTCAGACATGATTGGAAGTAAATGAGACAGGAGGCTGTGGTCAGACATGATTGGCTGTACACGAGACAGGAGGCTGTGGTCAGACATGATTGGAAGTACACGAGACAGAAGGCTGTGGTCAGACATGATTGGCAGTACACGAGACAGGAGGCTGTGGACAGACATGATTGGCAGTACACGAGACAGAAGGCTGTGGTCAGGCATGATTGGCAGTACACGAGACAGGAGGCTGTGGTCAGACATGATTGGCAGTACACGAGACAGGAGGCTGTGGTCAGACATGATTGGCAGTACACGAGACAGGAGGCTGTGGTCAGACATGATTGGCAGTACACGAGACAGGAGGCTGTGGTCAGACATGATTGGCAGTACACGAGACAGGAGGCTGTGGTCAGACATGATTGGCTGTACACGAGACAGGAGGCTGTGGTCAGATATGATTGGAAGTACATGAGACAGGAGGCTGTGGTCAGACATGATTGGCAGTACACGAGACAGGAGGCTGTGGTCAGACATGATTGGCAGTACACGAGACAGGAGGCTGTGGTCAGACATGATTGGCAGTACACGAGACAGGAGGCTGTGGTCAGACATGAATGGAAGTAAATGAGACAGGAGGCTGTGGCAGACATGATTGGCAGTACACGAGACAGGAGGCTGTGGTCAGACATGATTGGCAGTACATGAGACAGGAGGCTGTGGTCAGACATGATTGGAAGTACATGAGACAAGAGGCTGTGGTCAGACATCATTGGCTGTACACGAGACAGGAGGCTGTGGTCAGACATGACTGGCAGTACACGAGACAGGAGGCTGTGGTCAGACATGATTGGCTGTACACGAGACAGGAGGCTGTGGACAGACATGATTGGCTGTACACGAGACAGAAGGCTGTGGTCAGGCATGCTTGGCTGTACACGAGACAGGAGGCTGTGGACAGACATGATTGGCTGTACACGAGACAGAAGGCTGTGGTCAGGCATGCTTGGCTGTACACGAGACAGGAGGCTGTGGACAGACATGATCACCAACTCCAGACGGAGTGGACTATAAAAAGATTGACAGTATACGAGACAGAAGGCTGTGGACAGACATGATCACCAACTCCACACAGATTAGACTATAAAAAATTGACAGTACACGAGACAGAAGGCTGTGGACATACATGATTACCAACTCCAGACGGATTGTACTATACGAAGATTGCCAGTACACGAGACAGAAGGCTGTGGACAGACATGATCACCAACTCCCCACGGATTGGACTGTGTGTGTGTGTGTGTGTGTGCGCGTGTGTGTGTTATTGTATGTGTGCCTGCGTGACTGCCCTGCGTGCGTGTGGGTGGGTGGGCAGGCACTCACGCACGCATGCACGCACGAAAGCAGACAGCCAGGCAGTTGTGTAGGTAGGTAGGTATGTAGGTATAAGTAAATTTGTGTTAGTGTGTTAGTAATTGTGACTGAAGGAGTGTATGTGTATGCGAGGGAGTGTGTGTATGTGTGTGCTATTGAGTGAGTGTACAACTGTAAGAGTTTGTATAAATGATATACGTATGTATGCGGGTATGCATGTATTTATGCATGCACGTGCGTATGTGTGTTTGGCTGCCTGCCTGTTTCATAACATGGTAATATGCATTGTTTATGTTCATTATATATTATATCATATTCATTTGACTATGTGTTTTTGATTTTTCCTATGTGAATGTGACTGCACAATATATAATTGATGTACGAAAGATGAGATGAGTGATGGAAGAGTCGAAAGTGAGACAGGCCTGCGTGCCCAATTTGTGACCCTTTGAAAATAAAGTTCGTTCGTTTGATCATACTTGGCTTCACATGTAAAGTGGCTTCACTAGTGGAGTCTAGAACTATAGATCCAATCAAACTAGTGGAGTCTAGAACTATAGATCCAATCAAACTAGTGGAGTCTAGAACTATAGATCTAATCAAACTAGTGGAGTCTAGAACTCTAGATCCAATCAAACTAGTGGTAGTCTAGAACTCTAGATCTAATCAAACTAGTGGAGTCTATCTAGAACTCTAGATCTAATCAAACTAGTGGAGTCTAGAACTATAGATCCAATCAAACTAGTGGAGTCTAGAACTCTAGATCTAATCAAACTAGTGGAGTCTAGAACTCTAGATCCAACCAAACTAGTGGAGTCTAGAACTATAGATCCATCAGACTAGTGGAGTCTAGAACTATAGATCCAACCAAACTAGTGGAGTCTAGAACTATAGATCCAACCAAACTAATTGAGTCTAGAACTATAGATCCAACCAAACTAGTGGAGTCTAGAACTCTAGATCCAACCAAACTAGTGGAGTCTAGAACTCTAGATCCAACCAAACTAGTGGAGTCTAGAACTATAGATCCAATCAGACTAGTGGAGTCTAGAACTATAGATCCAATCAAACTAGTGGAGTCTAGAACTCTAGATCTAATCAAACTAGTGGAGTCTAGAACTCTAGATCTAATCAAACTAGTGGAGTCTAGAACTCTAGATCTAATCAAACTAGTGGAGTCTAGAACTCTAGATCTAATCAAACTAGTGGAGTCTAGAACTCTAGATCTAATCAAACTAGTGGAGTCTAGAACTCTAGATCTAATCAAACTAGTGGAGTCTAGAACTATAGATCCAATCAAACTAGTGGAGTCTAGATCTCTAGATCTAATCAAACTAGTGGAGTCTAGAACTATAGATCCAATCAAACTAGTGGAGTCTAGAACTCTAGATCTAATCAAACTAGTGGAGTCTAGAACTCTAGATCCAATCAAACTAGTGGAGTCTAGAACTCTAGATCTAATCAAACTAGTGGAGTCTAGAACTCTAGATCCAATCAAACTAGTGGAGTCTAGAACTCTAGATCTAATCAAACTAGTGGAGTCTAGAACTCTAGATTAATCAAACTAGTGGAGTCTAGAACTCTAGATCTAATCAAACTAGTGGAGTCTAGAACTCTAGATCTAATCAACTAGTGGAGTCCTAGAACTCTAGATCTAATCAAACTAGTGGAGTCTAGAACTATAGATCCAATCAAACTAGTGGAGTCTAGAACTCTAGATCCAATCAAACTAGTGGAGTCTAGAACTCTAGATCTAATCAAACTAGTGGAGTCTAGAACTCTAGATCCAATCAAACTAGTGGAGTCTAGAACTCTAGATCTAATCAAACTAGTGGAGTCTAGAACTCTAGATCCAATCAACTAGTGGAGTCTAGAACTCTAGATCTAATCAAACTAGTGGAGTCTAGAACTATAGATTCCAATCATACTAGTGGAGTCTAGCAACTCTAGATCTAATCAACTAGTGGAGTCTAGAACTATAGATCCAATCAACTAGTGGAGTCTAGAACTCTAGATCCAATCAAACTAGTGGAGTCTAGAACTCTAGATCTAATCAAACTAGTGGAGTCTAGAACTCTAGATCCAACCAAACTAGTGGAGTCTAGAACTATAGATCCATCAGACTAGTGGAGTCTAGAACTATAGATCCAACCAACTAGTGGAGTCTAGAACTTAGATCCAACCAAACTAATTGAGTTAGAACTATAGATCCACAAACTAGTGGAGTCTAGAACTCTAGATCCAACCAAACTAGTGGAGTCTAGAACTCTAGATCCAACCAAACTATGGAGTCTAGAACTATAGATCCAATAGACTAGTGGAGTCTAGAACTCTAGATCCAATCAAACTAGTGGAGTCTAGAACTCTAGATCTAATCAAACTAGTGGAGTCTAGAACTCTAGATCTAATCAACTAGTGGAGTCTAGAACTAAGATCCAATCAAACTAGTGGAGTCTAGAACTATAGATCCAATCAAACTAGTGGAGTCTAGAACTCTAGATCTAATCAAACTAGTGGAGTCTAGAACTCTAGATCCAATCAAACTAGTGGAGTCTAGAACTCTAGATCTAATCAAACTAGTGGAGTCTAGAACTCTAGATCCAATCAAGCTAGTGGAGTCTAGAACTCTAGATCTAATCAAACTAGTGGAGTCTAGAACTCTAGATCCAATCAAACTAGTGGAGTCTAGAACTCTAGATCTAATCAAACTAGTGGAGTCTAGAACTCTAGATCCAATCAAACTAGTGGAGTCTAGAACTCTAGATCTAATCAAACTAGTGGAGTCTAGAACTCTAGATCCAATCAAACTAGTGGAGTCTAGAACTCTAGATCCAATCAAACTAGTGGAGTCTAGAACTCTAGATCCAATCAAACTAGTGGAGTCTAGATCTCTAGATCTAATCAAACTAGTGGAGTCTAGAACTATAGAACCAATCAAACTAGTGGAGTCTAGAACTCTAGATCCAATCAAACTAGTGGAGTCTAGAACTCTAGATCTAATCAAACTAGTGGAGTCTAGAACTCTAGATCCAATCACACTAGTGGAGTCTAGAACTCTAGATCTAATCAAACTAGTGGAGTCTAGAACTCTAGATCCAATCAAACTAGTGGAGTCTAGAACTCTAGATCTAATCAAACTAGTGGAGTCTAGAACTCTAGATCCAATCAAACTAGTGGAGTCTAGAACTCTAGATCTAATCAAACTAGTGGAGTCTAGAACTCTAGATCAAATCAAACTAGTGGAGTCTAGAACTCTAGATCTAATCAAACTAGTGGAGTCTAGAACTCTAGATCTAATCAAACTAGTGGAGTCTAGAACTATAGATCCAATCAAACTAGTGGATTCTAGAACTCTAGATCCAATCAAACTAGTGGAGTCTAGAACTCTAGATCTAATCAAACTAGTCGAGTCTAGAACTCTAGATCCAATCAAACTAGTGGAGTCTAGAACTCTAGATCTAATCAAACTAGTGGAGTCTAGAACTCTAGATCTAATCAAACTAGTGGAGTCTAGAACTCTAGATCTAATCAAACTAGTGGAGTCTAGAACTCTAGATCTAATCAAACTAATGGAGTCTAGAACTATAGATCCAATCAAACTAGTGGAGTCTAGAACTCTAGATCTAATCAAACTAGTGGAGTCTAGAACTATAGATCCAATCAAACTAGTGGAGTCTAGAACTCTAGATCTAATCAAACTAGTGGAGTCTAGAACTCTAGATCTAATCAAACTAGTGGAGTCTAGAACTCTAGATCTAATCAAACTAGTGGAGTCTAGAACTCTAGATCTAATCAAACTAGTGGAGTCTAGAACTCTAGATCTAATCAAACTAGTGGAGTCTAGAACTCTAGATCTAATCAAACTAGTGGAGTCTAGAACTCTAGATCCAATCAAACTAGTGGAGTCTAGAACTCTAGATCCAATCAAACTAGTGGAGTCTAGAACTCTAGATCTAATCAAACTAGTGGAGTCTAGAACTCTAGATCCAATCAAACTAGTGGAGTCTAGAACTCTAGATCTAATCAAACTAGTGGAGTCTAGAACTATAGATCCAATCAAACTGGTGGAGTCTAGAACTCTAGATCTAATCAAACTAGTGGAGTCTAGAACTCTAGATCCAATCAAACTAGTGGAGTCTAGAACTCTAGATCTATTCAAACTAGTGGAGTCTAGAACTCTAGATCCAATCAAACTAGTGGAGTCTAGAACTCTAGATCTAATCAAACTAGTGGAGTCTAGAACTCTAGATCCAATCAAACTAGTGGAGTCTAGAACTCTAGATCTAATCAAACTAGTGGAGTCTAGAACTCTAGATCCAATCATACTAGTGGAGTCTAGAACTCTAGATCTAATCAAACTAGTGGAGTCTAGAACTATAGATCCAATCAAACTAGTGGAGTCTAGAACTCTAGACCCTAATCAAACTAGTGGAGTCTAGAACTCTAGATCTAATCAAACTAGTGGAGTCTAGTACTCTAGATCCAATCAAACTAGTGGAGTCTAGAACTCTAGATCTAATCAAACTAGTGGAGTCTAGAACTCTAGATCCAATCAAACTAGTGGAGTCTAGAACTCTAGATCTAATCAAACTAGTGGAGTCTAGAACTCTAGATCCAATCAAACTAGTGGAGTCTAGAACTCTAGATCTAATCAAACTAGTGGAGTCTAGAACTCTAGATCCAATCATACTAGTGGAGTCTAGAACTCTAGATCTAATCAAACTAGTGGAGTCTAGAACTATAGATCCAATCAAACTAGTGGAGTCTAGAACTATAGATCCAATCAAACTAGTGGAGTCTAGAACTCTAGAATCTAATCAAACTAGTGGAGTCTAGAACTCTAGGATCCAATCAAACTAGTGGAGTCTAGAACTCTAGATCTAATCAAACTAGTGGAGTCTAGAACTCTAGATCCAATCAAACTAGTGGAGTCTAGAACTCTAGATCTAATCAAACTAGTGGAGTCTAGAAACTCTAGATCCAATCAAACTAGTGGAGTCTAGAACTCTAGATCTAATCAAACTAGTGGAGTCTAGAACTCTAGATCCAATCAAACTAGTGGAGTCTAGAACTCTAGATCCAATCAAACTAGTGGAGTCTAGAACTCTAGATCCTAATCAAACTAGTGGAGGTCTAGAACTCTAGATCTAATCAAACTAGTGGAGTCTAGAACTATAGATCCAATCAAACTAGTGGATTCTAGAACTCTAGATCCAATCAAACTAGTGGAGTCTAGAACTCTAGATCTAATCAAACTAATCGAGTCTAGAACTCTAGATCCAATCAAACTAGTGGAGTCTAGAACTCTAGATCTAATCAAACTAGTGGAGTCTAGAACTCTAGATCCAATCAAACTAGTGGAGTCTAGAACTCTAGATCTAATCAAACTAGTGGAGTCTAGAACTCTAGATCCAATCAAACTAGTGGAGTCTAGAACTCTAGATCTAATCAAACTAGTGGAGTCTAGAACTCTAGATCCAATCAAACTAGTGGAGTCTAGAACTCTAGATCTAATCAAACTAGTGGAGTCTAGAACTCTAGATCTAATCAAATACATGGCTGGTATTCAATACCAGCAACACTCAACTGACTTCTAGTAATCTGTATGTTGGCATGGGGTGGAATGTTTAGTTACACTCAACTGACTTCTAGTAATCTGTATGTTGGCATGGGGTGGAATGTTCAGTTACACTCAAGTGACTTCTAGTAATCTGTATGTTGGCATGAGGTGGAATGTTTAGTTACACTCAAGTGACTTCTAGTAATCTGTATGTTGGCATGAGGTGGAATGTTTAGTTACACTCAAGTGACTTCTAGTAATCTGTATGTTGGCATGAGGTGGAATGTTCAGTTACACTCAAGTGACTTCTAGTAATCTGTATGTTGGTATGGGGTGGAATGTTTAGTTACACTCAAGTGACTTCTAGTAATCTGTATGTTGGCATGAGGTGGAATGTTCAGTTACACTCAACTGACTTCTAGTAATCTGTATGTTGGCATGAGGTGGAATGTTCAGTTACACTCAACTGACTTCTAGTAATCTGTATGTTGGCATGAGGTGGAATGTTCAGTTACACTCAACTGACTTCTAGTAATCTGTATGTTGGCATGGGGTGGAATGTTCAGTTACACTCAAGTGACTTCTAGTAATCTGTATGTTGGCATGAGGTGGAATGTTCAGTTACACTCAACTGACTTCTAGTAATCTGTATGTTGGCATGAGGTGGAATGTTTAGTTACACTCAAGTGACTTCTAGTAATCTGTATGTTGGCATGAGGTGGAATGTTTAGTTACACTCAACTGACTTCTAGTAATCTGTATGTTGGCATGAGGCGGAATGTTCAGTTACACTCAACTGACTTCTAGTAATCTGTATGTTGGCATGAGGTGGAATGTTCAGTTACACTCAACTGACTTCTAGTAATCTGTATGTTGGCATGAGGTGGAATGTTCAGTTACACTCAACTGACTTCTAGTAATCTGTATGTTGGCATGAGGTGGAATGTTCAGTTACACTCAACTGACTTCTAGTAATCTGTATGTTGGCATGAGGTGGAATGTTCAGTTACACTCAACTGACTTCTAGTAATCTGTATGTTGGCATGAGGTGGAATGTTCAGTTACACTCAACTGACTTCTAGTAATCTGTATGTTGGCATGAGGTGGAATGTTCAGTTATCAGTGAGTCTGAAGTCCTGAACTTGAAAGTTCCCTTACCCATTGTGACTGAGAAATTACCCCAATCAATCCGCGTATACACAGATGTTTTCTGCACAGGTGTTTCCTGCAGTTCGTACATTGGGAATTACCTTTACTTGGGGCTCAGCCTGGGCTTACCATAAAATCAATCAACGTGGCAAACACGAATTTCACCAAAGGCTTGACCTAGGCTTCCGTGAAATCAATCAATCACGTAAATGACCTGGGCTCGACCTAGGCTTACCATAAAATCAACCACCATGACACACACGTATTTCACCTCGGGGTTAGACCTAAGCTGACCGTGAAATCAATCAACGCACAAGCACGTATTTCAACTGGGGCTCAACCTGGGCTTATCATAAAATCAATCACCATGGCACACATTTAATTTAAAAAAAACACTGACAATGATAATATATTGGGGTGGATTCTCAATTACTCCAGGCCTCAGCAAGTGCGGGACTCTGTCCAGACATGTAAAACCACAAGGATGAAACGAACACAATTGCAGCAACTCAACTCTTTCAACGAAGCAGATATAAGCATCTATATTTTCGAAAGAAGAAGTCTTAGATACACTATAAAGACCCCAATTACAACTAATTCGATACAGTCTTATGTTTAAAGGGGGCCATTCTTTTCAAGCAAAGCAAGCAAGCAAGCAATATATCGTCAGATATGATCCTTTATTTGGATACAAGATAATATATAGCCAAATATAACCCCTTATTTTGACAGAAGGACGATATATCGCCATACTAGGGCTATCGTGTTGTTTGTTTTATTTCGTGGTATCTTCCACAATTTCAATGTTCAATGAACGGAAATGACATGATAATACTTGCTCATATAACTGTGTCCCATGTCTGGTTCAAACATACTTGTCTGTTTGGCAATTGAATCAGTTAAACAATTGAATCGATACAACTTTCTCGCAACAGTCAACCCACGTGATGGCAAATGCCTTGAGTAGATTAGAACAAGAATCGCCATGGTACAAGTTAGGAAACATGCTCACCAATAGAAATGGCACTGCGAAGAAAAGTGTTAACCTGTTATAAAGAATATATTCTGGGATTTGTATTTGAAACGAGGATAATAAGCGGGCAAATTGAGAGACATCTAATGGCAGTGGAAATGTGTTTTCTGAGGAAAACGCAAAGAGTACCATGAAAGGAAAGAAAAACGTATGCACAATGGTTTTAGAAACAAATTAAACTTGTAACAGGATAAGAGAACTTACAAAGACCGTCAAGACATTGTGGGCACATCACTAGGAGAAAAAAAAAACAGTCATAACTGGCATACTCAATGGGGAACAAGAAGGAGAAGATAGACTGATAGACCTCTGGATGGCTTGGCCACATGGCGTGTGTGGGGACAAGCATACATCCCTCGTCCAAGACTATGACGATCGTGCCAAATGTCGAGCCATTAACTCCCACGCCATTCGGAATGGCACATAATGATGGTGAATGTATAATTACCCGAATTCTGTTTTCTCTCAGTATACTATTACTAACCGTTCCGTGGCGAAGGCGTTACGGGCGCAGTTCGTAATCTCGCATACCCGAATTCGAAACACACCTGCAGACGATTTGGCAGCAAACCGTCTTGCGTTGGTGTTTTGCCGGTCGTTCAGAAAGCAACAGCAAACTACTGAAAGTAAACTTGTCAAGAGATCACAAAAGTAAATATACTGGCGTTGGCTGCGACGTCCTGTAAAGGATACGCAACTAACTGTTCATACTATTACAAACAAGTTAATTAAAATTACCACTTCTTGATTCAAATTACATTTGACAGTTACTTTGAACTGAACAAGTGGGAATTTATCAACGTTGATCTACAATCAACTTAATTAGATTAGCCAAACCTGGTCACTGGAGTTAGTTTTTCAATTAAATTAATTAGAACTGAAATAACCTGTTTACCTGGCATGCAAGCTGTGACCCAGAATTATCGACGGGTTTGGCTCAATCAATGAACCACGTAAAGCCGATTGACGCCAATATTCGGTATAAATCGTTTTAAGGTGATATAATCGGATATGAATGACCATTGCCATTCTATTCTCCATGCTGGTTTTTGCATCACAGTTACGAAATTGTATAGTCTAATATATTTATATCGACTAGACAATATTAGCCCTACGAAAAAGGTTAATTTTTATCCTCAATAATATCATAGAGCAAATTCGAGTTTGATATTTATCGCAGCATGTGGGCTGTTTTGGTTTCTGGTTAGTTCGATTTCCATGTGTGTATCAACGGCTTGCTTGCGATCTCGTAATGAAGTATGATTAGGGTATTGTTCCTGTCCGGGTGTTTTAATATGTTTTCTTGAAACCTCGAAACCTTCGGAAACAAAGTCTACCATAGGCGTTCATAGGAAGGGGTCAGGGGTGAAAGGTTGAATGACACAAGGAGAGAAAAGACAAGAAGATTGACTTCATTCTACTGTGGTTTACCCCGCAAAGGCTCGGGTCTTCCTGCAAGGCGGCCAGCCGGAAACGTTACACAATGCACTAACTACATAGCTCCAGCGACGACCCCCAAGAGTCTCCGAGAACATTTCACTTTTGAACCGAGCATCGAACCCACAACCTTCTGAGCTCGAAGATGGAGTGATAACCATTTCGTCACGGAGACGCCAGTGGAATAAGAAGATAACAAAGAACTGTATTGTCACAGGGAAAGGAACTGGGCACGCAGGCCCCTCTGACATTCTGCCCTCCCTGTGTTTGTGCAGATAGATCGGGGTGCAATATGTAAGAGAGTGGGAGCAGGTGAGGGATCTAGAGGAGGGGGGGTGGGGTGGAGGAAAGACTGATAGCAGAGCACATGGAAGGATGGATACAGACTGGGATAGAGATGCCAGCAAGAGAGGATGGATACATAATGGGATAGAGATGCCAGCAAGAGACGGCAAGAGAGGATGGATACAGAATAGGACAGAGATCCCAGCAAGAGAGTGTGGATACAGACTGGGATAGAGATGCCAACAAGAGAAGATGGATACAGACTGGGACAGAGATGCCAGCAAGAGAGGATGGATACAGACTGGGATAGAGATGCCAGCAAGAGAGGATGGATACAGACTGGAATAGAGATGCCAGCAAGAGAGGATGGATACAGACTGGGATAAAGATGCCAACAAGAGAGGATGGATACAGACTGGGATAAAGATGCCAACAAGAGAGGATGGATACAGACTGGGATATAGATGCCAACAAGAGAGGATGGATACAGATTGGGATAGAGATGCCAGCCAGAGAAGATGGATACAGACTGGGATAAAAATGCCAACAAAAGAGGATGAATACAGACTGGGATAAAGATGCCAACAAGAGAGGATGGATACAGACTGGGATAAAGATGCCGACAAGAGAGGATGCATAAAGACTGGAATAAAGATGCCAACAAGAGAGGGTGGATACAGACTGGGATAGAGATGCCAGCAAGAGACAGCAAGAGAGGATGGATACAGACTGGGATAGAGATGACAGGCAGAGAAGATGGATACAGACTGGGATAGAGATGCCAGCCAGAGAAGATGGATACAGACTGGGATAAAGATGCCAACAAGAGAAGATGGATACATACTGGGATAAAGATGCCAACAAGAGAGGATGGGTACAGACTGGGATAAAGATGCCAACAAGAGAAGATGGATACAGACTGGGATAAAGATGCCAACAAGAGAGGATGGGTACAGACTGGGATAAAGATGCCAACAAGAGAGGATGGATACAGACTGGGATAAAGATGCCAACAAGAGAGGATGGATACAGACTGGGATAGAGATGCCAGCAAGAGAGGATGGATACAGACTGCGATAAAGATGCCAGCCAAAGAGGATGGATACAGACTGGAATAGAGATGCCAGCCAGAGAGGATGGATACAGACTGGGATATAGATGCCTGCCAGAGAGGATGGATACAGACTGGGATAAAGATGCCAGCCAGAGAAGATGGATACAGACTGGGATAAAGATGCCAACAAGAGAGGATGGATACAGACTGGGATAGAGATGCCAGCAAGAGAGGATGGATACAGACTGGGACAGAAATGCCAACAAGAGAGGATGGATACAGACTGGGACAGAAATGCCAGCAAGAGAGGATGGATACAGACTGGGACAGAGATGCCAGCAAGAGAGGATGGATACAGACTGGGATAGAGATGCCAGCAAGAGAAGATGGATACAGACTGGGATAAAGATGTCAACAAGAGAGGATGGATACAGACTGGGATAGAGATGCCAACAAGAGAGGATGGATACAGACTGGGATAGAGATGCCAGAAAGAAAAGATGGATACAGACTGGGATAAAGATGCCAACAAGACTGGGATAGAGATGGCAGCATGAGATGGCAACAACAAACATGTTAGGCGTCAAGAATCACCTTATATGATGACTTCAGGACCAGAACACTAACCCCTATGACCAGATATTCTAATCCTGGTCCTATCAAATTTTAGTAACCATCGTCCACCTCTAGTTCACGCAACTTGGTACTTTGGAGTCATTTGACCACTTTGACAAAAAACATCAATTTTACCAATATCAGATTGTGTCCCTTTAGGTACAATCATAAATAATTATGCAGGGTAACTTTTAGATACTTTCAAAAATAATAAAGTAGTATATTTGTTGCTTGTATAAGTTTCAAACGTTTGATCTCCCTTTATTCAAAATAGAAACATGTCTGTCACCACTAAATAATGGGGTAAGTTGATGATTTTTAGATTAATTTTATATAAATCCTTCTCTCAATCTTTTATATGCAAATTTAAAAGTCATAAAATGCATTCACTCGCTCATTTATACTTAAGTAATTATGTATAGTCTGCTATAAAAGTAATATAAAAACAAATTGGGAAAAGAAACGAAACTAAATATATCGTGTTTACACAAATTAGGAACACGCTGTAAGAAAAAGGATATTTCGTTTGTACAAAATGAAGTAAACTGTTCCGGTCAACGGTGTCGTTTAACTTCTTCTTCTTTCGTTCGCTTGAAATATGTCTATATCTGCAATGTCGTCTCTTGTATGAATTTAACTGTCTTTTTTAGTTCACACAGCGGTCCATAGAGTTTATCTTCCACTGTTGTCTCTCTAGGCCAGAAGGTTTGCCTAGATATGTTATATTTTGGGCAATCTTGGAGTATGTGCTCTGCTGTCTGCGAGGCCAATCCACATGTGCACCTGGCTGATTCACCAATCTTGAATTTTGTATACATGTGGTTGCGTAATCTATTGTGTCCTGTTCTGAGGAGCAGAATAATGACTTGTTCTGGTCTGTCCATAACGTGGTAGTCATCTTGAGCAGCTTTTGGTGACTTTCTGACTGATTTAATCATTCTTTTCATGTGGTGGTATGTAACGGGCACATCAGGCTGTTCTTCTTTGGCTCCTTCCATAGCCAATTGATCAGCTCTGTCGTTTCCGGGTACTCCACAGTGGGATGGTATCCACTGTGTGGTGACCTTATGCTGACTGCTAAGTTCAGAAAGTAGTGTCCTTAGTACTGGCAATTTCCCAGACAGGAGCGCCTCGAGTACCGATTTTGCATCTGTCAATAGCACCACAGGTTGTGTACCATTGCTGGTATTTAGTAATTTCTCTGTTGCTATCTTGATTGCCTCAATTTCAGCATCATATTTATGGCAGTACTTTCCTGTTGGAATTCTGGCCGTGTCCCTAGTATTATTTGGGTATTCTATATACACACCCGCTTCTCCATTTCGAACAGCATTTTGTGCCGACCCATCTGTGTAGACACGGATCCAGAGGTCCTGTGGGTATTCTTCATCAAGGAAGCTGAGAGTGGCTGTTCTGCGCTGCACACTGTTCTGTTCTTCCTTGTCAAATATTCCTCTCACTTTTATCTGGATTTGTAATGATAGTCTATGCTCATCTTTCCATGGAGTTCGCTCTGGAATAGTTGTTAGGGGGATACCAACTGTGGGCAGATCGGTGGTTTCTCTTCAGAGTCGCTTGGCTTGGTGGATAAAACTACTTCATTTCAACCTCCCCATAGCTAGGTTTTCAAATCTGTTCTTCATAGGGTGGCCTAGCAAGCTGAGGAACTGTTCTGCTTGTATTAGCGTTTTCGTATCTCTGCGCTCACTCAGTGCTTGTGTCCTCCCCATCTTCTCCATTTCCACTATAGGGGTTGATCTCATCCCTCATGTGGTGACTCTAAGTGCTTGATTTTGCACCTTGTCCAGCTCTTGTAGTGTGGTTTTTGATGCTGAACACCACGCAGTTGACCCATATTCCAGGTGTGGTCGTATGCTCTGTTGGTAAACTTTGTTAAGTATTTTCCCACTGGCTCCCCATGTGGTTCCACTTAGCTTTCTCAGGATGGCTATTTTCCTTCTGACTTTTGCTACTGCTTTGTTGATGTGCTTTCTCCATGTCATCTTAAGCAATATACATATGGTTCGAGTCGCGCCAGTGACTTATGAGAGTATGGAGCCGGTCACTCAGAAAGCAATGGCAAACTACTGAGCGTAATCTTACCAAGAAACCAACAATCAGCTGAAAGATGCTGATGTTGACACCGAGTCTTGTAAAGGATATGCAAAACATTTTTAATATATATATAAAATTAACGAAGGTCAAATATACACCAAGAAACACAAAAAGTGATCTACGGACACTGAAGAGTGAGGAGAAGAAGACACCTTCAATGTAGAGGTAAAGATCAGATTTAATGCATTGTCCGATATGGAAATATTATGACACGATGTCAGCGACCAATGGGAAACATTAAAGAAATCAGTCTACTAAGCTACAGAAAACAAGTGTCCCAAACATGAAGATGATGGGATGTAAGTAACTCATGGAAATAAGAAGAAATAAGAAATATAACAATGAAAAATATGATGAAATTTACAGAAAAATTAGGAAACTTGCAAAGAGGAAAAAGAAGCACGGCTGGCGGAAAATTGCAGGGAAATTGAAAATCAAGACAACATCCAGAATACCAAATTAATGCCCAAAAGAATTAATGACATCAATAATAAAATACCACATACATCAACGGGTTGCCTAAGAACCAAAGATGGCAAAATCATAATAGAAAAAGATCAGATTTTACATGCGTGGTCAGCTTATGTGAAGGATTAAAGAAAAGAACAGTATGATATTCGGAATAATAATGAAAGACTTATCAATTATGAATATGGAAGTTCAGAATGCTCTTAACCAAATGAAAACTGACAAAACGCCTGGTCCAGGCAACATCACGATAGAAATGATCAATGCCTTAGAAGGCTGGAATAAACCAAGTCCCCAGACTGCTGAACACAGTATATGATACCACAACCTGAACTATGTAATTCTTTATTTACTGCAATTAAGAAGAAATCAGGAGCTTTGGAATGTGATAAACGTCGATCAATTAGTATAATGAGCCACATCACGACGATTTTGTTAAGAAACAGCATGCAAAGAGATAGGAGGAAAATACAACCAGAAATAGGAGAAGAACAATGTGGGTTTGTAGAACGCAAGGGTTCAGTAAATGCTGCGTATATACTGAGAAAATAGACTGAACATACTAGAGAATAAAACAAGGACCTACATCTTTGCTTTATTGACTACACAAAGACTTTGGATAGAGTAAGACATGTCAACATGATAAAGATGCTTGCAGATCTACAAACTGATGGGAAAGTCCTTAGACTTTTAAAAAACATATAATGGAAACAACAAGCTGTCATCAGAATTGATAATGAAGTAGGTCAATATCAGCCTATTAAAAGAGGTGTGAGACAGGGGTGTGTAGTGTCTCTAGATCTGTTTTCCCTGTACAGTGAAAATATTTTCAGAAGTATAGAAGATATGAAAGGAATTATCATTGGGGGACGAAACATCAATTATATTGGATATGCAGATGATACAGTATTGATTGCAGACGATGAGCAGGATCTGCAACATTTAGTAGATGCGGTTGTTGCACAATGTGAAGAACTAGGATTAGAATTGAATTATAAGAAGACACAGATTATGGTTGCCACTAGAACGAAAGAAATACCACAATGTAAATAAGCAAGTAAATGGGAATATTCTTAAACAAGTGAATCGGTATATTTATCTCGGAATAGTGATAACAGCTGATGGGAGATGCCTTAAAGAAAATTAGAACAAAAAATGCCATAGCGAAGGTAGCCTTTTGCAAGATGAAAAACATACTGTCCAATAAAAAGATGTCAATTATAACGAGAAAAAGAGTGTTGAGGGGACACATAGGGCCTGTACTTTTGTATGGATGTGAAACTTGGACAATGTGAAGACAAGTTGAAAAACATCTGATGGCTGTAGAAATGTGGTTTCTTAAGAAAATGCAAAGAATACCATGGACAGACAGAAAAGCCAATGAACAAGTCCTACAAGGCGTAAATGAAAATCGTAAACGACGAACGCAGAAGAAGAAGAAAACCGCAAACTGATTAGAGAAATTAGACGTAGGCAGTCGAATTATTTTGGGCAAGTTATAAGAAGAAATCCAGGATTGTTTCACGAGGACTTCTAGTAACAAAATGTCCCCCGGTCTCTCGGTAGTGAGATCGGACACCCGTGTATATTGTAGCGCATGTAAAAACTCCCCTGGCACTTGGAAATCGAAAAAAAACGAGCCTGACGGCGCTGCCCGGGCAAACTTTCGAGTTAAAAATCTACCCAAAGTATGTTGAGGATCCTCGCCGGTGCTATGGAGTTCGTGCACTGAGCTGAGATTCTTCGGAATCAGGCTTAAGTTAGGAGTAGAACGGAGCACTTGCGGGTTACATCCGTGTGCCGTGATGTTGATACTTCGATTAAACTAAACTATTAAAAAAATTGGAGAACCTTGTGATAACTGGCAAGATCGAGGGGAAACTAACAAGGGGAAGGCAGAGACGTAAATACCTGGATGGCTTGACCGCATGGTATGGTCGAGACAAGAACAGTGAGCTGAATCACGACTCTGGTGATCGAGTGAGATGGCGAAACGGCCAACGTTTATCGGCATGGCACGTAATGATGATGAGTTGGTCATGCGTCGAAGTGCATACACATGTCCCTACAGCTAGGCGCGGTCGCCATTAGGAGGTGACAGGTTCGAATCCCGGTCGGTAACTATAGCTGTCCATGTGTATGGTGCTCTAGTGCTTCCTCTAGTCTGCACTTCCTTCTTCTCACTTGTATGAGCACCACATAATACTATGTGTGTTTATTTATGAACTGTCTTATACATGTGTGTGGGTGTGCGCGCGCGCTCGCGCGCTCGCGCGCCTGCATGTCTACCTGCTTATCTGTCTCATGACATGATAGTATGAATTGTTTATGTTCACAACTTTCATTTGACAGTGTGTGTTTTTTTAATGTGGATGTAACATGCACATTAGGTAATTGATGTACCAAAGATGAGTGATTGGAATGGCCGAAATAATCGACGGGACTGCGAGCCAAATTATGTGACCCTTTGAAAATAAAGATCGTTCGTATTATGCCTCTCAGCAAGTGTAGAGTCCCACTGCTGTCTTACACACCGCATTAGTTTCTTTGCTTGGAGAGGGGAAAGAGATATACGAACACATAGGAACACAGTCACCTCGAGAAGGTACTTTGATACCTGTATAAAGTGGAGCCGCTACACCTTCTTCATTCCCACAGATGCAATCCTTTTTTCAGACATTAGGCGACATGGACGCCAATACATCGAACTTCACAACCAGCCAACCAACCAGAGAGAAAACAGGAGGGAAAGAGAGAAACAGAAATTCAGATGCTTACAGTAACGCGGTGAGAATAAGAGAACAAGAGTGACAGGGAAAAGTTGAGTAGTTGCAAACAGGGGATAGACACAAGTTGGTGGATAACCACAAACTGGAACAGGTGATAAGGAGAGTAAGAGAGAGAGAGAGAGAGAGAGAGAGAGAGAGAGAGAGAGAGAGAGAGAGAGAGAGAGAGAGACTGTCAAAAGATAAGGAATAGCTGAAAGTGGGCTGGGGAAAAGACATGAATTTTTCAGCAATGTATCCCCAATATGGACTAAAGTGAATGATTGTGAATTCGCGTGTGGGGGGATTACATACAGCATTCATCACTTCCGAATTAGAATACAGTTGCTATCGTTGGGAGAATAATGTTAAAATGGTGAGTACAAGATGCAGAAATCGCTATTGTGTTGAAAGCTTTATTGCTACCACAATGAATTCTTCACCTGTCTGTCTGTCTGCCTTTCTGTCTGTCTGCTTATCGAGTGTCTGTCTGTCTACCAGGTGTCTCTGTGTCTGTCTGTTTGTCTGTCTGTATTTCTATCGGGTGTCTCTGTGTCTGTCTATCGGGTGTCTCTGTGTCTGTCTGTATGCCTGTCTGTCTGTCTATTCGGTGTCTCTGTGTCTATCTGTCTATTCGGTGTCTCTGTTTCTGTCTGTATTCTTGACATACGGCACTAACAAACATGGTAGAAAATTGGCACCAGAATATAAACAACAACAGTCTATGTGGAACTGTGTTTATTGATTTCAAGAAAGCATTTGATATGATAGACCATGTTATTCTAATTAAAAAACTTGAGACAATGAAAATTGGCCCTAATGTAGTCACTCTAATATTATCTTTTCTATCAAACAGAAAGCAAGTAGTATCACATAATGAACCACTACCTTCAATATTGGAGTACCGCAAGGCTCTATTCTTGGCCCTCTATTATTTGCCATATATATTAACGATCTATCTTTCGTCGTCCTGCGATCTATTTGCAGACGACTGTACAGTGTACACAAACGCTGAAAACTGTATTTTACTGGAGTCGTCTTTACAACAAGAATTAAATAATGTAGTTAGGTGGAGCTATTCAAACCGTATGCAAATTAACATCACTAAAACAAAAGCAATGTTATTAACAACCAGACAGATACTTCAAATTCTAAGCTCACACACATCACTTCAACTTCACATCGATAACATGCCAATAGAAAGTGTAATTGAGCACAAAACATTAGGCCTAATCATTGATAGAAACCTAACCTTTAATTCCCACGTTCAAGCGCTCATTAAACAAACAACGAAAAAAGTCTACCAACTCGCCAAAATTAAAAACTTCCTTGATGAGGACACAAGGAAACTATTCTATACTTCTCATATACAGACACACTTTGACTACTGCTCTACAATCTGGGTCGGTTGTTCTAATTCAAACACCAAGCGACTTTACTCACTCCAGAAACGGGCCATGAGTCTAATTTATAGCAAACATTTATTTGGCAATCCTAGCCTGTATAAACGCCTTCAGTTACTACCATTCCGCAAACGCCTGCTTTTCAATAAAGCTAAACTAATTCACAAAATCCTGCATCGGAATGCCCCAAATTACCCTTGGCCATTGTTTAAATATAATGCTAGACATAGTACACGTTTAAATATACTACACATTCCGAAGCCTAGGATTGACTTATACAAAACAAGCTTAACGTACTCTGCAGCTCAGCTGTGGAACAATCTTCCACAAGAAATCAAAGACATCACCAATCCCTATTCATATAATCGCAAATTATTCGAACACTATCTCAATACGGATTACGTTCCCCCTTAATAATCGAGATAATAATAATAATAACAAACCTCTAGTATAACAGCCAGTCCCCTTTTTGTAGGCCAGTATATTCCACATGGCTAATAACAAGTGTCAGACCATTATCTAATATTACTGAGTCGTGTAGTTTTGATGTTCGCATTTTGCCCATGCCTTTATAATGCATATCTTTTATATTGTTGCTGTTCTCTATTAGCCTTGAATGATGTGTGAATGAAATAATGTATGAAAGAGAGTGATAGAAGGGCAGAATGTTAGACGGGCCTGCGTGCCCAATTCTTAACCCTTTGAAAATAAAGTTTGTTCGTTCGTTCGTTCTGTATGCCTGTCTTTCTATTCGGTGTCTGTCTGTCTGTCTGTCTGTTCAGTGCCTCTATGTCTGTCTCTCCGTATTTGGAGTGTCTCTGTGCCTGTCTGTATGCCTGTCTGTCTATTCGGTGACTTTGTGTCTGTCTGTCTGCCTGTCTGTCGTGTGCCTCTCTGACTATTTATCTATCGGATGTCTGTGTGTGTCTGTCTCCCTGCCTGTCTGTCTGTCTGTAGGGTGACTCTGTGTCTGTCTGCCCCCTGTCTGTCTGCCTGTATGTATGTCTATCATATCTACCTGATGATAGCATCCCCTGTGAAGTGCCCATTGGTCCGTAAATATGGAGTAGCAATGTGTTTACAATACTTTTTATGACTCCAAAAAGGCCATTCTGTTTACAATACTGTTTACGACTCCAAAAAGGCCATTCTGTTTACAATATGTATGTGTGTTTGAGTTTATGTGTGCTTGAGTTTATGTGTGTTTGTGTTTATGTGTGTTTGTGCATCTCCAGTTTCTCTATTAGCTGGTCTCTCTCTCTATTAAGTATTAATTTATTCCTTTATCTATAACATTAATGTTAATTTGTTTATCCAGACTGCCCTCAGTGTCAGTAATTGTTTTTCTACGACCTATGTTACGGGTAACCATATACTATTGAAGCAACGTGTACAACAGCTGTGGGGCAGGCCACACATTCTTGCTGCCCCCAACTGAACTGCTGCTACTCGTGTGGTGAAAGAATGGAACATTCTGTAAACAAATCACAGAGAGACATGTCAGAGTATGTCAGGTGTTATCATGCTACTGATTCAGATTAGGTGAGAGAGAGATATGTCAGGTGTTGCCATATGACAGATTGAGTAAACTAGGCAGACCGAGAGAGGGATCATGCTGCATTGACAACACATGGTCTCTACAATTAAACCTATGCTTTTTGGTTTGGAGAGGTAAAAGTCCATGCATTGTCTGGTTGTGTTTATTATGCCTTGATGCCCAATGTAACAAACTATCGTATGTCAAGAGGACAAAGTGCCAGAACGGTATAGTACAGTTGATGATGGTCAGGACGATACAACCTTCTTTTTCTCCTTTCGTTCGCTTGAAATGTGTCTGTCACTGGAATATTGTCGCTTGTACGTAATCTGTTATGTGAGGCGCCAAACCTTGTGTCTTGGATGTGATCTGCTTTGTGCAGCGCAAAACCTCATGTACACATGGCTGATTCGCCAACGTTGAATGTTGTATACATGTCGTCACGTAATCTATTGTGTCTTGTTCTGAGGCGCAGAACAGTGATTTGTTCTGGTCTGTCCATATCGTGGTAATCGTCTTGAGCAGGTTTTGGTGGCTTTATGACGGATATGATCATTTGTTTCTTTTGGTGGTATCTAATGGACACATCAGGTTGTTCTTCTATTACTCCTTGCAAAGCTAGCTAATCGATCAGCTCTCTCGTTTCAGGGTACTCCACGGTGATATGGTACCCACTGTATGGTGACCTTACGCTGATTGCAACATTCAGAAAGTATTGTCCGTAGTATTGGCAATTTCCCAGACGGGAGCGCCTCGAGTACTCATTGTGCATGATACAACCTTATTGCGTTCCCCCATACAAGTCAGCCTTAAATGTGGCCCTCTCATAGAGACCTGATAACCTCTGACCAGGCAGATTATGAACATGTAGAGAAGAGACACCATTGGTTGGTTGTCTCCGCTATGTTTATATGTAGCGAAAGGACGATTTCAGTGAATGCCTCGGGGACACATCTGCAGCAACAGAACACAAGCATTACATGTTGATTGGTATATTTGTCTGGGTAATTACGTTAAAAACTTGAGAACTTGGTGACAACTGCCACGACTGATGGGAAAAGAACAAAGGGAAGGCAGAGAGGTAAATATCTAGATGGCTTCACCACATGACATATACGTGACAGGAACACAGAGCTGATCCACGACTCTGATGATCGTATGAGATAGCGAGACATGACCGCCCATGTGTATCAGCATGGCATATGATGGTGATAAATTACTTTTACAATTGCTGTGTTGATTAAGCGACAAAGCTGTTGCAAGAAGTCACTATTACTGAATGTAAGAGAGTATTGAAATGGCACACAGAACCTGTTCTGCCGTGTGGCAGGGGATCTTTGAATGTCAATGAACAAATGAAGAAGAGCGTGCAGGCAACCAATGTGAGAATAATTTCACTGACAACGGTTACCTTGAGAGGGCTGATCAACGTAGAACTATACACACAACTATAAGACACAAACATATAATGTTCCTTGGACCTTTAGTGAGAAATATGTCACTAACAACGGTTACCTTGAGAGGGCTGATCAACGTAGAACTATACATGTCACTATAAGACAGAAACATATAATGTTCTTTGGTCGTGTAGTCAGAAAAGAAGCATCGGGAAATATCCAGACGATTGGAACGGTTACCCGCTGAATGTGCAGGGGCGCTTTGAGAGAAATGATGCTGTGTGGTTTAAGACGAGTGCCAAAATAATGGCATTGAAATTGATCCAGAACACCAAATATTGATATTTTTTTACATACACGAACGATTATGCGTTTTGGTAAGGCTCGTAAGTAATTATAATGATGATGATGATGATGATGATGATGATGATGATGATGATGATGATGATGATGATGATGATGATGATGATGATGATGATGATGATGATGATTGATGAAGATTATTATTATTATTGTTCGTGACTTTCCACAGATCTCGATCTTTGGTTTTCTGGATCACATCTGCTAATGCTATTCCTCCATGCCACTGTCTCAATCCATCCAGCATAATATCTTTTGGTCTGCCTCTTCCCCTCGATCTTTCCAGTTGTCACGATGTCCTCCAATGCCTCTCTTCTCATTACACGACCGAAGAAAGATGTTTGTCTCTTTCTTATTGTTGTATATAATGTTCTTGTGTCACAAGCCTATTTCAGGCCATCGTCGTTAGTTACTTTAGAGAGAGAGAGAGAGAGAGAGAGAGAGAGAGAGAGAGAGAGAGAGAGAGAGAGAGAGAGACTGTCAAAAGATAAGGAATAGCTGAAAGTGGGCTGGGGAAAAGACATGAATTTTTCAGCAATGTATCCCCAATATGGACTAAAGTGAATGATTGTGAATTCGCGTGTGGGGGGATTACATACAGCATTCATCACTTCCGAATTAGAATACAGTTGCTATCGTTGGGAGAATAATGTTAAAATGGTGAGTACAAGAAATCGCTATTGTGTTGAAAGCTTTATTGCTACCACAATGAATTCTTCACCTGTCTGTCTGTCTGCCTTTCTGTCTGTCTGCTTATCGAGTGTCTGTCTGTCTACCAGGTGTCTCTGTGTCTGTCTGTTTGTCTGTCTGTATTTCTATCGGGTGTCTCTGTGTCTGTCTATCGGGTGTCTCTGTGTCTGTCTGTATGCCTGTCTGTCTGTCTATTCGGTGTCTCTGTGTCTATCTGTCTATTCGGTGTCTCTGTTTCTGTCTGTATTCTTGCCATACGGCACTAACAAACATGATAGAAAATTGGCACCAGAATATAAACAACAACAGTCTATGTGGAACTGTGTTTATTGATTTCAAGAAAGCATTTGATATGATAGACCAAGCTGACAACACTAAACAACATTCCCACCGCCGTTACGCAAATGATGGTAACACCTATGGGGCGTATGTTTGGCAATGACATTTAACGGCAGACTCCGTGTTTCAGATGCACGGGTTTAACTATTGGATCTGCAGACTCCTGTCTCAGGCCAGGGGCTGTACAACTGCTTCCCTGCAGACTCGAATCTGTGACCTTCACACAGATGCATGACACAGGAGACGCCCAGGCATTTACAAAACATAAAAGTGCATATGATACCAATAAAATAACCGTCTCTTGTACAGGTTCAGTGCGGCTGGGATATTCGTTCAGTTAGTTCTGTGAACTCTGTCATCATAGCCCGGCCCAATATACAAGCCCGATGGAAGATAATGCAACATATCTACAACAATTGTTAGACATTGTAGTAACAGAGAGTGCAAAGAAAGGACTCTCCTTGAATATTATAAAAACAGTAACAATGGTGATATCAAAGAAAAAAATGTGACACTAAAATATGAAATAGAAGGGAACAATCTTAACCAAGTGGATAGTTTTAAATACCTAGGGGCATTTATAACATCAAATGGAAGATGCACAGCAGAGATTAAGAGCAGAATAGGGCAAACAAAAGATGCATTTCAGATAAAAAAGACTATCTTATGCAATAAGTGACTATCGCTGAATGTAAGAAAGGGAGTACTGAAATGCTATATAGAACCCTTTTTTATGGCTGTGAATCTTGGAATGTAAATGAACAAATTAGGAAGAGTTTGGAAGAAACATAGATGTGGTTCCTAAGACGAATGTTGCGAATTCCTTGGGCTTCTAAAGTAACTAACGACGATGGCCTGAAATAGGCTTGTGACACTAGAACATTATATACAACAATAAGAAAGAGACAAACATCTTTCTTCGGTCGTGTAATGAGAAGAGAGGCATTGGAGGACATCGTGACAACTGGAAAGATCGAGGGAAAGAGGCAGATTAAAAGATATTTTGCTGGATGGATTGAGACAGTGGCATGGAGGAATAGCATTAGCAGATGTGATCCAGAAAACCAAAGATCGAGATCTGTGGAAAGTCACGAACACCTACGCCAGCCGGCGTGGCTCTTGATGATGATGATGATGATGATGATGATGATGATTATGATGATGATATGATGATGATGATGATGATGATGATGATGATGATGATGATGATGATGATGATGATGATGATGATGATGATGATGATGATGATTACTTGTGTAAAGACCAACAATTTTATTTTGTAAGATATATTTAGATCCTTATAAACATTATACGAGTATTTTAAGTATTTGAACAATGAAGACACAAACATCAGACTGCACAGTTTATTGCCTGCCATATTTCACTGTATCTCGTCAGCTGTAGAATTCACACAACAGAAACTTAAGCAACAAGATAAATTCTTGAAGCTAAAGTTTACTTCACAAACAATCTCACAATAGGTTTCGCTGTCTACCACGGTCGTTTTAAACTGACAATCATGGCTTTTTGTTTACACAAAGTTGGCTTAGCCATATGAAAAGCAATGGCTTCAGCTAATCTTACCATTCGCACAACACAAAGTTGGCTTGGCTATATGAATAGCACCTGTATGATCAGCTAATTTTAACATTCGCCCAACACACAGTCAGCCTGACATCTGCCTCATCTAATCTGTACACTTGTCTGAACATTTTATGTAAACAAAATTAAATGATCTAGTACTAATGGCGACAGCGTCAGTTGGTTTGGTTTGATTTGTAAATTGTAATTAACCCAGTCTTCGTACTCACACTTACCAGTACACTAATAACCGCACATGCACTGTTTAGCGCTCACAGAAGTGGAAGGAAGAATTAGAGTCTAGAGAACAATGTAGAGAATATACAAGTTGAAAACAATAGTTACAGACAGGGATGTAATTTTATCTGTCAACTTCTATGATTGCCAAACGTTATTTATGAACTGTCTTAGTGGCCTTGTGGGGTTTCCCTGTGGATATCTGTGTGTGTTACCAGCACACTAGTCTGGGTTCAGTCCAGACTAGGGGGTTTCCTTGTCGATATCTGTGTGTGTTACCAGCACCCTAGTCTGGGTTCAGTCCAGACTAGGGGGTTTCCTTGTGGATATCTGTGTGTGTTACCAGCACACTAGTCTGGGTTCAGTCCAGCACAGGCAGATTGATGTTTTTGTCTGTTTGTGGCACATCTTTCGGGGCACGCCCAAGATCACCATCATGTGGTGCTCCTTAGCAGAAGGTCTCTCTCATCACATCTAGCACCAGAAGTTCTCCACACTGCACTGATTAATGCAGGTGGTATATTTAACACCGTGTGATTTTCTGATTCTTGTTCCGTTTTCCTCGAACCATACGTTTCATGAACTATATCTTCAATGAATCATACCTTCCATAAACCATACCTTCCAAAAGCCATAGCTTCCATAAACCACACCTTTCTCGAACCATACCTTCCACAAATCATAAACCAGTTGAAGGCAGCCATACCAGATTCTCCTCATGACATATCTTTATTGTCATCATTGTGTGACAATAAATGTTATAGAGACATTCTCTCTAACATACCGCTAATTAAGATCACTGAAGTATAAATAGAAGGGAAAAATCTTAACCAAGCGGATAATCTTAAATACCTAGGGGCATTTATAATATCAGATGGAAGCTGTACAACAGAGATTAAGAGCAGAATAGGGCAAGCAAAAAACGCATTTCAGAAAATGAAGAGTATCTTATGCAATAAATCACTATCACTGAATGTAAGAAAGAGAGTGCTGAAATGCTATGTAGAACCAGTTTTACTGCATGGCAGTGAATCTTGGAATGTAAATGAACAATTTAGGAAGAACTTAGAAGCATCAGAGATGTGGTTCCTGAGACGAATGTTGCGAATTCCTTGGACTGCCAGAGTAACTAACAACGACTGCCCGAAACAGGCTAATGAAACTAGAACATTATATACAACAATAAGACAGAGACAAACATCTCGGTCATGTGATGAGAAGAGAGGCATTGGAGAACATCGTGAAAACTGGAAAGATCGAGGGGAAGAGAGAAAGACGTAGACGAAGAGAAATTATGCTGGATGGATTGAGACGGTGGCATGGAGGAATCCCATCGGCAGAGTTGATCCAGAACACCAAAGATCGAGATCTGTGGAGAGCCATGAACGCCTACGCTAGCTGGCAGGGCACTTGATGATGATGAAGTATTTACTCATCTCAGTAACTTAAACAATAATAACTCTTCAGGATTAGATGGAATCAGTAATCGGATTTTTCGTTGCGCTCACCAAAGGTCCATTCCCATCCGCCCTTGAAATTGTTAAAGTGTATACCCTTTAAAAGCTGGTTCATTAGACAATGATTTCATGAGTAAACTATAAGCCCATGGCTATGTTATCATCACTATACAAACCAATAGAAAAGCACAATCATAAAACAACACTAGACACAATCATAAAACAACACTAGAACACTTACAATCTAATATTCGAGAGTCAGTCAAGGTTTCGGCCAAAATATTCTTGTCATACGGCGCTTACAAACATGACAGAAAATTTGCATCAAAATACAAACAATAATACCATATGTGGAGTGGTGTTTATAGAGTTTAGAAAAGCATTCGATATGATAGATAATACTGTTTTAATTTGTTTTTTGTTTTTTTTTTTAAACTAGAAACAATGAGGGTAGGGTTTAATACAGTGCCATTAATACACTCAGTTTTATTAAACAGAAAACAAGTAGTATCGCACAATAAATCGCTATCTCAAACCATTACCTTTTAATATTGGAATATCCCAGGGGTCTATACTTGGCCCTCTGTTATTTGCCATTTATATAAATGATCTTCCCATATACCTTTCGTCTACCTGCGATATATTTGCAAACGACTGCACAGTATATACACACGCTAGGGGCTGGGATGTGATAGAATCATCCTTGCAACAGGAATTAAATAGTGTAGTTAACAGGAGTCATGCAAACCGCATGCAAATTGATATTCCTAAATACAAAATCTTTGTTAATAGCAACCAGGCAAAGACTTCACACTCTACCCTCACAGAGACCTCTCCAGCTGCAAATTGGTAGCATTCCTGTAGAACGTGTAACCGAGCACAAGTCACTGGGTCTTATCATTGTTAGAAATCAAACCTTTAATTCCCATATTCACGCTCTCGTTAAATAGATAGCCAAAAAAGCATACCAACTTGCCAAAATTAAAAATTTCCTTGATGAAAATAATTGAAAGATATTCTATACTTCCTACATATAAACACATATTGACTATTGCTCGACAATCTGGGATGGATGCTCCAAATCAATAACAAAACGACTTTATTCACTCCAGAAAATGACAGTGCGTTTCATTAATTGTAATAACCTTACCGACAATTCTAACCTACATAAACGTCTTCAGTTACTGCCACTCCACAAACGCTTACTTTTTAATAAGGCCAAACTAATTCACAACATCCTATATCAAAATGCTCCACGTTATCTTTGGCCACTGTTTAAATATAATGCAAGACATAGTGAGCCGGTTTCCTGGCCTAGAGGTTAGCGACTTTCCTCCGTAATCTCGTATACTCTCGTAAGTAACGTGACGACGGTGAGAATCAGCAGTGGTTCGAATCGCGTCGGTAACTTACGGGGTATGTGAGCCGGCCGCTCAGAAAGCTATGGCAAAATACTGAGCGTAATCTTGCCAAGAAATCAACAATCAGCTGAAAGATGCTGATGTTGACAGCGATGTCCTGTAAAGGATATGCAAAACATTTAAGACATAGTGAATGACTAAATATACTTCGTGTCCCTAATCCTAGGATAGAGTTATACAAAACAAGCTTAGGATCTCGAGATATGGTGTCCGAGTGTTGGAGTTCCCAGGTTCAAGCCCCGATGAGGACCGGGTTTGTTGTTGTTTTTCACGCGGACTTCTAGTAACAAACATTCCTCTTGTCTCTTGATAGTGAGATCTGACGCCCATGTGTATTGTTGCGCACGTAAAAAATCCATCGACAGTTGGAAATCGAAAACGAGTAGCCTAACGGCGCTGCCCGGATACAATTTTGAGTTACAAATCTACCCAAAGTATTTCAGGATTCTCGCCGGTGCTACAGAGTTCGTGCACCGAGCTGAGTGTCGCCAGGCTCAGGCTTGAGTTAGGAGTAGAAGGGGGCACTTATGGGTTTCAACCGTATGCCGTGATGTTGATCCGTCTACTAAACTAAACTAAACTAAAGCTCGGTGTATTCTGCCGCTCAGTTGTGGAACAATCTTCCACAAAAAAATCAAAGACACCACCAATCCCTATGCATACTGTCGCAACGTGTATGAACACTATCTTCGTACAGACTACATGCTTCTCCCCCCACCCCCTTTAATGGAGAAAGTCGTTTAAATTCTAGGCCAGGGAGACCGGCTATACTTATCTAGGGTCATTATAATTGTCATGTCAAAACTTAATATTATTGAGTCATTTATTATCAATGTTAGCACATCTTCCATGCGTTTTAATGCAGTGTTCCGTTGTTGTCTAAGATTAGCTTCATAAGTGATGCAAGAATGAAATCATGTATGAGAGCAAACAGATGAAGAGAGGCAGAATGTCATACGGGCCTGCGTGTCCAATTCTTAACCCTTTGAAAATATAGTTTGTTCGTTCGTTGTTAGTTCCAATCTAGCTCAGTCTTTAACAACAATGAAGAAATGGGAAATACGTGATGTTGTTGGCGACTAGTCCAATTATTTAGCTTTTGATGTGCTTATTTATTTATTAATTGTTTTGTTTCAGACGCGGACAACAATGAAAACAATGAATTAAACTTACCTTGATCTGTGCTGTTGTATGTCGTATTTGTAAATCCTGAACTTGGTTAAAAGTTAATAGATTCACAAATCCTGCGAAATCTGGTCACCGGTTTCACGAGAAAAAGATATTCCACCACTAGTTACTGTCCCCTCCTTGTTATCAACACATTTGTTATCAATATCTGCCCGTTATAGACCGATATTAAAGTCAGCAGATAGACTGGCCACAAGGACTAGCTCTCTTCAGAGACACCTCTGGGCGATCCTAATTTAGTGATGCTTGTTGTTGTAAGAAATGTCAGAGGAATTTCGCCGAGCAGTTTCTAAAATTGTTCACTAGGCATTATCGGCAGACAGCGCACGAGTTTCAGTGTAACCAGTTTCTACACCACAAATACCGAGCGTACGGTCGTGATAACTACCGTATGTCCCGCTATCTGACAGGCGAGGGAGTCACGTCAATTAACGAAAATCATAAACAAGCAAAATGTAGTCGTTAATAAGCATGCAGATGCAATCTGGTCATGGAAAGCCAATATATCTAGGTCGCGAGCATGCATTCAACTTAAATATCCAACTTCTCTGAGACCGTGTGTGTGCGCGCGCTTGTGCGTGCGTGCGTGTGTGTGTGTGTGTGTGTGTGTGTGTGTGTGATATTTAAGTCCAAAGGTAAATACTTCTGTTGGGGCTTCTTCTTCTTCTTCTTCTTCTTCTTCTTCTTCTTCTTCTTCTTCTTCTTCTTCTTCTTCTTCTTCTTCTTCTTCTTCTTCTTCTTCTTCGTCGTCGACGTCTTCTTTTTCTTCTTCTTCTTCTTCTTCTTCTTCTTCTTCTTCTTCTTCTTTCGTTCCCTTGACACCTGTCTATATCTGCAGTGTTGTCTCTTGAATGAAGTTCACTGGCTTGTTTATTTCACTCAGTGGTCCATACAGTTTATCCTCAACTCTTGTTTCTTCATTGCCTGAAGGGCTGTTGGAACTGAAGAATTAGACCTTCGCAGTACGTAGGCAGTCATTTTATAAGGTGGCAGTTCCCTACCTATAAATAAGTCAGGTCTCAGTCAGATATGACTGAGCTACCGCATGACAGTAGGTGGTACCACCTGCTTTCTGTTAGCTCTGAATTTTGGGCGGCGATGACCAAACCCGACATCCTACATCAGTGTTTCCCAACGTGGGGCCCACGCCCCACAGGGGGGCAATTCGAAAATGGAAGAAATCGGCTGGATATAACAAAACGGGGAGACTTGAGAATGAAGTTAACTAAATTGGAACCTGACATAAAATCTCTCTGCAGCAAGCATCAAGCGCAAGGATCTCATAAGAATTTTAGAAAGGCTTAGGTGGGGCATAGCACAAAAAAGGTTGGGAAACACTGCCCTACATTGTGCCAACGGCTTCGGGCGGACGAACGCAACTGGAGTACAGGCCTTATCTTGGCGCGAGGTCCATCCATCCATCATGTGCCATGCCGGAAAGCTTGCGTGGTCATGACTCGCCATTTCACTCGATCACCAGAGTCGTGGATCAGCTCAGTGTTCGTGTCTCGACCATCCCACGTGGTCAAGCCATCCAGGTATTTACTTCTCTGTCTTCCATTTGTTCTCGTTTCTCGTTTCTCGTTTTCTCGTTTCAATTAACATCTTTTTATTGGTCAGTATGTTTTTCATCTTGCTAAAGGCTACTTTCGCCATGGCGATTCTTGTTCTAATCTCTTCAAGGCATCTCCCATCAGATGTTATGACTGTTCCGAGATAATTGTACCTATTCACTTGCTGAAGAATATTCCCATTTACATGTATGTTACATTGTATTATTTTGTTCTTCCTCGTGACGACCATAATCTGTGTCTTTTACCATTTAATTCTAACCCTAGTTGCTCATTGTTGGAGGTAATGCAACCTAACGACTAAATAGCATGGCAGGGCAGGGCACTTCAGGTCATAAGCCTTGACCGTCACTTGGTCTAGGATCGAAGCTCTGACAGGCGGACCGTTAGAGCACTGCTTTGCTGATCCAACAACTTCTGTAGCTTGTCTTGTTCCAGAAGTATTGGTGTTGCCATTATTCTGGATTAAACTAAGCAGGCAGAGAGAGGGATCATGCTTCAAGGTCAACACATGAATTATACAATTCAGTCCAGGTTTTGTGCTATGCAAAGGTTATTATACCTTTTTTTTTACGAACAGTGTAACAAACTATCGTCTGTCAAGATGGCAAGGTGCCAGTATAATTCTTTATCTCTTTATTCCGTAGTAAAAGGGTAATGGCAAACTGCTGAAGGCAACATTTCGTAGGAATTCACAAACAGCCACGTTGAATGCAACACCCTATAAAGGACATGCGACTGACAAGTATGGATGAGATGATTGCGGCTTTGAGGTGGTTGGTGAGTATCCGAGCCATTGGAGCAGTCATAATGTCTGATTCAGGTCCGATTTGGGTCAAGTCCCAAGTGCACAAATGTGATATTGTGGGTAGTAAGCACTGACCCATCTCTCTTATAAGGACATGCGTGGGGTACTGTCCGGCCATGTGGAAGTGCGACAGATCGATTGAGTGGACACATCTGTTGGTTTCAAGGACATCAGTACTTGAAATATTTACAGGACAGGAGGGTCCAAAGCCTTAATAGAATTAGTTCAGAGAAAGAGCTGGCTTATACTGGGAGAGTTCAGGAGGGTGGAACCCTAAGCTCTGAACGAGGTAGGAAGAAAGCCACATGGCAGGAGTGACGTCAATTGATTGATAGGTAGTCACCGGGGTGGAGGTAAGGACAGAGGCAAACTGCTGGGGAAAGAAGCTGACTTTCCGCGGTCATTTACCGTACAGAGATGACTCTGGTAGATTAACCTGATGACATATTCGCCCCCGAGGCTGGGATGGCTTCTGGGCAGACATACCTAGCCGTGTTGATATGAGACAAGTACTATAAACGAACATCTGGAAGGTGGATACGTACAAACCGTAGGAAGACGCCTGGAAGTCATGACCCCGACGGGCCCCGCCACCTGAGAATGCATGGAAGGTTAGGGGACAAACATTCAACGTGGGGAGACTACTTCTGATGGGCGGAAACACCCTGTCATGCCTGCTCTGCGACGGAGTTTTGACCACTGGCAAAGTTTCAGAGAGATATTGTCAAGACAATATATAAATATCTCCTTGTTGAAGGCACAGTAACGATGATAGAACATGTCTAATGATGCTTGAGTTTAGAATGAAGTGTGGTTATAGCAGGGAGTGACGTAATTACAAGTGGTGGGGTGGGGAAGGGGGGGGGGGGAAGCCACGACTCTACAATCGGTGTATTGTTGCAATGATCAGTATTTACATCTTCTAACGTTCTGAGGAGGTCGGAGGCATGATGGCTGGGTTTAGCCGTGGTGGTATAATGTCAACTTCTTAAAATCAATTATCTTTAAACCAAGAATCAATAAGTGGACAACTGGGAAGAACAGGGCATTTACGTGTCTTTAAATGGGAACATAGCTGTCAGTTTCATAGGTCACCAGCTACCCAGGTCGATGTGGAAGGGAAAACAATCAAATTATCCCATGGTCAATTACATCAGAAAGCTACACAGGAAGACAAACGACAAAGTAACGACAATTTAGCTACCTTCAACACACGAATACAGAAGACAATATAAAGACCATTTAGTTACAATTACGAAAGATGATATTACAGATACACTGTCTTTGTAAATGCATAAGGCAGGAGAAGTGGAGAAAGATCGAGAATATCTGTGATAGGCTGTAGTGATGGTTAGGCTCTGCCACAGACTCGCTGAACAATGATGATGATATCAGTCCACGATAGACGAAAGAACACAGAATGTAAGCTACCTCTACAGTTCATGAAGCAATGAAACCTATACCTCTACAGTTCATGAAGCAATGAAACCTATACCTCTACAGTTCATGAAGCAATGAAACCTATACCTCTAAAGATTATGAAACGATGAAACCAATACTTTCACAGCTCATGAAACAATGCTTCTCGATCAAAAGCAAGATGTCCCGCGTTCGATACACCTATCGGGGGATCATCCGCTACATCCTGCACCCATCTTCTCTTTGGCCTTCCTCTTCCTCTCTTCCCAGGCATATACCCTTCCATTATTGTTCTCTCCAAACTTTCGTGACGTTTCAAGTGACCAAAATATTTCAATTTTATTTGTTTTATCGTCTTTAATAGCCAACCTTCTTCAATATTCAGCTCGCGAAGTATGGATGCATTTGTTCTTTTCTTTACCCAAGATATTCTTAGAACCCGTCTATAACAATTATATTCAAAGGCATTTATGCGCTGTTCAGCTTGTTTAGTAGGTGTCCAGGTCTAGCAGGCGTATGTTGCGATGGGAAAGATGCATGCTCTTATAAATATAGTTTTTGTAGTTCTGTCTGTCCCACTCCATAATGTATTCGGTTGTTTTAGTCTTTGAAGAGCAATTGGCAGTCGTCGTTTAATTTCTTTCATTGTGTCACCATTGTTGGTATTCAATTACCCAAGATATTCGAAATTTTCCACAACCTCTAATTTCTCCTCATTAACATATATTTCTCTAGATGGCACACTGAAATCATTTCTTGCTGATCTGAGACATTGAAATTCTCTGTTGTGATCTGGCACATTGGAATCCTGTTCTAATCAGTTTTTCTTGTCGACACGAAGCCACGCATGGTCATCTATTTATGACATTGATGTCACCATGTGGCATGACTAGCTGTGACAATCGTTCTTATTATGTAAATATAATTGCTACCAAAATTAATAATGTTTTCCTTTGGCACAGGTCATTAGCATGATGTATTCAATTATGTTGTGGTTACTGTCAGAGACTAGACAAATTGGGACAACAGTACGAGCTCTGTGAAGGCGGTGCTTGTTGTGTAAACATGCTGCAGTAGTCCAAGCTTAACGGCTCACAGAGAGCATCTGACTTGGCTGTATACATACATATGTACGTACCCGGGTACAAGGTGGTGTAGTGGCAAGTGCAAGCCCATCACCAAGACAGAGGACTAGGTTCAGTCCCTTGCGGGGGCAAGGTTATTTTGTCGGACCTGTATAGCTCTGTGTTGTATCGATTCTCGTGAAAATGGGAAGAAGGCCATTTTCATAATGTTCGGGCAGGACAATCGACGAGGAATAAATCCAACCACCCTAACTCATGTCTCGTGGCCTAGAATATGTGAAGATCTGCTACTTTACCTCAGTCAGAAATAACTGTTATGCGACTACATTTCCTTTGTTATGTGTTGTCTACTGGTGTCTAGTGATGTCTAGACGCAGTAGTAGCAGTGGTAGTGATAGCAGCGGTGGTGGTGGTGGTGGTGGTAGTAGTAGTAGTAGTAGTAGTAGTAGTAGTAGTAGTAGTAGTAGTAGTAGTAGTAGTAGTAGTAGTGATAGCAGCGGTGGTGGTGGTGGTGGTAGTAGTAGTAGTAGTAGTAGTAGTAGTAGTAGTAGTAGTAGTAGTAGTAGTAGTAGTAGTAGTAGTAGTAGTAGTAGTAGTAGTAGTAGTAGTGGTGGTGGTGGTGGTGATGGTGGTGGTAGTAGTGTTAGTATTAGTAGTAGTAATTGTTGTTGTTGTTGTTGCTGTTGTAGCAGAAATAGCAACAGCAGCATCAATAGTGACAATAGTAGTAGTAACACTAATTGATGAAGATGATGATGTTGTTGTTCCTGCTGCTGTTGTTGTCATTGTTGTGGTTGGTATAGATGTTTGTTGCATCAACAACAGCGGCAACTATGATTTGAGCTATCATTAACTGGAGAGTTATAATCAGGATTGGTAAGGAAGCGACAATAATAAACACATTAACAATGAAAGTCTTTGAGAACAGAAAGCGTACTGTAAAAACAACAGTCCTGGTTTATCAAGCCCGTTGTCCTTAGTACTCTTCTTTATGGCAGTGAAGTCTAGTTAACTTATCCCAAGAGAAACGTTTAAACATCTTGAAAATGCGGTGTCTGGGAAGAATACTTGGTATTAAGTGGCAAGATAAGTATTCGAAATATCGGGTAGTGTGACGGTTCCAAGTTCAATCTTAGTAGACTTAGATTGATAGGACACATTAAGAGTATTAACAGTGGTAGAAAACCAAAGGACATTTTTTTTTTGGTGCTTAGTTACAGATGGCTGAAAGATGTCGGGGTCAGCCTCTAATACTGTAAAAAAAATGTGTGTAAGCGGGATATGATTGATACAGGCGTTGATATGGCACCTTGACAGCAAGTTGCCGCTGATTGTTACATTGAGGGACAGGATCAGGAATGGAATCAAGACAAAGGACAAAATGATTGCAGATAGGTTACACACTGAGCTTGTGAGACGTCAGATGGTGTTTGATGGGGAAATGACCATGAGTTGACCTGCAACTACCGTGGAGGAATATTGGCCTGACTAGTCCCATTGGCCACCATGAGTTGTAGTTAGTATGCCTTTTTTGAAGCACAGTCTAGCAAAGTATCCTCTGTTATGGCGTAAAGTGCCAGCAGAGCATATTTAGATAAATTATATAAATTGAACCACATATTTTCCAGTGATTAGAAAATTGTTACATAAATTATAAAAATAGAACCACATATTTTCCAATGATTAGGTCATACATAGATTAAATGTATAAGTGAAACGCAAAATGAGAATAGCATTCGTACTATATTGGCCCTCCGTGGAGATTTTTAGATAAAGGGTGAGAACTAAATGGCACGGCTGTAGGGTAGTCGCTGGACAGGTTGTTCCTCTATTTCGTAAACTGCGCTAAAGACCGTACACAACGTTATGAAATAAATCAGAGCAGTCTAACTTGTTGTAAAGAAGACATACATCTGGCAAAAGATACTCGTCTTGTTATGTATTGTGGCAGTACAGTGTTAGACGCTGCAAGACGAATTAGTGCAATTCCATGTAGCACGTGGCACACCTGTATACAGGTAAAACAGGTATCAAGGTAAAGACTATGGCTTGGCAGTTAATGTAGTGAAGTGATATTGTTTCCACAGACATGGTATGGGGATTAAGATATCGAATAACCAGTTGCTTTACTCTACAGGGGCAAGAGCGTTACTTATTTAAGTGTACTAGATACTAGATACTCATCACAGCAATAAGGACAAGGTAAATAGAATGTATGGGCAGACGAAAGGGATGGGGAAAGCATTCAATAGAGAAATGAGCCGCTATGGCTGAAAATACAAGGCAATAAATTCAGAGGATCACAGAGAATGATGTTGATGAATTGTGAAGACAAATGACATTTAAGGACATATCAGGACAATGGCATTTGTCCTATACTGGAAATAAACAAAGCTATCCAGCAACTTTCCAGTGGTAAGGCGCCTGGCCCTGACTGCATCCCAGCAGAGAACGAACGAACGAAAGAAAATCTTTATTTTCAAAGGGTTAAGAATTGGGCCCGCAGGCCCGTCTGACATTCTGCCCTTCTTCACAATTTCCTCTCATACTCTTTCATTCATCATCACTTATGAAGCAAATTTTTGACAACAAAAGAACAATAGCATTATAACGCATGAAAAATAATCAATAACAAATGACTCACTGAGGCAATGTTTAACATGGGCATTATAAATACCTAAGGAAGGATGTAACGTGCCATACATATGGGAATGTTTTTTGGCTAGTTGTCGTTTGAGATAATTTACCATTATTATTGTCTTTTTTTGTTTTTTGTTTATGGGGTATGTTGTCTAGTACTGAGGTAGTGTTCAAACAGGTTGCGAATGTATGTATAATGATTTGTGGTGTCTTTGATTTCTTGTGGAAGATTGTTCCACAACTGAGCGGCAGAGTATGCTAAGCTTGTTTTATATAATTCTATCCTAGGTTTAGGGACATGAAGAATATTTAGTCGCTCGCTATGTCTTGCGTTATATTTAAACAATGGCCAAAGGGTAGCTTGGAGCATTTTGAAATAGGATTTTGTGAATTAGTTTGGCCTTATTAAAAAGTAGTCGTTTGTGGAGTGGCAGTAACCGAAGATGTTTATGTAGTTTAGAATTTCCGGTGAGTTTTTCACCATTAATTAAACGCATATCCCTTTTCTGGAGTGAATATAGGCGTTTTGATTGATTTAGAACATCCATCCCAATAACAAAACGCCTATATTCATTCCAGAATTCACTTCAGAGATATACAAGGCAGATGGGTCGGTCCTAATAGAGCAGCATCACCAAGTCTTTTCTTTACAAACATTCTTGTATGGGTGAACGAGACCATGTCACAAGATTTCAAGGACGCGTCAATAGTCCACCTTTACGTAAAGGAAACCGCCAATCCTGTGACAACCACCGAGGCATCTCCTTGCTCTCAATTGCAGGGAAGATACTCGCCAGAATTCTTCTCAATCGCCTCACAGCCCATCTCGATCAGTCTTCTTCCTGAGAGTCAGTGTGGCTTCAGAAAAGAACGAGGAGCTGTTGACATGATTTTAGCTGCAAGGAAGTTGCAAGAGAAATGTCAGGAACAGAACTGCGAAATGTTCTCCACTTTCATTGACCTTACCAAGGCTATTGGTACAGTCAGCAGGGAAGGGCTGTGGAAGATTATGGCGAAATATGGCTGCCCACGAAAGTGTATCCAAATGGTGCGGTTATTTCATTATGGTATGCAGGCAAGAGTACAGGAAAATGGTGAACTGTCAGAGCCCTTGTCTGTCACCAATGGAGTGAAACAAGGATTGTGTCCTGGCACCAATACTGTTCAGCCTCACGGTTTTCAGTTATGCTGAAGAATACCTTCGAAAATAACGATATTGGAATAGACATCAACTACCGCTATGGATGGAAAGTTGTTCAATCTCAGAAGGCCGAAAACTAAACCCAAAACTAACAGCGACACCGTCAGAGAACTGCTGTTTGCTAATGATTGCGCTCTATATGCCGACTCAGAGACAGACATGCAACACAATGTTTCAGCTTTCTCACATACCTATGCCAACTTTGGGCTCAATATCAACTTGGAGAAGACTGTAGTTATGTACCAACCCGCTCCAGGGAATAATCACACCGTGCCGAATATCAAGGTGAATGGTCATAGACTAAGTGTTATGGACAAATTCACCAATCTTGGGTGCACTGTGTCACAAGCTGCCACAATTTATGACGAAGTGAATGCAAGAATCTCCAAGGCCAACGCGACCTTTGGCAGACTATACAAGAATGTATGGGACAGAAATGGAATAAGCCTGCAAACAAAGCTGAAAGTCTACAAAGCAGTTGTATTATCCACACTGCTATATGCTTGTGAAACATGGACTGTTTATCAGTGACATGCTAGGAAATTAAACCACTTCCACACAGTCTGCCTTAGGAAGCTATTGAAGATTAAATGGCAAGACAAGATTCCAGACACTGAAGATCTAGAAAGAGCGTCATGCCCAGTAATCATTCATCTATTCATTCCCTAAAATATCATGTACTCTGTAGTAAGCACCTGACGAGGTTGTGTGTTGTATGTCATTCATTCATTCAGTAGCATGTCCTTTGCAGAACCTCGCTCCCATAACAACCTTCCGGAAAGCTTCTCGATCACAAGCAAGATGTCCCGCGTCTGATACACCCATCTGGAGATCATCCGCCACATCCTGCACCCATCTTCTCTTTGGCCTTCCTCTTCCTCTCTTCCCAGGCATATACCCTTCCATTATTGTTCTCTCCAAACCTTCGTGACGTTTCAAGTGACCAAAATACTTCAATGTTCTTTGTTTTATCGTCTTTAATAGCCATCCCTCCTCAATATTCAACTCTTGAAGTATGGATGCATTTGTTCTTTTCTTTACCCAAGATATTCTTAGAACTCGTCTATAACATTTATATTCAAAGGCGTTTATGCGCTGTTCAGCTTGTTTAGTAAGCTGTGTTGTATGTGTTGTATGTAGTCCAGTCAAAATATCATGTACTCTTTAGTAGGCACCTGACGAGGTTGTGTGTTGTATGTAGTTCAGTCAAAATATCATGTACTCTGTAGTAGGCACCTGACGAGGTTGTGTGTTGTATGTAGTCCAGTCAAAATATCATGTACTCTGTAGTAGGCACCTGAAGAGATTGTGTGTTGTATGTAGTCCAGTCAAAGTATCTTTCATTTATTCATTCCCTATGATATAATGTACTCTGTGCCGGCTTCCTGGCTTAGAGGTTAGCGACTTTTCTCCGTAATCTCGAAAACTCTCGTAAGTAACGTGATGACGGTGAGGATCAGCAGTGGTTCGAATCGGGTCGGTAACTTACGGGGTATGTAAGCCGGCCGCTTAGAAAGCAATGGCAAACTACTGAGCGTAATCTTGCCAAGAAATCAACAATCAGCTGAAAGATGCTGATGATGACAGCAATGTCCTGTAAAGAATATGCAAACAATAACAAAATGTTCTCTGTAGTAAGCACCCGACGAGATTGTGTATTGTATGTAGTCCAGTCAAAATATAATTCCATATTGACGTGGATAGGCCTAAGGTTCATAACGGAATACGATCAGCGTTACGGTGGTGGGTTGCGCTCAATATTTAAAATATAATTCATTTATTCATTTCCCATGATATCATGTACTCTGTAGTATGCTCCTGACAAGATGCATCGTAATATCAATCAATCAATCATGTGCCATGCCGGACTTGGTCATTGGTTTTTCTGTCTGCCCATGGTATTCTTTGCATTTTCCTTAGAAACCACATTCTACAGCCATCAGATGTTTTTGACATTTTTGTATTGGTCAGTATGTTTTTCATCTTGTTAAAGGCTACTTTTGCCACGACGATTCTTGTTCTAATCTCTTCAAAGCATCTCCCATCAGATGTTATGACTGTTCCGAGATAATTGTACCGATTCACTTGTTGAAGAATATTCCCATTTACTTGTATTTTACATTGTGGTGCTTCGTTCTTCCTAATAATCTGTGTCTTTTTACAATGTAATTCTAATCCCAGTTGTTCACTGTGTGCAACAACCGCATCTACTAATTGTTGCAGATCCTGCTCGTTGTCTGCAATCAATACTGTATCCTCTGCATATCTAATGTTATTGATGTTTCGCCCCCCAATGCTGATTCCATTTATATCTTCTACATTTCTGAAAAAATGTTCACTGTATAGGGAAAAAAGATTTGGAGACATTAGACATCCCTGCCTAACACCTCTCTTAATAGGCTGATATTGTCCCGCTTCATTATCAATCCTTATTGCAGCTTGTTATTTCCAATATATGTTTTTTATAAGTCTAATGTCTTTCCCATCAATTTGTAGATCTGCAAGCATATCTACCATGTTGACATGTCTAACTCTATCGAAAGCCTTTGTGTAGTCAATAAAGCAAAGATGTATATCTTTGTTTACTTCTATAGAACGTTCAATAACTGAACGCAGCATATACACAGCATTTACTGTACCCTTTCCTTCTACAAACCCACATTGTTCTTCTCCTATTTCAGGTTGTATTTTCCTCCTCACTCTTTGCATGATAATTCGTAGCAAAATCTTTGTGATGTGACTCATACTAATTGTTCTATTTTGATCACATTCCAAGGCTCCTGATTTCTTTGGAATCGCAATAAATTTAGAATTACATAATTCAGAAGGTTTATGTGATTAATTGATTGATTAATTGATTGATTTATTGATTGATTGATTGATTGATTGATTGATTGATTTATGAACCGACGTCACAGCATTCGGGGCATTCCCATAAGCCCTCCGTCCCCATCCTCAGCAGCCAACGAAGAGTTCCAACACTAATAGTACCAGTAGCAATCTGATTATATGTCCGTCTCGCCTTTCCTCTGAGCGTTGATCGCCAGATCCCCTCGTCACCCCTCGCTGTCGCATTCTTGCCAGACCATGGTGATCCAGTTACTCCTCCGAGGTGTACACATGCTCCCACAAGGTCGCAATCACATCAGCTTTGTCATGCATCAATACTCCACCAAGTTTTGCCGAACCAGCCAATCTGTCCGCCTGTTCATTCCCCAGCACATCAGCATACCCCGGAGAAAAGATCCAGATGATGCCTGTCACCCGTGACTTCCGAAGCGAAGCAAGCCACTCTGCACGAAGCTCGCCTGTCTTCACCCTACTCAGCATGCTTTCTGAGTCAGTTACAATCACGATGTGTGTGTATCGTATTCTCCATCCAGCGGAAAGCTGCACTGACCGCCTCCACCTCCATAGAGAGAGAGAGAGAGAGAGAGAGAGAGAGAGAGAGAGAGAGAGAGAGAGAGAGAGAGAGAGAGAGAGAGAGAGAGAGTGTTGAATTGCATCACTAATTTTTAAGTTACAAAATGTATATGTACAATTTTTCTCCATTTTCTTTACAATTTTACGACAATCGTCACTGTATGTGTGTGTAAAGTGTGGGAGTTTGATCATAATAGTAGATTGGGGGATCGGGGGATGTGTGTGTGGGTGGATTCGTGATGTGTGTGGGTGGGCTCAGGATGTGTAGGTGGGCGGGGTGGGTTTGTGTGGGTGGGTCGGGGATTTGTGTGTGGGTGGGTGTGGGATTTGTGTGTGGGTGCGTGCGAGATGTATGGGTGTATGGGGAGATGTGTTTTTGGGTGGGGATGTGTGTTTGTCTAGGTGGTTGTGGGTGGAGGAGGTTATGTTGGTGGATGATTGATGATGGGTTATGGGATGGGTGGGGGTATATGTGTGGGTGGGGAGATATGTGGTGGGTGGCAGATGTGTGCAGGTGGGGGTGGTTGTGGGTTTGGGGATGTGTGTGTTGGTGAGGGATGTGTATGGGTGTGGTATGTTTGGGAGGATGGGTGGGGAGTGTGTGTGGGTCAGAGATGTGTGGGTGAATGTGTGTGGGGGATGTGTGTGGGTTGGGGGAGGGTGCGTGATGGGTGTGGGTGATGGATTTGGAGATGTGTGTGTGGGTGGGGGATATGTCTGGCTGGGTGGGGGTGTGTGTGGCTGGATGGAGGATGTATGTGTGGGTAGTGAGGGTGATTGTAGTTGGGGGATGTGTGGATTGGTAAGAGATGTGTGGATAGATGTGTGTGTGGGTGAGGGCTGTGACTTTGGGATGTGTGTGGGTGTGGTATTGTGTGGGAGGGGAGCTGGGTGTGGATAAATGATGTTTGTGTGGGTGGGTGCAGGTGTGGTTGGGTTTGTGGGTGGGTGAAGGATGTGTGTGAGGGTGGGGGATGGGTGGTTAGGATGTGTGAGTGTGGGTGGGTAGATAGGAGATGTATGTGTTGATGAGTGGGTAAGGGATGTGTGGGTGTTAGTGGTTGAGGGATAAGTACGTGTGTCTAGGGATGTGTGAGGGGATGAATGTATGGGTTGTGTGTGCGTGGATTGGAGGTGTGTGTTTGTGAATGGGGAATGTGTTGGTGGGTGGGGATGTGTGTGAGGGATGTTTGTATGGGTGGGGAGATTGTGCGTGGGTAGGGATGTGTGTGCATATGGGTAGGGGTGTGTGGTCAAGGGATGTGTGGCTGGGGGAATGGGTGGATGGAGGATGTGTGGTTGGGTGGAGGATGTGTGGTTGGGTAGAGGATGTGTGGGTGGGTGATTGTATATGAGTAAGGGTGTGTGGTTAAGGGATGTTGGTTGGGGGATGGGTGGGTAGAGGATGTGTGGGTGGGTAGAGGATATGTTGGTGGGTGAGTGTGTGCAGGTTAGGAGATGGTGGGGGATGTTTGCAGGTGTGGGCTCGGGATCTGTGAGTGGGCTGGGGGAGATGGGAGATTATGTGGGTGAGTGCGGAATTTGTGTGTGGGTAGGTGCGGAATATGTGAGTTGACGGGGAGATGTGTGTGTGGCTGAGGAATATGTGTTTGGTTGAGGTTGAGTGGTTGGAGGTGTGTGGGTGGAGGAGGATATTGGATGTGTGATTGTTGGTGGGAAATGGGACGGGTAGAGGATATGTGAGTGGGTGGGGAGTTGTGAGTAGGTGGGGGATGTGTGGGTTATTGAATGTATGTGTGCTTGGGGTGTGGGTGGATGGGATGTGTGGTGGGTGAGAGGTGTGTGTGGGCTGGGAGATGTGTAGGTGTAGGGATGTGGTGGATGGGTGGGTGAATGTATTGTATGTGTGTGTGGTTGGGTGGGGGAGTTGGAGTGAATGGGGGATGTGTGGGTGGGTGGTGGATGTGTCTCATAACATAGTAATATGCATTGTTTATGTTTACAAAATTCACGTGACAGTGTTTTTTTCCTATGCACTGTTGATGAAAGAAAGATGAGTGATTGGAAGGGCCGAATGTAAGACGGGCCTGCGTGCCCAATTTGTTACCCTTTGAAAATAAAGTCTGTTCGTTCGTTCGTTCGTTCGTTCTTAAGCTAAATGTTGTAGTATCATATGCCAGACTCTCCTGCACCAAACGTCGACCATTGGCTTTTGCTGAGAACCCCCAAGCACTTCTCCTACCTCTCAACACCGAGCCATCTGTGTAGATAATCACATCACCTGAATGAGTACGATCCTGAATTAGTTGCTGGATTTCCACTTCGGTATCATATAATGTTTATGTTCGGTATCATATAATGTGTTCAGCAGTCTGGTGACTTGATCTATTCCATATTTTTCTAAAGCTTTAATCATTTCTGTTGTGAAGTTATCTGCACCGGGGGCCTTGCCATCTTTCATATGCTTAAGAACATTTCGAGCCTCCATCTTCAAAATTGGCGGTCCTTCATTATTAAATCGAATATCATACTGTTCATCTCTGTTATCATTATACAGGTGTTTCACATAATATGTCCATACATGTAGAATTTGATCTGTTTCTATTATGATTTTTTTTTTGCCATCTTTAGTTTTTTAGACAGCCTGCTGATGTAGTTGTTGTTTGATTAGTATGTTCCTGAATTCTTTTGTGCACTAATTTGGTATTTTGACTGTTGTGTTGTTTTTCAATTTCTAAGCACTTTGTCTCAAGCCATGCTTCTTTTGCTTCCTTACATAATATTCTGACTTGTCTGTGAATTTCTTCATATTTGGCAGGATTATTTATGTTGAGTCTTCTTGTTTCCATTAGGTGTAAAATTTCCTCAGTCATCCATTTCTTAGGACCCATCTTCTATAATTTTGGAATAGTTGTTTCTGCAGCCAAACTGATTGAATTCTTCAACGTTTCCCATTGATCATCCACATCCTGGAATAGGATCTCTAGATCAGACAATATTTCAAATCTGTTCTGTACTTCTATGTTGAATTTGTTTTGCATTTCCTTGTCATTACTCAATGTACACAAATCATATTTAGTGTTTCCTGTTTTATACTTGACTTTCTTTAACTGTATCCTCCTTGTAATATGCCAGGCAATAAATCGTACCACATAGCTTCTTCTTATGCGTACATCCGGACTGTTGTTGTGGATGTAATTGCGTTGTGCCTGTACCAGAGCTGACAGAAGAAACCCCCAAAAAGAGATACAGTCAAAGGAAAAAACTTGCCGGCAACGAATCGCCCTGCTGACGTCACAGGCATAAAGCCTTCAACAGATGAGCCAGATAACAGCGGGGCACATCTCTGGGAGGTCCGCGCCATAATGTCAAAGCCTGGTGGAGATGCCAATCAATCAGTGGTCAACATGGTCCAGCTCAAGTGACATTGACTGAGAGACAGGGATCCCGCCTTCGTGAACCAGTAGTCAGTGGCGGCGCCAGTGTCCTCCTGAACTAATGTGCCATAGTGCCTCATGGTGCCTCAACAGGTGACTGCTAGCTTTCTTGTATTTGATTGCAGAGGAAGGCTTGTCGCCACAACATCCTTTGTTTTCCGTAACTGTACTTTGTACAGCCGCCCTATACTGTGTTTGTACATTGTCTACATTTTCGCAACTTTACCACATTTTACTCCATTTCATACAACTCTCTAGCGGTCATGTTATTGTAATGGTAGCAAGTTACGCTGATAATGCCAGGAGCGCGGTAGGACGAGGTTTGACACGCATACTAAGTTAGGGAAAGAACCAATTCCTCCGTGCAGTCAGGTCCGCAATATCAATGTCAATGTCATTTACATCACTGGCCTGTTGCGGTTCTCTTCTTCGTGACTAATTCTTTTCTTTTTTAACTCTGTAAGCTAACTATGCCTGGTAAATTGTTAGCAGAGGCAAAAATATCAACATTAACAAACACAAGCGGAACTATTTAACGGGACCGAATATTGCCCCTCCTCGCGGGAAAATTAACAACGAACATGGACCGACTGTTCATGTATGTTCATCTCTCAACTGACAGTAATATCGGGGACCGCAATCACGACACACACAGCGAGATGTTTATGAAGCTTGCATGCAGTGTTCTGCGACACCACCAGGTCAAGGAAGGCACTATCTCTTTAGGGCTCTAGTATTGATCTATAGGAACTACCATTTTTGTTTTTCTAACTTATGTAAGCCGTTTTTGTTTGTGAAAATATATATACAGATATGTGTGTGTTTGTGTGTGTGTGGGTGCTTGTGGTACGATTGTGTCAACACTACTTTGTCAGTTTACATCCAAAATAGTTTGCTGCTTCTTTTCTTTTCTTCGTATTACTCTTATTTTTTCTTCTTACTATTTATCGTTGTTCGAAATCAGTTACGGCAATGTTGATGCAGACTGCTTTATTTCCATGTTATGAGGAGTCTGTCGTTTCTAAAACTAAACACATGAAGCCTAATAAATCACAGACAAGAAATGCTGGGATTGACTGCAACGTCCTGGAAAGGGCATACATCTAACTGTATTAATTGTCGTGGCAGTTGTCCTCTTCTTATCTGTATGCTTGCTTGCTCAAGCGACGAATGGCCCCGATCAACTATCGGCTATACCAAATCGGTTGTATTTGGGGCCTTATGTTGCATCTTGTTCTTCTTTCTTCATGGAGTTGCTCATATTCGCTTCCTTGATTATCTATATGTTCCTTACTCGATGATATATCACTTATGGATTACCACAATGATCTGCAATATCGCATGTGCTGTTCAATGTGTACACAAACAAGATTGCAAGCATGAAGGCACCAGAGATTGGAAGGGTACTGACATTTGTGGATTATTTGCTTGCGTATAGGCAGGGGAGGGACAGTATGCAAATATCGCAAGAGTTACAGGAGACAATAAACAGAGTGGTCGACTGGCATAAAGAGATGTGTGGTGTCGTGTACCCAGATAAAACGACTCTGATATAGTGTTCTCTGGACAATAGCATTGCTAATGCTGACGTCCCACGTCTTACAATAAATCGCAAATATGTTAACAGAAATAGTAAACTGAGGTACCTGGAAATCACCTTGGACAGACGCCTGTCATTCAGGGATCACGTGGAAGAAGCTGTAATGAAATCTATGAAGGGACTCTGTGTGCTGAAGATCAAGGCAGCAATAGACATGGAGAAAAGAATGTTGCTCATACTCTATCAACATCTGATTCTTTCATCAACTGAGTATGGTTTGGGACTGTTCACCGTGTCAGCGAGTCAGCTGGTGAAACTGAAGCCATGAGAGTGTTACTGGAATGCGCAAGGGGTGCGTCGGTAGAGTGTATGCGATGCATCATAGCCGTACCCACGATTGCAGACAGGATCAAGATGCTACGAGTTAAATCATATATCCGAGTGGCTGCAGGCACGGAACACCACCTGCATGAAGTCCTGGACACAGTTGAGGACCAGAGGATGATCAGAAGGAACTCATGGATGGTTCAGGCAGAGGATGCAACCAGAGAAGTGTGCTTGCCTAAGAAAATTGGGAGAGGAGAGGAGTGGGTCAGAATGCCAGTGGAAAAGTCATACCTGTGCAGGGTCATAATAACATTGGACTGGGAATGCAAGGTTTGGCCCACAGGCTGCATAGAATGGGAGATGCAAGAATTGATCCACAGCAATTCTCGACCAGGTGATGTAATCATCTACACGGATGACTGTGCCTAGAGGTAAGATAAGTGCTTGGGGGTTCGTGGCGAAGAATGGCGAATGATGTTCGGTGCAGGAGAGCCTGGCATATGATACCACAACATGTAGCCTGATAATGAAGGTGCAGACAGTCACAGCGATGTTTTGTCTGGCTGGAAGACAAATAGCACACGCATGTCGTAACCGTAGCAGTCTTACAATTTACCATAAGAAAGCTAAGACAGACATGCAGAGTGGCAGGCTTCAATTCAATAATCAAAGATTGCCAGCATCTGCCGGATTGTTTGGTGTCTTGGAAAACAATCAGGCGGACAGATGGGCTGGGTCTGCACACCTTGGTGGCGTCGTGGTGCACGATGAGGCACATTTGGTGGTGGCCGTTTGGTGTCATGTGACTGGTGCAGAAGAACACAGATTATCACAGCTTAGACAGAATGGTGCTGCATGGAGTGACCAGGTCATCTGACTGACACTCCGAGGAAAGGCCAAACGGACACATAATCAGGCTGCTATTGGTACCATTAGTATTGGTACTCTTCGTTGGTTGTTGCAGATGAGGACGGAGCACGTATGGGAATGTCACGAGTGCTGTGAGGTTGATTCTTGACTCATATCAAGTCACCTGAGTGTTCACTATGTGTGAGAGACGGGCCTGCGTGCCCAATTCTTAACCCTTTGAAAATAAAGTTGCTTCCTTCGTTTTGTTCGTTTTAGTCCGAATGTGGATTTGTTGTTGCTTTTCCTAAATTCGGTCTCGTTTTGTAATTCTCGTTAATCCTAATTTAATTCAGACGACCGTATGTGCATGTACTGTATGTTAGTGATATTCTTCCTATGTTATATATATATATATATGTGTGTGTGTGTGTGTGTGTGTGTGTGTGTGTGTGTGTGCAGAAGAGAGACACAGGAAAACATAGCGATTACTGGTATGATGGGGGGGGGGGGAACAGACAGACAGACAGGCAGGCAGACAAACAGACAGACAGACAGGCAGACAGGCAGGCAGGCAGACAGACAGACAGACAGACAGACAAACAGACAGACAGGCAGACAGGCAGGCAGGCAGGCAGGCAGACAGACAGACAGACAGACAGACAGACAGACAGACAGACAGACAGACAGACAGACAGACAGACAGACAGACAGAAGAGGTGGAGGCACAGACAGAGAAATGTTGCTGAATAAATTGAGAGATATATGAGACAGTGAGGAGCATTTTGTGTGATGTTCACTGACACATGAACTGTGTATTATGGCATGTACATATTACATTGTGTGATGTTCACTAGCACATGAACTGTGTATTATGGCATGTACATATTACATTGTGTGATGTTCACTGACACATGAACTGTGTATTATGGCATGTACCTATTACATTGTGTGATGTTCACTGGCCATGAATGTGTATTATGGCATGTACATATTACGTTGTGTGATGTTCACTGGCACACGAACTGTGTATTATGGCATGACATTATTACATTGTGTGATGTCACTGGCACATGAACTTTGTATTATGGCATGTACATATTACATTGTGTGATGTTCACTGGCACATGAACTGTGTATTATGTCATGTACATATTACATTGTGAGATGTTCACTGGCACATGAACTTTGTATTATGGCATGTACATATTACATTGTGTGATGTTCACTGGCACATGAACTGTGTATTATGGCGTGTACATATTACATTGTGTGATGTTCACTGGCACATGAACTGTGTATTATGGCGTGTACATATTACATTGTGTGATGTTCACTGACACATGAACTGTGTATTATGTCATGTACATATTACATTGTGAGATGTTCACTGACACATGAACTGTGTATTATGGCATGTACATATTACATTGTGTGATGTTCACCTGACACATGAACTGTGTATTATGGCATGTACATATTACATTGTGAGATGTTCACTGACACATGAACTGTGTATTATGGCATGTACATATTACATTGTGAGATGTTCACTGACACATGAACTGTGTATTATGGCATGTACATATTACATTGTGAGATGTTCACTGACACATGAACTTTGTATAATGGCATGTACATATTACATTGTGTGATGTTCACTGGCACATGAACTGTGTATTATGGCATGTACATATTACATTGTTGTGATGTTCACTGACACATGAACTGTGTATTATGGCCATGTACATATTACATTGTGAGATGTTCACTGACACATGAACTGTGTATTATGGCACTGTACATATTACATTGTGAGATGTTCACTGACACATGAACTTTGTATTATGGCATGTACATATTACATTGTGAGATGTTCACTGACACATGAACTGTGGTATTATGGCATGTACATATTACATTGTGTGAGTTCAAGACACATGAACGTGTATTATGGCATGTACATTTTACATTGTGTGATGTTCACTGGCACATGAACGTGTATTATGGCATGACAAACATTGTGAGATGTTCACTGACACATAAAAATGTGTATTATGCATGTACATATTACTTGTGAGATTTTCACGACACATGAATGTGTTTTATGGCATTTTACATATTACATTGTGAGATTTTTCACGGCAATGAACGTGTATTATGGCATGTACATATTACATTGTGTGATGTTCACGGGCCCCGAATGTGATTAGGGAGTACATATTACATTGTGAGATGTTCACTGACACATGAACTGTGTATTAGGCATGTACTATTACATTGTGAGATGTTCACTGACACATGAATGTGTATTATGGCATGTACATATTAATTGTGAGTGTTCACTGACACATGAAGGTATTAGGGGATGTACATTACATTGTGTGATGTTCATGCCCCAATAACTTTGATTATGGCATGTAATATTACATTGTGAGATGTTCACGACACATAAAACTGTGTATTATGGCATGTACATAACATTGTGAGATGTTCACTGACAATGAACGTGTTTTTAGGCATGTACATTTTACATTGTGAGATGTTAAATGACACATAACGTGTATTATGGCATGTACATTTTAAATTTGTGTGATGTTCACTGGCACATGAACTTTGTTTTTATGGCTGACTATTACATGTGAGATGTTCAGGGGACACATGAATGTGTATTAGGGCATGAAATATTACATTGTGTGATGTTCACAGACACTTTAAAATGTGTTTTATGGCATGTACAATTACATGTGTGATTTTCATGAACATGAATGTGTTTTAGTCATGTACATTTTACATTGTGTATGTTAGGCACATGAACAGTGTTTTTATGGATGACATATTACTTTGTGAGATTTTCCTGAACATGAACTGTGTATTATGGCAGAATATTACATTGTGTGATGTTCAGGCACATGAATGGTGTATTATGTCATGACATTACATTGTGAGAGTTCACTGGCACATGAATGTGATTATGGCTGAATATTACTTTGTGAGATGTCACTGACCATGAACGGTATTATGGCAGTACATATTACAGTGAGATGTTCCTGGCACATGAACTGTGTATTTTTGGCATGTAAAATTTTACATTGTGAGATGTTCCTGAACATGAACTGTGTATTATGGCATGTAATATTACTTTTGTGTGTGTTACGGCACATGAACTTTGTTTTATGGCATGACATTTTACATTGTGAGATGTTCACGACACATGAACTGTGTTTTATGGCATGAAATTTTACATTGTGAGATTTTCACGACAATGAATGTGTTTTTGGCATGTACATATTACATTGGAGATTTTCACGGGCACATGAATGTGTTTAGGGATGTACATATTACATTGGAGATGTTCAGGGGCACATGAACTGTTTTTTTTAATGGCTTTACATATTACTTTGTGAGATGTTCACTGACACATGAACTGTGTTTTAGGATATACATATTACATTGTGAGATATTCACTGACACATGAACTGTGTATATGGCATGTAC
>JACEFZ010026172.1:55000-58135 GCA_014155875.1 Cepaea nemoralis | reverse complement strand
CAGAGGATTACGTGCAAACCCACAATGTTGGGCTTGTTATCACTGCCCTGCCCTCTACCCTTCCAAAAAATGGTGTAATTGTTTTCCCTGAGTGACCCTTCCTCAGCGAGGTGAGTCTCCTGCAGGCCAGCAATATCAATGTTAAGACGATTGAGTTCAGCATCAATCACAGCCGTTTTTCTCACATCGTCAATATTTGTCAAGTCAGTGGAAAATCCTGGACACATGGTTCTTACGTTCCAGGTTGCAAGCCGTAGCTTGAGGTTTCTATTATTCTTTTTATTAGTACCTGGTGCATTGGTTTTACAGCCTGCGATCCAGATTTTGTCCTAGCCCCAAGCACCCATTGAAGCAGGCAAGTTGTTGCGGATCAGCACCCAATTGGCCAGGGGCTGCCCAGCTTGAGGCGGGCGGTAGCTGATCAGCGACACCTGTAGGTGCCTCCCACTGTCAGAGGCAACGCGTGGCGCCCCATGTCTACGCCAACTGACAAGGACTTATAACCCGTAACAGTTGTCTCTCGCTTTCATTCCGAGACCGGTTAAGACCAGGGATGGAGTTATTGCCTCTCCATAGCACAAAGTCTGGGCTAAAATAAAGAAACCATGTGTTGCCCATGCAGCATGATCCCTCTCTCGGCCTGCCTAGTTCACTCCAGAGGAAAGTTGACACCTATACATCTGGAACAAGACAAGCTGCAGAAGCTGCCGGATCAGCAAAGCAATGCTCTAACTGTCCGCCTGTCGGAGCTTCGATCCTAGACGAGCTGCCAACCAAGGCTTAGGGCCTGGTCTGCCCTGCCATGACTATTTTGTCTCTGGGTTGCATTTCCTCGCTCCAGGATAAGGCTAGTACCCTCCCAATTGCGCTCTTCCGCCCGAAGCCGTTGGCACAATGTGGGGTGTCGGGTTTGGTAAGCGCCGCCCAACATTCGGCGCTGACAGAAAGCAGGTAGTACCGACTACTGTCATACGGTAGCTCAGTCATATCTGACTAAGACTCGACTCACAATAATTCACATTATGTATGTGTTATAATTCCATCATGTATATTTTATAATTCACATTATGTATATTTTTTTATATTTCCATCATGTATATTTTATAATTCCATCAACATGTTATATTTTATAATTCCATCAACTTGGTATATTATAATTCAATCAGCGTGTTATATTTTATAATTCCACCAAAGTGTTATATTTTATAATATCAGCATGTATATTTTATTATTCCACCATGTATAATGTATAATTCCATCAACTTGTTATAATTTATAATTCCATCAACGTGTTATATTTTATAATTCCATCAATGCATTATATTTTATAATTCCATCAACGTGCTATATTTTATAATTCCACCAAGGTGTTATATTTTATAATTCTAGCAACACATTATATTTTATAATTCCATCAGTGTGTTATATTTTATAATTCCATCAACGTGTTATATTTTATAATTCTAACAACACGTTATATTTTATAATTCCATCAGTGTGTTATATTTTATAATTCCATCAACGTGTTATATGTTATAATTCTACCAACACGTTATATCTTATAATTCCATCAGTGTGTTATATTTTATAATTCAATCAACGTGTTATATTTTATAATTCTACCAACACGTTATATTTTATAATTCCATCAGTGTGTTATATTTTATAATTCCATTAACGTGTTATATTTTATAATCCTACCAACACGTTATATGTTATAATTCCATCAATGTGCTTTTAGGCGTGGACTCACAGTGTACCCACAACTGGACGCACTTTCTGGATGAATGCTATGGTTATGGAGAGGCAGCCGTTTCTTGGGGAAGCGCACAGGTACTTTCATTAATAGATCTCCACGTGTCAAAACCACCACCACCACCACCATCATCATCATCATCATCATCATCATCATCATCATCATCATCATCATCATCATCATCATCATCATCATCATCATCATCATCTTCTTCCACCTTTGTCGTCAAGTGTTGTTGGGAGAAATAATTGATGTTCCAGCGCCCGATGGCTGGCACTGGATTGTATCATTCCATGTAACTGTACAAAGTATAAAACCACGATAATCTTTATTATGTAATGTTCATCTGTTATCTATTTTCTCTAATGCCTTTAAGAACAGCATACGAGTCTCTAACGCTAGTTCGATTACGCTAATTGGAAGTGAAGCCTGGCCAAGCACGTCTATGCCTCTTACGAAGGTGAGAGAGAAGACACGACAACCTCCTCCTCATAGGAACAGTGAGTAGAACGAACGGATTAACGAACGAACGAACTAGGTACTTTAAGATAGCTGCTGCACTAGAGAGCTGAGCACTCATGTGAATACCCAATGTGCGCGAACTGCCGATCGTGGTAATCTATATATCTTATATATAAATTAGGATCTCCGTCTGTCTGTCTGTATGTATGTATGTATGTCCTTTATTTGTTCGCGAACGGCCCATCCGATTGAGATGAAATTTTCTACACGCCTTCCTTTCATTCCAGCACTGCCAACTGTGATATTTTGTTAGTGTGAAATCGCCTGCTTACTCAGTATTATTTCATTTTTCATTTTTCATTATAATTTCATATATCTCAGGGGACCTAACTCTGTAAAAGTTATTTCAAGGGGCATAACTTTACTGTATAACTTATAGTCATATTGTGGCATCGTTTTCAAAGATTTATAAACTCTTTGTCCATAGTTATGTACCGGCATATGAGTTATAATAAATAATGATACAATCTGTAAGGCATTTTCAAAGTTTTCATAAAAATAATGCACAATGCATAACATTGTAACTCATCTTTTTTTGCTTAAGAAATTACTGTAGTCATGCAGGTGATTAGAAAGAGTTTTCATTAAAAATAATGGATGGTGTGTGGAAGGACATTCTTTTAAGTTACTTTTTTTGTTGTATGAATTTAATGAGAACTTATATGACTACTTATATGAATTAAACTAGCTGACCCGGCCCGGCTTCGCCCAGTCCTTGGTGGGGAGCATCTCATTTAATTCATATAAGTAGTCATATAAGTTCCCGTTCCCGTTACTGTCTGTCTGTCTGTCTGTCTGTCTGTCTGTCTGTCTGTCTGTCTGTCTGTCTGTCTGTCTGTCTGTCTGTCTGTCTGTCT
>JACEFZ010026172.1:40000-50000 GCA_014155875.1 Cepaea nemoralis | reverse complement strand
AAAGTACGCCTATATCTCAGACATTACAGCGCATCTCAGAACTGAAAGTATATCTCAGACATTACAGCGCATCTCAGAACTGAAAGTATATCTCAGAACTGAAAGTACATCTCAGACATTACAGCGCATCTCAGAACTGAAAGTACATCTCAGAACTGAAAGTACATCTCAGACATTACAGCGCATCTCAACTGAAAGTATATCTCAGACATTACATCGCATCTCGGAACTGAAAGTATATCTCAGAACTGAAAGTATATCGAGCATATGGTACTAGACTCAGATCATTCACCTTAATGTACATGGCTATGTTATAATCTCTCTCTCTCTCTCTCTCTCTCTCTCTCTCTCTCTCTCTCTCTCTCTCTCTCTCTCTCTCTCTCTCTCTCTCTCTCTCTCTCTCTCTCTCTCTCTCTCTCTCTCTCTCTTTTACTTACTTTCATCTCGTTCTCACTTTCCCGTCAGATTTTATAATGCGGTTTATGTAGCAGTAAACAGTATAAATGTTAGCTTAAATAGTCAAAAGGAATATGCAAAAAACGTCACTGTTGTCTGATATACAGTTGCAGAAATGACATGGGTAACTTGATTACTGTCGTCAAAGTTATGAGAGCAGCGTTTGTCCGAGTGGCTATAGAAAGAAAAAGCAGCGGCTGCAGCAAGATATAACAATTAAATGATATGGAATAGAAAGAAAAAGCAGCGGCTGCAGCAGGATATAACACGCTGGGCTTCCTATTCGAGAGACTGGGGTCAGAATCCTTGGTAAGGTTAATGGATGTTTCCTGTCTGGAGCAAAAAGAAAACGCTAACCTGCACAGTCGGTCTCCCTGGCCTACAGGTTAGCAACTTTCTCCGTAATCCCCTATACTCTCGTGAGTAAAGTGAATTGCGCGAAAATCGGTGACGGTTCTAGCCGCGTCGGTAACTTACGAGTATGTGAGCCGGTCACTCAGAAAGAAATGCAAACTACTGAGCGTAATATTGCCAAGAAACCAACAATCAGCTGAAAGACGCTGATTTTGACAGCGATGTCATGTAACGGATATCATCATCATCAAGTGCCCTGCCAGCTGGCGTAGGCGCTCATGGCTCTCCACAGATCTCGGTCTTTGGTGTTCTGGATCAACTCTGCTGATGATATTCCTCCATGCCACCGTCTCAATCCATCCAGCATTATTTCTCTTGGTCTGCCTCTGCCTCTCTTCCCCTCGATCTTTCCAGTTGTCACGATGTTCTCCAATGCCTCTCTTCTCATCACATGACCAAAGAAATATGTTTGTCTCTTTCTTATTGTTGTATATAATGTTCTAGGTAGCCTGTTTGTCTCTGTCTTATTGTTGTATATAATGTTCTAGTTTCATTAGCCTCTTTCAGGCAGTTGTTGTTAAAGGATATGCGGCGACTACGCTTGCCAGGCGGCTTTAATTCCCCAGGCTCAGGATTCCCCTCCCTTTCCCTCCGTCTTGCACCGCAAGGTACATTAGGCAGTAATGACAGTATATTTTCAGTCAAGGTTTCATTAACTGAACTTTAACATGCATGTTTAAAACACTTCACAGGCCACATGCCACTTTTACCAAGCCACGCTGGCCGAGGTCCCTTCTCTACAAGTAAACAATTTTCTGTCTGAGATGGCCAAGAATAAAAGCGGTAAGAAGACTGACTTCTGTGACACTTCAGCCATTACCCTCTTTGGACAACAATCACCTTCAAATTAATATCCTATTTGCGGCTGACTTGATCACAGGATTATTAATCTGAGCCATGCAATGGACTTTAATATAACTTCTCTTCTGAGCTTGAACAGGGTAGGAGTAATGGTAGAGTGGATGGATGGTTTCTGTGACTGAATATCGAAAGACTAGACTATATAGCATGCTAGTTTGTTTGAAATAATACAGGTTGTCTTCTACATTATGTCTTTTCGTTCACTCACTTTGAACTCAAACGTAGTCCATGCATGTATTACAACTTCTAGAGCACTGGTCTTATTTTTGCGCGTGGATTATTTTTCCTTATTACGAGCGTCCGTCACCATCAGGCGAACCCACTCCGACTTCAGTGGTTCTGTATGGTTAAAACAAGGGTTTAATAGGCAAGAGTATCGATATCATTGCACCTGGTTGTACCCCATATGACTAGGTCTCTTTCAACAGAGTGGCCTGTCGAAAGCGTCGCATAAAACACGATCTCTGTAGCTCCAGCGATGACCCCCAGGAGTATCAGAGAAAACTGCACTCGTTAACATGATTTCGTAACCCGGAATGGTTTTGAAGGCTGAACACATGTCCCAGATTTGGGGAGAGGAAACAGCTTTAAAATGCAGGTGATACAGAAAGCTTTTATGTATTCTCGTGTATAGGTATACATGGGGGACGCCGTGGCTGAGAGGTTACCGTGTCCACCTTAGGCTCGGAAGGTACAGTGTTCGATCCCTGCAGAGGTTCTAGCATTTATCCCAAGAACTTAGGTATCTAATTTCACACATTCCCCTGATCTGTTAGTTAGTGAGACCGAATACTTAGCTTTTCGGATAAGGGCGAAAAAAGGAGGTTCCTCTGTGCAAATTGTGCACGTTAAAAATCCCACAGCAGCTGGACATGGCAATGAGTAGGTACAATCGCCGCTGCCTTGGTAAAATTGGTAGGAAAAGTAAACCTACCCAAAGTAGACAGACCGTGACCTTGGATAGAATATGGCTAGAAGAAGCAAAGCGTGACAAATACATGCTGAAGTCAGATCTACTGATCTCTGAGGTGTACCACTAGGTGCCACTCACTTCCTTTGACAGAAGAACGAAGAAGGAGAAGAAATGGTAAAAAGTTATCAATACTTGTTAATCGAATGCATTATCCATTCATTCATTCAGTAGCATGTCCTTTGCAGAACCTCGCTCCCATAAAAACCTTCCGGAAAACTTCTCGGTCATAAGCAAGATGTCCCGCGTCCGATACATTTATCTGGAGATATTCTGCCACACCCTGCACTCATCTTCTCCTTTGCCTTTCTCTTCCTCTAATCCCGGGCATATACTTCTACATTATTGTTCTCTCCAAACTTTCGTGACCTATCAAGTGACCAAAATATTTCAATTCTCTTTGTTTTATCGTCTTTAGTAGCCAACCTTCTTCAATATTCAGTTCTTATCATATTGATTCATTTGTTCTTTTCTGTATCCAAGATATTCTTATAACTCGTCTATAACATTTACATTCAAAGGCGTTTATGCACTGTTCAGCTTGTTTAATAAGTGTCCAGGTCTCACAGGGGTAAGTTGCAATGAGAAAGATGCATGCTCTTAAAAATCTAAGACGGAGTCTCTGTGGTCAAGCCGTTTGACTCGGGCTCCGAAGGTTGTTGGTTCGATTCCGGGCCGCATCCTTCGGTTCACGAGTGAAATTTTTCGGAGACTACTGTGGGTCGTCGCTAGAGCTACGGAGTTCGTGCTTTATGCGACTCTTTCCGCGCTGCGGAAAGAGACCGAGCCGTGTGGGATAAAACCCGATGCAATGAGGTCGACCCTAGCGAGTTTTTTTAAAAGTCCTACACAACAATTTATTCAGTTGTTTTAGTTTTTGAAGAGCAATAGATATTCGTCTTTAATTTCTTTCATTGTGTCACCATTGTTGGTAATTAATGACCCAAGATATTTGAAATTTTCAACCACCTCCAATTTTCCCTCAACATGCATTTCGTTCTCCATATTAGTTTTATCTGTTTGCATTATTTCTGTTTTTGCTATGATTATCCATACCTCGTTCAATATTGCAGACTACTGCGTTTGGTTAGGCGGAAATGACATGTTCCGCGAGGGAGTCTGGGAATGGCCGAGTAGACCCAATACTTTCAAATTGTTCACAAAGTGGGCCAGTGATGAACCAAATAACATGAATGGTGGGTAGGTTGTTATAAATTGGCGAAGACTGAATGTTGTATGTATTTTCATGTCCATATAGAGACAGTCGTTCTTTCAGATCAGGTTCTGGTCAGGTCTTTCCCACATAGAGTAATGTAGTCACTGTATCGTCTCCCCTGTATTTATATGATGTTATGTTTTGTGCATTTGTTTGCTGATGAATGCTAATCGCTGCAACGCTGCAACACAAGAGCGGGGTGGCGACTTGAGGGACCATGCTCGATGTAGTGCTTATCGTTTTGTATAAGATGGCTGTATCTACATGTGTATGTGTGTTCGTATATGCAGATGAGGAAATTAATCAAGGGCAATGTATAATCGTGCTTGTCTGCCTGGTTTCGTCAGTGCTGTTGGTCTATATTCCTAGACTGTGATCGAGAGCCAAAGTTGTGTCGTGATACAGAACTGTGCTTGTGGCTTTGTGCCTAACAGTATCGTCGAGCATGTCCCTCATGTGGAGTCAACATACAACAAATGCAGCACCACCTTCATCCATATAGCAACTCCAGGCAATTCTGAACACGTGGCTATACATTTACATGAAAATTAAAACTCTCATCATTATCATGTGTCATCCCGATAAGCGTGGACGGCCATGTTTCGCCATCTCACATGTTCACCGGAGTCGTGGATCAGCTCTGTGCTTTTTGTCTCGATTATGTCATGTGGCCAAGCTATCTAGATATTTACCTCTCTGACTTCCTCTGGTTACTTTTCCCTCAATTATGCCAGTTGTCACAAGTTCTCCAGTTTATTTCTTCTCAGAACGTACCCACAAAGCAATGACAAACTATTCAACTAACAATTGCTTAGTAAATTACAAACAGCTAATACATGCTGGGGTAGATTGCAACGCCCTGTTGAGGACATTCAGCTAATCTTATTACAGTTAATAAACAAACATCCACGTATTTTTAGGCGACGATAGAAGTAGAAGAAAGAATTAGAGATTCGCTGACGCATTAGACAACATAACAATTCAAAGCTATAGGTACCGACCAGGATTCGAACTTGTCGCCTCTAAATGACGACAGCTCCTGGATACAGGAACAAATGTACTTCGACGCATGACCAACCAGACACCTCAACTAACCTTAACTGATTCAATGAGAAGGATAATACATCGCCAAATGTGACCCCCGATTTGCACAGAAGGATGATATATCGCTATACTAGAATCATCGTATTATTTCTTTTGTTTCGTGATCTCTTCCGCGAATGGACATTTACATTATAATACTTGTTCATTTGATTGTGTACCACGTCTGGTCCAAACCTAATTTTCGGTTGTCACTGAATCAGTTAACAGACGCCGTGGTGCCAGAGAGATTACTGCTCATGCGTACTTAGACAGTGGTCCGTGTACACTCTTCCGCAGTGGTACTACTTTAATTGCTTTGATACGTGCTGTTCTGGCTCGATCATGGGTACGGGATAAAGTGCAGTTGATCTGAGTCAAAAACTAACAACACAGCACTCGGGGCGATCCTATACGCGCTCCGTCCTCATCTTCAACAACCAGCGAAGACGTACTGCTCATTTAAACAATTTCAGTGACTATTATCACGTCCAGTGGTACGAATATCACATGAGTTAAGTTGTTGCATATAATGTTAGGTAACCAGTTCACTTATGATAAGACTCAAAGATACCGGAGGGTAAGGTCAAAGGCAAGTGAGCAAGAGGTAGACAACGATACATGTGAGAAGATAAATCAAGAGATGGACGCATAGCAGCCTGACAAAATGTACTATCAAGGCTAGAGACAGACAGTTTTGGAGCTCCATTGCAGCCAACCTTCATTGCAGAGACGGGACCTAATTGATTGGACACACCAACAACTAAACACAATTTTACAACTAATCATTTATTTTAATCAAGGGCGTCACAACACAACAAATTACATAAACAGACCAGGTTCACATATAATAACAAGAGTGTGAGAATTCTGTCCATTGCAGATGAAGATTGCCTAAACATGATGAAACGCCATAACTACAGCTGGAACGACGAGTCTTGCAACAGTGAATGCAACTTCATCTGTGCAGCGCCGTGAGTTCTCTTACTTCTTTGTTTATTTCAGAAATTGTCCGTATTATGTAATGTTCAAAATGGACAGCGTGGCGCAAGTCATCAACATTATGTGTCACGCCGATAAGCGTGGGTGATCATGTTTCGCAATATCGTACGATCACCAGAGTCGTGGATCAGCTCTGTTCTTGTCTCGACCATACCACATGGCCAAGCCATCCAGGTATTTACTTCTCTGCCTTCCCCTTATTCTTTTCCCCTCAATCTTGCCAGTTGCCACCAAGTTCTCTAACTTATGTCTTCTTGTAATGTGTCCATAAATGCTGACTGTCAGCGTCTACTTTCTCTAATCAGTTGACTGTTGTGGCCTGAGTGGATAGATAGCTCTCTCTTGCGTGCACTTTACATGCGTATACTGTCCGCATCACGCTGGGGTCAGAGGTAACAGCCAGCGGATTGGTTGGCTTCCACAGAGCTATGGTTGGAACACTCATCACGGTAGGGCAGCCATGCTGAAGACTGAATTGAATTTAATTGAGTCAAGAACTGAGATCACAGCACTCATGACATTCCCTACCTGCTCCGTTCTAATCTTCAACAACCAGCGAAGAGTCCCAGTATTACCGGTACCAGTAGCAATCTGATAAAGTCTGGCCTTTCCTCGGGGTCCCGAGTGTCGGAGAGACCTCTGAAGCTGAAGACTGTGGACGATTAAAGTCACAGTAAGGGAAGTGACAACATATCCAAGGATGCCCGAATTAGGAGTAATGTGTCGGTGTGATAGGTCAGGACTATGAGGGGACCAAGTCAGAACGATAGCATCTACACCTTGCGACATTTGCTGCGCGGGATGTCTATTTTAGGTCTTCCTTTATTTCGTTAGTTCAGCTGGCACACGTGGTGAATTTCACAGCGGTCAAGGCATGTTCTTGTACCCATTTCTGGCTGGGTCAATATGAGAGTCAAGTGAATTTTAACAACCCGTTTCAGTGTGAATTAGAACCCTTCATCACGGGGCTGATGGTCAAGCGTGCTAGCGCATCAGTCATCATGTGCCATGCCGATAAGCGTGGGTGGTCACGTTTGGCCATCTCACACGATCACCAGAGTCGTGAATCAGGTCTGTGTTCTTGCCTAGACCATGTGATCTGGCCAATACAACCATATATATTCTTCTCTGTCATTCCCTTGTTCTTTTCCCCTCAATCTTGTCAGTTGTCACCAAGTTCTCCAATTTATTTCTTCTCATAACCTGTCCAAAAACTATGCCTAATTTCTCTAATCAGTTTACGGTTTCATTTATTTCTTGCAGGACTTGGTCATTGGTTTTTCTGTCTGTCCATGGTATTCTGTGCATTTTCCTTAGAAAAGTTTGTCTTGAAATGAAATGGCTGTAGGCCAGTTGTCTCTGCTCTGCCTGAGCTTGATGCTCTGTAATAAATGTTTAATTGTCCTGATACCAGTCCCACGGTTACATCCACCAGCAACCCCTATTATTTACTGGCACAATGTGGTGTGTCGGCTTTTATTATTTATTACACATATGGTATTTCAGCCTCTTGTTAGTGTATGGAGCCAGAATATTGTTATTTGTTCTCTTTGCTCGATTTGGTAACATGCGCTGTAAGTACGTAAGGGGCAGTCCCATTTAAAAAGTGCCAACATGATCGTCTTCATTGCACCAGGTGTTATCCCATATGGACTGGGGGGTCAGCTTGGCCGAATGGATATGAACGCGTGTTCTTAAACATCAGGTGTGCAGATGCCGAGGTTAGAGGTTTAACCCATACACCGGACGGTTGGACTAAAATGTTGACTTCTCGTCCTTGACTTTGGGACGTAAATTACAAGTACCGCTGAAGTCGGAGTTGGTTCACCTGATGGCGAGGGACACTATTAATAGTGAAACCTAATACACAAACAAAATTCAGTCCAGCATTGGGTTAGCCTGATAGCAAGGAACGCTGGTAAAAGAGTAAGCTAATCCACACGCAAAAATCAGTCAAGAGCATTAGAAGTAGCAGCACGTCTGTAGGCTACTTTGAGTTCAAAGCAAGCTACGCAACCAAAACAAAAAATGTGGACTCGTGAACAGAAAGTCGTAGCGCAAGGTGGTCAGCTTTCAGTTCTCTTTCCGGCAAGGAGCGTAATTACAGACAGGCTTCATGTATTCAGTATCCCTAGAGATCTCATATGTGTTGTACATATCCACGCGCTAACACCCATATGTGCACACATGACATGGCTAACGCGTTCTCTTTCTGGCAGTGCAATCGACTCTCATACAATTGAGGAGCGCTCGGAGTCTGCACACAATTACTAATGACTGCATGATCAAGGCAAGTGTCTGCTTTCCTGCAGCCCACTGTTGAATTAAATCACAACAAACGGGAAGTGGAATTTCTCAGCTGTACAAGAACACAGTCACAAGTGATTTTATCATCATTATCAACACACACACACACACACACACACACACACACACACACACACACACACACACACAAACACACACACAGAGAGAGAGAGATAGAGAGAGAGAGAGAGAGAGAGAGAGAGAGAGAGAGAGAGAGAGAACAAAATGACACCGACACAACTACTTTTAAAGATGACTAACAAGTCATCTCAGAAGAACTACGCTGCCTCTTTGGCTTATACCACCAGATTTGATTCACTACCATCTGAATTGTGAAATGGTCGTTCCGAAATACTCACAATCTTCTGTGACTAACCAAATCTGTGGTATTTTTGTTTTAAACATACAATTTTATTTACGTAACAGATATATATTCATCGAATTTAATATGATCGATTTTCCTTGCAATTAAACTACGAGATGAAGTGATAATGACCACATGTATTAGTTATTTCAGTTTTCATAAATAAACTTTGATTTCGTTAGAAAGCACGAACAATCTTTTTTTCTGTAATTTTGTGTTAAAGTTTTACCAGTCTTATGCCACAAATGGGAGAAGTGACTCATCGGTTACTTCGTCCGCTTCGTTGTACATATATACGGTGAGACCAGACATCCTTAACAGGACGGAAGAAGAAGAAGAAGAAGAAGAAGAAGAAGAAGAAGAAGAAGAAGAAGAAGAAGAAGAAGAAGAAGAAGAAAGAAAGAAAAAAAAAAGAACGAAAAAAAGAACGAAAGAAAGAAAGAAAGAAAGAAACTCTTCTACCCTCCCACTGTCCTACCCTATAATAGAAAACGTTCCTTTCACTACCGCGATAACCCAATCAGAGGTGAACCGAACGAGGTAGGTTGGAATCGAACCAACAACCTTCAGTACGCTAGGCAGGCTGCGAAAACACTTCCATTTAAAACCCCTTTGTTTCATCAATTAACTCAATATGATATAAATCTCTGCGGTATGCACCTGACAAGTTGCAGGGAAATATGTCAGGCAGTAAATTGGGCAACCTGTTTTTGTGGCTTTTGCTTTTAAATTCACTTAAAGAAAACATCACTTTATATTACAGCTTACGTATCAACGTAGTAAAACTCTTTCAGTCAATGTGAATATGCAGCCGAAAGATGTTTGGTTGCCTTCACGTAAAAATGGAGGTAAATCCTCCTTTAGTGTATGAATAACGAAGTTACAGAGCAGAGTTTTGTTTGAAATGTTTACTGAAGCAACATTTCCAATGGGGGAGTATCATGAAGATCTGGAGTGTAATAATCTGTACAATAACGGCGAGAGATGGGGATTTATGCAGAGCTAGTGCAGATGACTTGCATGTGAAGGTGGCACTTTCTCCCATATTATCTAGCCTACCTGCCTTGTTCTGTCAGAACAAAAACAAAAAGAATGCATATCCTTTACAGCACGCCAACCCCAGCAATTTTGGCTGTTTGTGATTTCTTGGCAAGTTTACGTTTAGTAGTTTGCCTTTGCTTTCTGAATGACTCGCACACATACCATTGTATAAAAATGAAAGCAAGGCGGTCTGCTGAAAAATCGCCCGTAGCTTATTTCGAATGAAATATAATATTCGGGATATTGAAACGCTTCGTAAGCCCTTCGCCACAGAGCCGACCTGTTTATA
>JACEFZ010026172.1:0-35000 GCA_014155875.1 Cepaea nemoralis | reverse complement strand
AAAAAGAGAAGAAGACATACGTCATGTCGTGTGTGCACGTATGGGCGAAAGTGGTTGGAATATATACAACATATATGTGATCTCTGCAACAATAAAGTGGATGGAGCCGGTCTGAAACAAGTCTGTGTATGTCTGTGGTTACTTTAATAACTGCAGTTTATCTGATTCAGTGCCAAACAAAACGTAGGTTCTGACCAAACATGGTACAGTATGAAGTGAACAAGTCTTATAATTTAAATATGAATTCACCGAGCATTACAATTGGGGAAGATACCACGAAGAAAAGAAAGTATCACAATCACCGTAGTATGGCGACATCGTCCTTCTGTTCAAATGGGAGGCCACGTTTGGCGATATATTATCCGTTGTCACTGAATCAGATGAGATGCATTAAATTAATCAAGTTAAATGTAGAATAGCCTAAGCATCAGCAGCGTTTCACAAGATGTTGAATATTCTCTGCAGTATATCTTTGTTAATCTAGCCGAGGAAAAGAGTTCTTAAAAGATATATTTAGCCAATCCTGATGTACGGAAGCGAATCTTGGACAATTAGCAGACAAATGAAAAATTATAATGAAATGCGGAGATGTAGTTTTACAGAAGAATGACACTGGGCTACACACATTTTGGTGCCTTAAATATTTTATAGCTGTTCTTGTGTAATTTGTGTTGCTGATTCAAAATATGTAATCATATTTTTTCTATCAGATCTAGTTTTATTTTATATAACTAACTACCTTCTTAGTAGGTCAATTGTTATGTACAAGCCTAGAATTAGGTGCCATCAGTGGCATTTTGACTGTAATCTGCATTCATATTGTATGCCATTACTGTGCATTTATTTCCTTCATATAAAGCACCAAAAATCTTTTAAAACTTTATCACTTGCATTTTTAAAATCTGTAGTCAACACACAAAAAGCTTCTTTTCGAGGACTTCCTGGAATGTGATATGCTCGGACAGTCATGCTTAAGGATCCAACAGTAATCTGCCATCACGTGGGCATCCCAAAGTCCTTGGTATCTCTCTTCCATTGTTTTTATATCTTGGTGAAATCTTTCATCTTGCTCATCACTAAAGTCGCCAAGATTCTCAGGAAACAAATGTAAATGGTTATAGAAGTAGTACAATTTAATGCTTATGTTATTTCCAAGCTTACAAACACTCGACAGCATGTTTTCAACTAACTCAGAATAATTGCCTGCTCTAAAGTTACCCAGACAGTTTTGCACACCTAAAACAAATGATGACCAGGCCGTGGTCTCTGTTTTGCCCTCGAATAAAAAAACTTTGGATGTTACTATTTTAATTTGAGGTTCATAACAAATTCCAGCTTAACGTTTTTCTATGCTCAATTCCGAAATCTTTCTGCATAAATAATGAAAACTGGTACCATCTTTGTTCAGTTCCTTAACACATTGCTTCACCAAGCCAAGCTTTATATATAATGGAGGCAGTAGAGCTCTTTTTCGATCAATGTGAGGCTTGTTGACAATATTTTCTTCTCCATCTTTAAATTCATCCCTCAACGGCCACTATTTCTTTATCTAATGTGTGACTTTTGCCCTGGTATCCCGCGAACATATACAGCATGGATATTTGGTGCACCTTCTTTTCTGTCCAAGCAAGAAGTTCATCACCTTAAGATCTATAAAAACCATCCAGTTATGTTCTAAATACTTCATTCTCAATACGTTCATAGATAATCTTCACCATATGTGCCCTGTCCATGACGAGTGCTCCAACCGCCAACGAAGCCAACGAATCCGGTATCTGTTACCCCTGACCCGAGCACGACCCGGAAATAATAGCCATGCGAGTAACTACAAAGGAGATTTATCTGATTGATTGATTGATTAATTTAGGAACCGACATCACAGCATTCGGGGCATTCCCATAAGCGCTCCGTCCCCATCCTCAGCAGCAAGCGAAGAGTTCCAACACTAATAGTTCCAGTAGCAATCTGATTATATGTCCGTCTCGCCTTTCCTCTGAGCGTCGAGCGTCGGCCAAATCCCCTCGTCACACATCGCTGCCTCATTCTTACCAGACTTTGGTGATCCATTTGCTCCTCCGAGGTGTACACGTGCTCCCACAAGGCCGCAACCACGTCTGCCTTGTCATGCATCAATACTCCACCAAGTTTGCCGAGCAAGCCAATCTGTCCGCCTGTTCATTCCCCAGCACACCATCATGCCCCGGAGAAAAGATCGTGGCAATGCTTGCCACCCGTGGCTTCCGAAGCGAAGCAAGCCACTCTGCACGAAGCTTGCCTGTCCTCACTCTACTCAGCATGCTTTCTGAGTCAGTTACAATCACGATGTGTGTGTATCGTATTCTCCATCCAGCGGAAAGCTGCACTGACTGCCTCCACCTCCATTCTTAAGCTAGATGTTGTGGTATCATATGCCAGGCTCTCCTGCACCAAACGTCGACCATTAGCTTTTGCTAAGAATTCCCAGGAACTTGTCCTACCTCTCAACACCGAACCATCCGTGTAGATAATCACATCACCCGGGCGAGCATGATCCTGAATTCATTGCTGGATTTCCACTTCCGTGGCCCCTGCTGGTCACTCCCTGCACTCCCGGCTCAATGTGATTATAACTCTGCACAAATCTGACTGCTCCGCTGGCACTCTGACCCACTCCTCTCCTCGTCTGATGTTCTCCACGGGGCACATCTGTCTGATCGTATCCTCCGCTTGAACCATCCATGATTTCCCTCTTATCAGTCGCTGACCCTTACCTTCGTCCAGCGCCTCATGCAGTGGGTGGTCTATGTCTGCAGCTACTCTGAGGTATGCCTGCATCACTTTGTGCCTGCCAGCAACAGTCGGCAGACCAAGAATGTAACGCATACATACTACTAGGGTGTTCTGGTGCATCCCAGATTGACCCGCATAGCTTCGTTCTGTATGCGCTCTAATTTCACCAGCTGACTCTTTGAGACAGTGAGCAGTCCTAGTCCATAATCAATCACTGAGAGGATCAAGTGCTGGTATAGTGTGAAGGAGTTTTAACAGTCCTGTTGCATGCCCCCTGTCTGAGGCTTCCAAGAAGGCTGTCAGTCCACTCATACCGGAAGGTTTTGCGCGCTCTCCCAGCCTTAACTTTCCTGGACTTAGAGATCAGGACTGAGCATGGCATGTGATCACTCCCATGGTCATTCAAAACAGTCCACTTCACATCAAGGACTGATGACTGGGAGACAAGTGCCAAATCAATAGCAGTGTCTGCATCGCCAGGCCTCATTGCCATTCTAGTCGGCCTACCATCATTTATGCAGACCACATCGGAGTCCACCATGGCGTCCGCAAGGGTAATTCCCTGTCGGTTTTCTTTCTCCACTACTGTCCCAATCTCTGCTCTTCGCATTGAAGTCTCCACATATGAGTAGCCTATCACCTGGTAATTCCTCCAATTCCTTAACCCAGTCCCATGTTCCTTTCTGACAAAACCTGGTGGAGTTTATGAATTAGCCTTGTGTTTTTGAAGCTAAATATTCTAGCTAAAGTGCATTTAGAATTTGTAACCGACAGCTTGGGTGCATTGGAGGTTCGCTTGGAAGTTGTAACCAGAGTTTCATTCAGAAAGTCCAGATGTTGTATCAAGGACTTGTCATCGAACATGCTCGTCTCTCGGATGGCGCCCAGGACTTCCCCAAAGGAGTAGATTCTGAACATCGGCGGGAGTTTTATATCCAGGCTCTTACATAGATCGGAATATCGCTGGCAGTCCACTGCAACAAATCGATCGCTGTCTTGATGCCTTTTTGAAATTGGCATCAGTTTGGGGGTCGAGCAGATATTAAAACATAATAATTGCCAGATCCTTGTATTTGCCAAAGTCATGAAAGTTATCATCGTCCAGCCCAAACACTTACTGACCGTCAAATAAAACATCATAGGATAGGACCGGATCTTTATCTTCTAGAGTTGAGTAACCTAGAATTGATTGTTGACCTGGACGTAAATGTTCATCATAGACAAATTGTTCATCACCACTTTTGTCCAGAGCATGGAGAAGTTGAAGGAGTGGCTATAGTTTCGTATGCGTTTTCATCGGCCGGAACAGTGTCACTCAAGTTCCCATATATCGAGCTACTTTCTGGGGTGGAGTGTCTTAAGGGTGGTTGTCACGTAAAATCTTGAAGGTGTCGATCGATGAAAATATGTCGCGCCCTGCGTCTGCAAGCAGCCGTCATTCTTTGATGTGTTGTTGATCGAGGAAGGGCTGTCGCGCCATAAGTCTGCAGGCAGCGGCCATCCTTTTGATGTGATAGACAAACTGTCTGGGTAGAAGTCGGCAAGATCTTTTGTTGTGGGGTAAAAAGTTCTCTAGATCACAGACAGGAGACACTTTCCCGGATGAAAGGTACATACCGCAAGTTGTTGACATTAAGTCGGAAACAGATAAAGGAAAATAGCTTCTAGACGTCTAGTGTCTAGACAGTTTTGTGACGTCATTCAGACAAAAGTATAAAAAACAGTCTGGATAAACAACTTTGATGGTAGCCGACCAAAAGTTGTGAAGCGATACGGACGTGTGCGTTATTCCTAGCTTGATTACGGAGAGAGGCTATAGTGTCTCATGTTGATTTCCATCGGCGGACATTTAACCATTGTGTTATTCAATAGTCTCAATTTCCAGCTGGAATAAATATATGGTATTTAATTAATTAAATAAACCTACATTAGATTATTCTTAGGAATCGAGTGTAGTAATGTGCGTTGATAGGAAGTATTATAAGAGCGTCGGCAACAGTAGCCTATAGCGTTGCTTGAACTAGTTGGTGTGAGATATCAATCAACTCAGTGAATTAAGGACAATGTAGTGGGATAATATTTAGGGAGATTGAGGATGGTTGGGGGGATGGAGGAAATGTCAAATGGTAGGATCTTCCAGTAGGGCATCTGCTGGGTTTCTGCCCTTTTCTTTTAGTCTTTCCTTGTCTTACCATGACTCAGACCAATGTGATGAGCTCCTCGGCCTTATCACAGAGTTTGGTTCTCTGTTATATTTCTGAGTGCGGCCGGTGGCCTACACTCACCTAATAAAGGTTGGAATCGGGTTTCTCTCACCAGGTGTGTTCTCTCTTCAACAGGTTCCACTAGATTTTACCACCAACTAGAAGAAAGTCATGGCTCGAGCATTGAAGGCAGAGTTTACTGAGAGGCTTTTGCACTGGGCCCATAACCCAGAGGGTCTGCAAGAACCTGGCCTCTGCTGAACAGGAAACGATGATTATATAAGTGTGTTTCCTGAGTGATAGGTTACATCACAGTAAAATCAAGACATTGACAATAACACCTGTACCAGGAACACTAGTAGATATAGATACCTGGAAAATTAACATCTTGAGTTACAATTGGTGAATTCCTATCATTACCAATTAACAGTGTGTGTTACAATTGGGGAATTCCTATGAACAATTAAATACTAACATTTAGTTTTCCTAAGTGACAGTAACATTATTTTTAGGATTCTCTGATCACAGAACATTTATGAACAGAGTAGTTACACTGTGTGTGTTAGATAGATGATCAATATTGGACTGTTTCCACTATTGATGACCAAGCATCCGGATAGTCCAAGAGCTACCGGAGGAAGTCAACACTTGGCCTGAGAGACACATAATTTGGGTGAGGTCTTCTATCCATCATATATGGTGCTGTTGTGTGGCCAAAACTGTGATGAAATAGACTTTGCTCCTGAGCTATTCGGTCTGATTCTACATACACACTAGATTATACGACAGACATTCTACACATACACTTCGCACATCCATGACACTTTTCTCTATTAAACTAGTTTTTTTTTTTTAGAGCCAGTGTTGTGTAGTGTGTTTTGGGAAAAGAATGACAGGCGGCTTGGTTCAGTAGTAAGAGAGAGAGAGAGAGAGAGAGAGAGAGAGAGAGAGAGAGAGAGAGAGAGAGAGAGAGAGAGAGAGAGAGAGAGAGAGAGAGAAAGAGAGATCCAGAGACTGACGGGGTGTTGTGCACAGAAATCAAGAAGATCCTCAAGATAGTGATATGGGGTTAAAAGAATGTTGGTGTTGATTCCCCTCACCCCAGGGACGACGTAAATATTACGAAAGTGGTAAATCCACATGCACGCTGCCTCGAGTTATCTATGCTTGGTATCCACTCACGTCATAACTGTCCATTTTGAATTTAACGTAATACGAACGGGGTTTTTGAAAACAAGCAAAGAAGAGAACTTACGGTGTGGAGCAGGTGAAGTTGCATCTAATAGTGCAAGGAGCGTCATTCCAGGCGTAGTTGAGATGGCCGAACAGGTTTAGACAATCTTCAACTGTAGAGAGAGAATGCTGAGACTATTTCTTTGTATGTATAACTATGTATATCGAGTCTATTATTTCTGTTTATGTAATGTGTTTTGTTTTATTTTGTGCTGAGCGACGTCACACACACAAACACACACACACACACACACACACACACACACAAACACACACGTGTATATATATGTATATATAACACAACCATGGACGGCAAAACAAAGACAATATATACAAGAACTGGAAAGAGAAAAAAAAAACAATATTTTAGGGATGTGCGAAACGAAATGGATAGGAGCAATCATCAAGATACATGAAGATTTTAAAATTATTTATTCTGGAGGTGAAGATCGACAAAGGGGAGTGACAATTATTTTGAAACCGGAAAACATCAAAATCTGTTCAAGGATATTGAGGCGTGTCGGACAGAGTTCTACTAGTTATATTAAGTGGCAGACCTTTTAGCATAAATATTATTCAAGTATATGCCCCAACAGGAGAATCCAGTGAAGATAGTGTAGAGAAATTTTATAATGACATAGAGTCTGCCTTAAAGAAATGTAAAACTTCAGAAATAATCATAGTATTAGAGGACTTCAATGCAAAAGTCGGAAATCAAGGTGATAGATACACGGTAAGAAACTATGGTTTAGGAGAGAGAAATGAAAGAGGGTACAGACTCGTAGAGTGGGCAAAAGAACAGGAAATGATTGCAGAAATCATCTGATGTAAGCAACACTCTAGAAGATTATGGACATGGAGGAGTCCTGATAACAGGATTAGAAACCAGATTTACTATATTCTGATTAGCAGAAGATGTAGAAACGCGTTAACAATAGCAAAAACAGTTCCCAGTGCTGATTGTTATAGTGACCACAGATTACTTACAGGAACATTGAGGATAAAGTTGAAAAAGTCAAGTATATAACAGGAAACACTAAATATGATTTGTGTACATTGAGTAATGACAAGGAGTAATGACAAGGAAATACAAAACAAATTCAACATAGAAGTACAGAACAGATTTGATATATTGTCTGATCTAGAGATCCTATTCCAGGATGTGGATGATCAATGGAAAATGTTGATGAATTCAGTCAGTTTGGCTGCAGAATAAACTATTCTAAAATTAAAGAAGATGGATCGTAAGCAATGGATGACTAAAGAAATTTTACCCCTAACGGAAACAAGAAGACTCAACAAAAATAATTCTGCCAAATATGAAGAAATCCACAGACAAGTCAGAATATTATGTAAGGAGGCAAAAGAACCATGGCTTGAGGAAAAGTGCTTAGAAATTGAAAAACACACAACAGTCAAAATACCAAATTAGTGCACAAAAGAGTTCAGTAACTTGCTAATAAAAGAACAAGTACATCAACAGGCTGTCTAAAAACTAAAGATGGCAAAATCAAAATAGAAAAAGATCAGATTATACATGTATGGACAGATTATGTGAAAAACCTTTATGAGGATAACAGAGAGGAACAGTATGATATTAGATTTAATAATGAAGGACCGCCAATTTTGGAGATGGTGGTTCGAAATGTTCTTAAGCATATGAAAGCTGACAAGGCTCCCGGTGCAGATAACATTACAACAGAAATGATTAAATCTTTAGAAGAATTTGGACTAGATCAAGTCACCATACTGCTGAACACATTATATGATACTGGAGATATACCTTCTGAATTATGTAACTCTATGTATTGCAATCCCAAAGAAATCAGGAACCTTGGAATGTGATCAACATAGAACAATTAGTATAATGAGTCACATCACAAAGATTTTGCTATTTAATTTAATTTAATTTAATTTAATTTAATTATAATTATCATGCAAAGAGTGAGGAAGAAATTACAACCTGAAATAGGGGAAGAACAATGTGGGTTTGTAGAAGGAAAGGGTACAGTAAATGTTGTGTATATGCTGCGAACAGTTATTGAACGTGCTATAGAAGTAAACAAGGATATACATCTTTGCTTTATTGACTACACAAAAGCTTTTGATAGAGTTAGACATGTCAACATGGTGGATATGCTTGCAGATCTACAAATTGATGGGAAAGACATGTTTTTGTTTGGTTTTGCGTATCCTTTACAGGACATCGCTGTCAACATCAGCATCTTTCAGCTGCTTGTTGATTTCTTGGCAAGATTACGCTCAGTAGTTTGCCATTGCTTTCTGAGCGGCCGGCTCATTTATCCCACAAGTCACCAGCGCGGGTAGAACCGCTTCCATTTCTCGCGCTCTGTGAGACCCTGCTTGGATAAACGGGATTACCGAGAAAGTAGTGTAACCCCTCGGCCAGAGAGACCGGCGGGAAAGACCTTCGACTTATAAAAAGCATATATTGGAAACAACAAGCTGCCATAAGGATTGATAATGAAGTGGGACAATATCAACCTATTAAGAGAGGTGTGAGACAGGGATGTGTAATGTCTCCAGATCTGTTTTCCCTGTACAGTGAAAATATTTTCAGAAATATTGAAGATATGGAAGGAATCAACATTGGGGGACGATGCATCAATAACATTAGATATGCAGACGATACAGTCTTGATTGCAGACAATGAACAGGACCTGCAACATTTAGTAGATGCAGTTGTTACACACAGTGAACAACGAGAGTTAGAATTAAATTGTAAAAAGACACAGATTATGGTCGTCACTAGGAAGAACGAAATACCACAATGTAATATACAAGTAAATGGGAATATTCTTCAACAAGTGAATAGGTACAATTATCTCGGAACAGTAATAACATCTGATGGGAGATGCCTTGAAGAGATTAGAACAAGAATCGCCATGGCAAAAGTAGCCTTTAGCAAGATGAAAAACATACTGACCAATAAAAAGATTTCAATTGAAACGAGAAAAAGAGTGTTGAGATGCTACATAGAACCTGTACTTTTATATGGATGTGAAGCTTGGACAATGAGCAGTCAAGCTGAAAAACATCTGATGGCTGTAGAAATGTGGTTTCTGAGGAAAATGCAAAGAATACCCTGGACAGCCAGAAAGACCAATGAACAAGTCCTTCAAGAAACAAATGAAGATCGTAAACTGATTAGAGACATTAGACGCAGACAGTCAAAATATTTTGGGCATGTTATGAGAAGAAATGAATTGGAGAACTTGGTGACAACTGGCAAGATCGAAGGGAACAGACCAAGGGGAAGACCTAGAAGCAAATACCTGGATGACTTGGCCTCGTGGCATGGTCGAGACAGAAACACTGAGCTGATCCACGACTCTGGTGATCGAGTGAGATGGCAGAACATGACCGCCCACGCTTACCGGTATGGCACATGATGGATGGACAACTGGCAAGACTGAGGGTAAAAGAACAAGGGGGAGGCTGAGAAGTAAATTCCTGGATGTCTTGGCCACGTCGTATGGTCGAGACAAGAACACTGAGCTGATCCACGACTTTAGTGATCGCGTGAGATGGTGAAACAGAACCGCCTACGCTTATATATAAGTACAGCGAAACCTCGGTGTTCGCCGATAATCCGTCCAAAAACAATCGGCGAAATCCGAAACAGACGAAAACCGAGGCAATTAATTTAAAATGATTAAATCGAATTAATTCGTTCTAGACACTCCATGCCGGCTTCGTGGCTTAGAGGTTATGACTTTTCTCCGTAATCTCGTATACTCTCGTGGGTACGTGATGACGGTGAGAATCAGCAGTGGTTCGAATCGCATCGGTAACTTACGGGGTATGTGAGCCGGCCGCTCAGAAAGCAATAGCAAACTACTGAGCGTAATCTTGCCAAGAAATCAACATACAGCTGAAAGATGCTGGTGTTGACAGCAATGTCCTGTAAAGGATATGCAAAAAAAAAAAAAAAAAAAAAGGACACTCCATAATGCATACCAAAAACACATTTTATATAGAATGAATATAGTGTTTAATTCTAAAAACAATAAGAAATTATTACAAAACGAATATAAAAGACAAAATGTAAAGAATAAATGAACATTTAACATGGCATTTACCTTACTGTTGACTCTTCATGGCGTTTGGAAGAAGGCGAAGAGGCGAAAGAGAGATGCAGATATTATTGTTTGGAAGGGGAATTCCCCCCCCCCCCCATCCCATAAGGATCTTAGGTATCAAGGCATTATCTGGCGTCAGTTCCCTTCTTGGTCTTATTGTCTTTTGTATGCCAGTGCGTCTCTTGAGTTTTTCAAACCATCCTCTGCTGGCATTAAAATCACTAAGTACCCTAGGCATTTTCTGAGATTGGCATACACAGATCTGGCCTTTTCACACATGGTCACCTCCGAAACAAAATCACGATCTAACTGTTTTTGATTTATCCAAATTATTAACCTGCACAGTTTGCGGCGACTGCATTAGCCAGGCGACCTTAATCCCACAGGCTCAAGATCCCCCCTTCCACCCCCACCCCCGCCGTCCTACACCGCAGGATACTATAGGCAGTAGATGACAATAATAACTGTTCGATATCTTCAATTGTTTGCGATCTCGGTTTCGTTAGCACATTCACGCCTATCGCTACATTATCCCCCTTTATTGCTTCCTTTTTCGCCACAATGGAACTTATCGTGGATGGCGACTTCCAATACCTGCGGCCGATTTCAGCAATCTTAATGCCGCTCATATTTTTCAATGATTTCCTTCTTGAGTTCGATCGTGTTGTTGGCTTTTTTCTTTGAAGGGCTGCTGGCTGTGCAAACTGTCTTTGGTCTCACGATGGAGCTAAAAGGAAAGGCTTAACTTATTAGCAAATGATGCTCACACAACGAGAAACAACGACAAATTGAGCAGAAGAACACTTGGGTTCCTTTGCTTTCGCAAAATAAATTAGCAGCGAGGCCACGTGGAAACGCCGACAAAATCTGAGGCAATCGACAAAATCTGAGGCAATCGACAAAATCCGAGACAAATTTTTCGCTGAAAATCAGTTCTGTGTTCTTGTCCCGTCCATGCCATGTGGTAAAATGGGTCTAAAATGGGTAATACATAATATAATTGGAAGTGAAGGCGACCCTATGATATTTATACCTTGTTACGCATCAAGTGCCTGCTGGCGCTTAAAAAATATAGAACTAGCACTGTATAGGCAATACGCCTCAGTGCGAATGGGTACTTTGCTTCTATCACACTAAGATATTCACACACAGCATTCAGTCCTCGCCAGTGTATGACAACTTACCACCTCTCATGTTGTTGGGTTCACCATTAGCCCAGTTTGTGAACCCACTGAAGGTATTCGATGTGCTTGCCCATTCCCAGGTTCCCTCGTGGAAGATGTCGTCCCCTCCAATCCACACACAGTTGGCTGAAATTGGAAACAGGTATAATAATACGTTTGATTAGCAGGTTTAAAGAGGTGTACAGGCAAGAGGACGGGCATTAGTGCACCGAGTTGTAATCTTTACGGCTCGATCTTTTTCCACAGTGCTGCCTGCCAAAAGCGTCGAACATAGCACTAACTCGGTAGCTCCAGCGACGACTCCATGAGTCTCCGAGAAAATTGAACTCGTCACCTGAACATGGAGTTCGGAATCGAACTCACAACCTTCGGAGAGCAAGGCACACGGCTTAACCACATCGCAACAGTCACTCACGGATAACTTGATTAGCAAATATTGATATCAATGTATGAAGTACATACATATTGTCTGTATCACGTGCATTTGAAAGTATAGGTTGTCCACATGAAAACTGCGATAAGGGTTCAATTCTCACAATCGTACAATAGATTAGATATTTGTTTTGTTTAATTTTCATACTTTCAAGATTTCATTTCTGTGTTGTCATGATTAATGAGGACAGTCTTTTTGTGATCGCAGTTACATGAGCTTCTATTATAACATATAGTTGGGAAGGAGGAAGAGGAGGCGGAGGAGGAAGGGGAATAAGAACAAGAACAAGAAGACAAGAAGTGGTAGAGGAGGAAGAAGAAGAAGAAGAAGAAGAAGAAGAAGAAGAAGAAGAAGAAGAAGAAGAAGAAGAAGAAGTAGAAGAAGAAGAAGAAGAAGAAGAAGAAGAAGAAGAAGAAGAAGAACAACAACAACAACAACAACAACAACAACAACAACTAGTAGTAGAAGAAGAAGAAGAAGAAGAAGAAGAAGAGAAGAAGAAGAAGAAGAAGAACAACAACAACAACAACAACAACAACAACAACAACTAGTAGTAGAAGAAGAAGAAGCTTTCACATTTTGTGTTGTTTTACCGTTCGCCACTTTGAACGCAAGCGTAGTCCATACATGTGTTACTACGTCTAATGGCAGCACTGGATTTATTTGTGGATTAGCTTTCCCTAGTCTCCCTCACCATCAGGTGAACCCACACCGACTTATGAGGTACTTGTAATGTACGTCCCCAATATCAAGGACGAGAAGTCAACATTTCAGTCCAACCGCTCAGTATAGGTGTTGAACCCACTCCCTCAGTATCAGCACATCGGAAGCTTGAGAGCTAGCTCTCTTATCCATTCGGTCATGCCGACCTTCACATCTTGTATGTTTACAGACCTGTTTCTATGATGGCTCCAGGTCTCCACAATTCCCCTCACATCGTAATGTAGTAGTATTCCCATCTTCAACACAAACCTGTTTCTATGATGGCTCCAGGTCTCCACAATGTCCCCTCACATCGTAATGTAGTAGTATTCCCATCTTCAACACAAACCTGTTTCTATGATGGCTCCAGGTCTCCACAATGTCCCCTCACATCGTAATGTAATAGTATTCCCAGCTTCAACACAAACCCACATCGTAAATGAATCACTAATGTGTAGACAGCTTATAATACAATGTTGCGTGTCCTTTGCGGGACGTTGCCATGAACCCCAACACCTGCTTGATTTACTAGGCATCTTTACCTTCAGTAGTTTGCCAATGCTGTCTGAATGAGACGTCAACATACACTCTAACTGACCCATGTAGGGAATGAACCCCGTACCCCACTATCACAGCACCGGAAGTTTAAACGCAAGCACGTTAAGCCTTGCCGCCATGCTAATCCCTAGTGCTTACACCGGGTGTTTGTAAAATCTCACCACACGTTGTTATGTAGAACAGCTGTTTATTGAGAATATGTTTTCATTTTTGTAACATAATATATTCTGTTCAGCCAGAAACATACTGAAAAACCAGAGATAAAGGGACAAAGGCTGTCTCTGTGTTAAGGGGTGACTAAAGTGAACAACTATGATTAGAATCAGCTTAAAAGGTCACAATGTTGGGAAAGGAACCACTCCCTGATTTCTTGAAATAACAAAACTGCTCCTAAGGATAGAATCTGTCTGCTTTTGAAATTGGCAACGACTGGAGTTGTAAACAATGGCTGTGAAATTGAACATTTGGCGTTTGATCATCGGCCAGGAAAAGAGCGACAACCGGGAAAATTATTTCCCTTTTGGTTCACATTTGTCCCCCTTTGTTTTTACAAATCCTTCACCGTCTAGACGTTGGGAAAATGGAAACAGCGACTTCAAAGAGACACCGTCTACACTGCCACGAGAATTTAACGCTTATACCAAGGATTGGAGGGGCAGATACCATTACCCCCTCTCTACCCTCAATTTCAGACAAGTCAACAACCCCCACCCAATCAGAGTGACGTCATATTCTCGGGAAAATCTAGAGTTCCCATTAGAAGCGGCACGATAACTTCTCATTATCATAATATATGATAATGATGGAACTCAACAAATGCAGGAGGTGTGTCGAGGCGCAGTCACCAGAGATGAACTGACAGAACAGGATGTGGCACTAGTTCGGCTGTTTTTGTTGTGGTGTTATGTTTTTATTTGACCTTCATAATGGTTTTTGGTAAGTTGGAAACCATAGTTAACTTAGGAACTGGTACATCTGAATTTATAGTAGAGTTTCTTTATGAAGTATAGAGTAATCCTAGGAAGAGAATATATGATTATGTCTTCGACTTAGGGAGATAATGACTGGACTTTATTGTTTATCTGTTCATACGATATATGAGAGATGAACTCCACTTCCTCTAGTCATTCAAATTTTCCATGTGTCGTTGTTTCCACAGGAACTATCATGAGGCTATTCTATAATATCACCTGCAGTTTTTATAGATGACACTATCCTGGGAAATCTCTTATAATTTCTTTGTCTCTATATTCAGAGGAGACTATGTTTCTTTATATGAATATTCATGTATGGAGAAGTAACAGTGAAATTATTTATTAATGTATACATGAATATGGGGTTACCTGTGCATTTATAAGGGAAAGAGGGGCCCTCCCAAGACGGAGAAATGGCATCACCCTCGCTAATTTCCACCAGATATTTTCGGCGCTAGAACTTTGAAAGAACGAGAATGATTCACCTCCATAAGGCAGGAGTGGGAGAGAAATATCATGTCAAGATAAAGGAGGTACAGCATCAGATGTTGGAGAGATGAGGCCCAGCAGGTTCAGGTCGGACTGACCTACCCTTATTTAATCATCCTTTCATATTCCATCTCTCTCTCTCTCTCTCTCTCTCTCTCTCTCTCTCTCTCTCTTCTCCTCTCTCTCTCTCTCTCTTCTCTGTTATTGTTATTGTTTGGTGATTTTTGTTGTTCTTTTTTTTCTCTCACTTGTTTCAATAGGTATGACTATAGTGTTTGGCACATATACTCGGTGGTTTCTTTATTTGGCTGAAAAGGTCATTATTTGGCTGAAAACTGGAGGATATTCCAGAATGCTATATATTATCTATAAGAGAGTCAGAGTCTTTCCGGGGAGATCATTGGGATTCGCCTTGTTATTGCTTCAGGAGTAAAATCCCCTTAAGCTTAATTGACTTCTCAGGTTTTCACAGCATCTTCAGCATATGATAACTAGCCAACCACCATGTTGGACAATTTTTTTTATTGAGTGTGGTGACAACAAAGGAAATACGTATTACACCAGACTTAGCATTTGTAAGGTTCAGATCCTAAGGACATTATCCAGATTTTTTTGGGGAAGATATCCTAGATATTCACCATGGACATTTGTGTGATGGACTGTATCCTTTTAGAAACCCGAGAGATTAATGAACGGTTTATCTTTACTGGTCCGTGTGCTATACCGGACTGTGGGGAATTAAGCTGTGGTGTTAAGATAAGAGACATTGTTAACGATATGGTTTCAACGGACTCATTAACATTAGATATCATTTACGGGTTTATCAATTTTTTTTTTGTTTTTATAATATTTTTTGAGTTGTGTATGTAACTCTATATGTAACTCTAAACACACATGGGAACCCTCCCTCTTTTTGTTATCCCAAATAGACTGTTACAATTTATAATCAGAGTTATTTCTTTGACTTTTTACTGGTTGTTTTACATTCATATATGTGTTTTCATTTGTAATAAGTTCAAATGGGCATTATAAATATGGGGCTATGTGTGGCAAGAGAATCACCAGAACTTTCAGAGTACCAGAGCATGTGTCCTATCTGATGTTCGGTAGCTTTCTTGTGCTCCATTGAGCCATCTGTGAGAACACCTGACTATCTTATCCGTCTCCACCCCTAGGGAGTCTTACTGAGCCATTTCGGGTTTTCTTATTTCAGGAGGTTTTTTAGAATTGGGGAATCCATCTCCAATTTCTGTTCTATACGCCACACTGTTGCAAGCCTGAAAACATACTCTCCAACAAACAACTGTTCTACACACAAAGTTATAGTGAGACTTTACAAACACCCTGTACAAGCTTTAAAATGTGTGGAATACAACCTGTATATATCCAAACAAACGAATATGATAGACATTTTTATCTCCCAAAAATCTCTTACCACAAGCCCTTTTTCTTACCGCGTTTCTCCCTGGCCATAGATTTCAGAAAATTGTTCTTTTCTTGTGATGAGACCTCAGCCAATTTGGCACCACGAGTCTGGCATATGATCTGTAAAGTGTTTTATAATTAATGTTAAAGTTCAATTAAAGTTACACTAACAAAAAATATAATGCTATTCTCGTCTATTTCAGTACCGTATATCATTCAACAGTTACTATTGTATATAAGTTTTTACTGCTTACACTTCCTTCCTATACTATATTACTGCACCATAAGCCACCATCATCATTATCATCAACATGTGCCCTGCAAACTGGCTTACGCTTTTATGTCTATATACATACAGAGGTGTTTTAAAAAGTATTTTGTTTTAACTTTGCTGATGATAGTCCTCTATACCCACGTCTCAATCCAGCCAGCATAAGATCTCTCTTTTCCCAAGGATCTTTCCAGATTTCACGTTGATCTCTAATGCCTTCCTTATCTTTATCACATGACCAAAGAATGATCTTTGTCTCTTTCTTATAGTTGAATAGGCAAGTTGTTAGTTACTCTGACTGTTCAAGGTATTCGTAATATTCGTACCAGGAACAACATCTCTGTTGCTTGGAAGCTCTCCCTAATTTGTTCTTTCACGTTCCATGATTCACTGCCACACAGCAAGACAGCTTCTATATAACATTTCAGCACCATAAGTCATAGGCAAGGGTATTACGACACACACACACACACACACACACACACAGAGACAGACAGACGGACGGACGGACGGACGGACGGACGGACGGACGGATAGATAGATAGATAGATAGATAGATAGATAGATAGATAGATAGATAGATAGATAGATAGATAGATAGATAGATAGATAGATAGATAGATAGATAGATAGATAGATAGATAGAGAGGAACGATTCGCAAGAGTAAGAGAGAGAAAGATATGGAAGCAGAATACATTAGGGTGAGCGAGACAGACAGCGTCACAACAGAAATGATTAATGCTTTAGAAGAATATGGAATAGATAAAGTTACCAGTCTGCTTAATACAATATATGATACTGGAAATATACTGCAGGAATTATATAATTCTGTATTTATTGCAATCCCAAAGAAATCAGGAGCCTTGGAATGTGATCAACATCGAACAATTAGTATAATGAGTCACATCACGAAGATTTTGCTAAGAATTATCATGCAAAGAGTTAGGATAAAAATACAACCTGAAATAGGAGAAGAACAATGTGGGTTTGTAGAAGGCAAGGGTACAGTAAATGCTGCATATTTACTGAGAACCGTAATTGAACGTTCTATAGAAGTAAACAAAGATCTACACCTTTGCTTTTTGACTGCTCAAAGGCTTTCGATAAAGTGAGACATGTCAACATGATAAGGATGCTTGAAGATCTACAAATTGATGGAAAAGACCTTAGACTTGTAAAAAACATATATTGGAAACAACAAGCTGCCATAAGAGGTGATAATGAAGTAGGCCAATATCAGCCTATTAAGAGAGGTGTGAGACAGGGATGTGTAATGTCTCCAGATCTGTTTTCCCTGTACAGTGAAAGTATTGTCAGAAATATTGAAGATGTGAAAGGAATCAACATTGGGGGACGATGCATCAATAACATTAGATATGCAGATGATACAGTCTTGTTTGCAGACAATGGACAGGACCTGCACCATTTAGTAGATGCGGTTGTAACACACAGTGAACAACTAGGGTTAGAATTAAATTGTAAAAAGACACAGGTTATGGTCGTCACTAGGAAGAACGAAATACCACAATGTAATATACAAGTAAATGGGAATATTCTTCAACAAATAGGTACAATTATCTCGGAACAGTAATAACATCTGATGGGAGATGCCTTGAAGAGATTAGAACAAGAATCGCCATGGCAAAAGTAGCCTTTAGCAAAATGAAAAACATACTGACCAATAAAAAGATGTCAATTGAAACGAGAAAAAGAGTATTGAGATGCTACATAGAACCTGTACGTTTATATGGATGTGAAGCTTGGACAATGAGCAGTCAGGTTGAAAAACATCTGATGGCTGTAGAAATGTGGTTTCTCAGGAAAATGCAAAGAAAACCATGGACAGCCAGAAAGACCAATGAACAAGTCCTTCAAGAAACAAATGAAGATCGTAAACTGATTAGAGACATTAGACGTAGACAGTCACAATGGTTTCGGCATGTTATGAGAAGAAATGATTTGGAGAACTTGGTGACAACTGGTAAGATCGAGGGGAACAGACCAAGGGGAAGACCTAGAAGCAAGTACCTGGATGGCTTGGCCTTGTGGCATGGTCGAGACAGAAATACGGAGCTGATCAACGACTCTGGTGATCGAGTGAGATGGCAGAACATGACCGCCCACGCTTACCGGCATGGCACATGATGGATGGATGGAAAGAATGGGAGAGAAACAGAACGAAACATAATGATATTACATTTTGTAGGCCTCGGTACACAAAGGAATGGGTGGCCAGTCAGGGGACGACGAGCTCAAGTGACTATCCCTCATCCGCTGCCTTAACCCAAATTAGACTAGGTCAGAGGTTATGGCAGTGTTCAGTAAATTGACACCTGGAACGTGAAAAGTAAATACTTTTCACACAGCGTGGAAACGCTGGGATTCGCTTCACGGTCAGCATGAAGCGGATCCTTGAAAGTCACTCTACGTTGGACCGTGGTCAAGAGCGGACCAGATCACTTCTCGAGCATACCAATGGCCTTAAAAGAGTGCCGTGTTGTATTTTATATATGTGAAGATAGAAACATTTTATATATGTGTTGAACAGGTGGTATAATTGTGCACATTTGCTGATATGTGATCACATCCGTATAATAGAGTAAATGACAATTGATTTAGCGTTCTCTTAAGTTTGTATATTCCGTTATGTGATTCTTAGTATGACAGAGGAGAAAGTGAATGTAGACTGTTAGTCAGTAACCTGCTGAGGCTCAGCGATCTCAAAGTAAGAGCCTATGAGTTAATCAATGATGTGAGGACGCAATTACAAAGAGCTGGGTTCTGCAAAGACGAATGAGCCGAAAAATAACCACAGTAACGACATAATGTACAAGTAAAGCCCTGGAAGAACAACATTGGCGATTGAGAGAGGGAAGCGACAATCTCAAGTATAAAAAGTCACCATACATGGTGTATTCTATCCACCCCTAGAAGTCGAGCTGTACATATACGGCGCATTATGTGCCACCAGTCGCACGGTGGCACCCGCCCGCGCTCGTGCTATACGTAGCTTGGTGGTACGAACGAACAAACGAACGAACGGACTTTATTTTCAAAGGGTAATAAATTGGGCACGAAGGCCCGTTTTACATACGGCCTTTCCAATCACTCATCTTTCGTTCATTAATATTGCATAATACATTCACATAGGAAAAAACCACTGTCAAAAGAATGTTGTTAACATAAACAATGCATTTTACCATGTTATGAGACACATCCCCCATCCACCCACCAATCCCCCATCCACCCACACATCCCCACAAATACTTCCCCCACCCAACCACAGACACACACATACACTCAGGCACACATACATTCCCCCACCCCTCCACCCATCTCCCACATCCCACACCCACACATACCCCACACCTACACATATATCCCCACTCACACACACATCTCCCACTCACCATACATCCCCCACACACACATCCCTCATCCATCCTCTCACCCCCAGGCACACATACATGCACCCACCCACCCACCCATCACTCACCCACCCATTCCCCCACCTTCACAAATCTCCCCACCCATACACACATCGTCCACCCAACAACACTCACCCACCCACATATCCCCCACCACCCACCCACACACCCCCAACCACCCAGCCAAACACACATTGTTCATCGAGGATGATGATGACCATTAATTTCATCCAGAGGGGTTAAAAGTTTTGTGCTAAGTTCTAAGATGGCTGGCAAGGCCTATTTTGGCTCGAAATGTTCTTTGACAATGTGGGCAAAGATTGCTTGACGGTCCAGGAGGAGGATCTCCTGCAGTGGTTTTATTTGTTTAACCTTTTTTCACAGCTATTGCAGTCCTGTTTGCTTCACAAGTGACTATGTCCTTGCGTAATGATGCAGGCCACGAATGTCGGTCTTTGGCAGCAGTCTCTCAAGTGTCGTGTTAATTCCAAAAGCTTTAAGTGAGATCTCCTGTGTCTTTAAAGCGTTTCCACTGGCCACCTTGGGAGCGTTTACCACAGTGCAACTCGCCGTAAAAAAACTCGTTTAGGGAGCCTGTGATGTTAATACAATCAGTTTAAACCCGTTTAACACTAAAGCGCCAGCTTCAGAAACGGTGTATCACCAGATAATTTTGGCCCGTTTCACTAAACGGCGCTGAAACATGGACTATGAACAAAAGAGATGAAAAGAACTTGGACGCTTTTGAGATGAGACTTTGTAGCCCGGCAGACAAGAGATCAAATAAATACATTCTTATAAGCATTTCAGAAACTAGAAAAACTATTGAACATCATAAAAAAGAGGTGATCTTGGTTTGGTCACAATATATTATTCTTCATTGTTCCCCTGCAGACGTCAAAATGAATGACTGCACAGAAAGCAGCAGTCAACATAATCTTGTAGACATTGTCAAAGAGCTGGATATATAGATAGAAGTAGGACAAAGACAGAAGTAAGGAAAGGACAGAGACAAGACATAGATAAGGACCTTTACAAGAGAATAGATAGAGAGAGACAGTATAAGGAGATAGAACTCCAAACAGTCTAGGACAGGACATGGATAGGACACGCACGTGTCATAACTAGGACATGACGGGGATCAACTCCCAAGATAGGACAGTGGACGTTGGCCACGGGGAACTACCCGTAAACAGACTGAACGGTAGTACAGCTGTAGGGTAACGAGTACTGGACTACTGAACTACGTGACAAGTGACGCAGCACGCAGCGCTGCTGACCGCACGAGGACTAAGGACCAGTAACTGAACGAGACCTGTAAACTCAGGCAGACCGGACTTGACAGTTAGAGCGACAAGACCTGTGTGATGTTACTCTAGCCACTGTGTAGTTTAGACAGGACGCAGTTAGACATAGCGAGTGTGAATAATGTATTTGAGTATTTGAAGTGCGATTAATGTATGCTCGAGAAGCGAGCTGTATATATCTGTGTGGCCATATCGCCTGATAGTAATTGTGTAGAATAAATATTGATTCATTATATACCATTTATACCATCGTGTTTGTGATCGTGAGGTATGAATGAAGTGGCCAGCATGCCTGTATGAATTGACAGACATCTTTCAGTTTGTCCTTAAATGGAGCGGGTATAGTTAACAATAGCTCCCTCTGTTCTGCGTGTGCTGGCGGCTTCTACAACAAATGTTCAACAATATGAGATATGGGGGGGGGGGGGGGAATATTGTTTTATTGTTTACGCTCGCTCGCTTTGAACTTAAGCGTAGTACACACACGTGCTCCTACTTCTAGTATATTGGACTGATTTCTGTGTGTGGATTAGCTTTCCCTACCACTGGTGTCCCTCGCCATCAGGCGAACCCACAGGTACTTGTAATTTACGTCCTCGAGTCAAGGACGAGAAGCGAACATTTTAATTCAACTGCCAGGTGATGGGGTTCAACCCGCTACTTCGGCTTCAGCACACCGAATGTTTAAGATTAAGTGTTCTTATCCATTCTGCCATGCTGACCTCACACATGGGGTGTACAACTAGCAATACCTGTGCCTCTGGCCAGGAAACGGATGTGTCTCCGTAACCATAACAGTCTCCTTGGAAGAATGTCCAGTCGTGGGGACATTGAGAGCTCACACCTAAAATATAACACGTTGATGGATTTATAAAATATACCACGTTGTTGTAAATATAAAATAAAACACGTTGATCGAATTACAAAATTTAACACGTTGATGCAATTATAGTGATAAAAACTCCACCGCCGACCAAACATGGCATGGGGGTTCTGATCGCCAGAAAGGTCTCCCTTTCCCGAATGTTTCGGCCCTTTCACCTCTTAACATTCTCTAGGATCGGGCCCGTCCGGTTCATGACTCCGGGCGTCTTTCCCCTGTGGTGCAAGATGTTTGGCCGTTTGTGTTGTCCTTGCGTTGTTCCGTGCTTGTCCCATAACTGCGAACATGTCTGCTGTCAAGCCACCCCCCCCCCCCCCAATCAAGGAGGAGAGGCTTTGCAGCCGGTGCTTAGTGCCCTCACACCATCCTAGCACCTATAGTCGTGGGGAGCCAGCTTCTTCCCCAGCCACTGCCTCTATCGCTTCTGTTCGTCTTCATTGTCATGTTCCTTCTTCGTGATCCGTTCACGGCTCCGCACTGTAGGAAGATGGTTCCTCCTCTGGGTTTCTTGACCCATCTCTTAGTCTGTGCTGCTGAATGTGGCTTTCGTACGACGACTACCACCCTGGTATGGAAGTTGGACTTCGGCCGATATTTGCATGATTGGCGACTGCTACCGAGCGGCGATTTGCCCCACCGCATAGTCCAGTACTTAGATGCACTACCCTCGCTCGGAGGGATAGCTATGGAGTCGACACTAGACAGTGCAAGTTCTTGCTCTTAATTGCGAGATTCGTTCCGATGTTAGTTGCCCTGCAGTTACCGACATAAGATTTAACCATATTATTGGCGAGACATGTCCCAATCCATGTTTCGGAAGTTCCACAGCCAACACGAGGCTTTTGGGGCTGCCTCACCAAGTTGTTTGCGTACCCGATTTCTCGCCTACCATTTTATGCCCAACTACATTAACACATCATACACGGAGTGGGCGACTAGACCTCTTGCGCCCACCACAACGGCGTATAGCCTGACAGTGTACCATTTCTGTCTCAGTCTAGCCACCATGTCACCGTATTTCTCTATCCTGTACATGTGCTGCTCCTCTACACTCATATGGGACTGTCAACTTAATCAGAGTTAGCCGACGAGGAGTGAAGTACAATGTCAGGTCGGAAGCGAAACTGTTGGATCACCTCAGGGTACTCCCCACGGCCCTTAAGATCCACGGTCAGCTCTCAGTCATCCGCGCCATCACAAAATGGGCGGTAGGTCGTCGCCCAGCCTTCCGAAGTAAATCCGCAGCGGCCATAGCTTTGACCCTTTGTTAGCCCGCATTCTGGTTACATCCACTATGGCAGCCAACTCCACAAGGACTTTGTTGTGGCGCCTTGTGAATCGGCCTTGGCATAGAGCTATTTTGCATGCGGACAGTGCGTACTCCGCTGTTTGGAGCTTATTGCAAAGGGGACAAGGCGGGTCGGTGGCCTTACCCCAATTGACAGGTTGGCAGCTGATGGCAGGACATCGTAGAGGGTTCGGACGACAAAATTTAAGCGTAGTGGTGCCATACGCCATATCTCATTCCAGGTAAGGAACTTCTGCACTATCCCTGCCCATGATATCCACTGGTCCTGCTGGACCCTCTGGGCAGCCAATTACACTCTCTCTTCTTCCTCTCGGTTGCGGATCTCCTGAACCACCATGTCTCCTTGGTTGTCGCCCTGGACCATATCGGAGCTCTGTCATGGTACCATAATCCACTTCTATCCGACTGGGTGTGTCTCACGACTTCCTTCGGATTGAGTGCTATATGGGCATCTTCGACAGAGCTGACGACTTTCCACTTCCTTCCTATTCTGAGCGTGGGTTGTGAGGTACTGACTGCTTCATCTGGAGACTGGCGCAGCATCATCGCGACTCAGGCGTTTCCGACGCTGGATTCTTCCATGAGGGACAAAAACGGGAGGACACACTTACTTTGCTTGCAATACAATGCAACCATCGTTAGATATGGTCGTGCTCCAAGCCACTTCCTTATATACCTGCTTGCTTTCATCTCTATGGTCTATACACTGCTCGGGTCTATATCATATATTAGCAGGGACCACAGGAGATTAGGAGTAATCATGAATCGGAGACACCAGATCTTGTATTTGCCTATCAATCTGCTTTTATCGGTGGTACACAGACCGTTTGCCATAGTATCTTGTAATTCTACCACCGCATTCCTGTCCGTCAGAGTTGCATTGTACATACGGACGAGACTCTTTACCGGTTCTTCTACTACGATGGGAATTGTCTTCCCATGTACAACCTTTCCGCCGCTCTACCCTTCACAATCGTCAGGTTTCTTGACTTCTTCGGCTGAAAGCTCATGCTGCACCATCGAATCAATTAGTCTAACATGTGGAGGATGCTGCGGGCATCACCCTCCTTCGGTGTCAGGATTTTCGTGGACCGTGTGCGTAGCCGGATGTCGCATCCAGGATGACCTGCATGGCCAAAAATGGCAATACCCACCTGCAGGTCGATCCATCTGGTCGTGAAAGTCTTGGTCGAGAAACTAAAAGAGAAGCCCGAGAAGTACTGCATGAGCATTGCTCCAATCTCCTCGAGCACGAGATACGCTTTGAGGGCATACCACAACATCTAGTAGGACGCTGACATGTACGCATATCACTTGGAGTTCTTCCTTTTTCATCTTCGCTCTCTGGATGTCTTCCCAGATCATGGTGCCATGTAATAAACATACAGGAACTTCAGAGATACCCCCTTTTTGAATCAACGTATCGACGTACTTATTCCTCATCAAGTACGTCGTGATTCGGCTGGTCATGACTGAGAAGAATATTTTCTCCTCGCCGTTCAGGAGAGAGATCGGCCGGAATTGGGCTATACTGGTCGAGTTTTGCTCTTAGGGAATATAGATTCCGTTGGCTTTCTTCCACTCCGTGCTGACGTGTTTGTATTTCCACGCAAATCTCAGTATCAGTTGGAGTTTCCTAAGGCCGTTCGTGCACCTCTTGTATACCGTGTAAGGCACAACGTTGAGCCCCGGTGCAGACTTTCAACGTGCCTGTTTAATCACTGCCACGACCTCGCTCCACAACGGAGGCTTGGCATGAAACCCACAGTTGGTTTCTCCAGCCATTTGAGCCCCTCAATCTTTTCGAGTGGGTCGTCCCGCTAAGCATCTGAGTACGTCTTCACAAGGTGATCCTCCAGCTCTTCTTTGCTGACACTGAGTGTGCTGGATCGTTGTTGTTCGAATAAGTCCCTCGGAAACTTGTATGGCTCCCGGAAGAATTTCTCACGTGCCTTCCGGGTGTTCTGTATGTTCCTGCAGAATCTTTCCGCTCAATAAGGGGCACTGTGTCTGGCTTTCAGATGTTGCCACACCTGGCGCAATCCCTCTTTCTCATGCTCAGCTGCGGCGTTATACCCTTTCCTAGGGGCTTCCTCTGCGCTCTTACCTCCTCTATCAGCTTCTGCCACCTGGTCTTCTGAGGGCTAGCTGTCTCCGAATCTTTGTACTTTCTCTTCTAGTGACTTGTGTTTTAGCTCATCATCTAACACACGGGACAAAGTCTCATATAGTCGCTCTCACTCTGCCTTTTCGGTGACAGGGGGAGACTTGATCCTCACTCCGAGAGACTATCGGAAGGATGCTCGGATGCATCACAAAGGACATCGACTTGAGTATTCTCAGCTCTGTGGAGTTCTCCCTGGCTGATATCCTCTAACATCTTACTTTTATCCTTTACGCGGGATCGTTGTCTTTTCTCCTGTGACGCAATCTCACACTTCTTTCTTTCAGCGTGAATTCTCATTCCCTGGAAGGAGGCGAAGCTTTCACCAAAGACAAATAATATTAAATAATAATAATATAGTAACATAAAATATAAAACACATAAAACGTGCATTTATAAAACAAAATAAAATAATATTAATATAAAATATAACACGTTGATGCAGCTATGAAATATAACACGTTGATGTAATAATAAAATATTACACGTTGAAGGATGTATAAAATATAACATGTTGATGGAATTATAAAATACACAACGTTGATGTAATTATGAAATATAATACGTTCAGGGAATTATGAAAGGTAGATGTTTGCAAGGAGGAAAACATACTGAGCAATAAAAAGGTGTCATTTACAACGAGAAAAAGAGCGTTGAAGTGCTACAAAGAACCTGTACTTTTGTATAGATGTGAGACATGGACAGTGAGCAGACAAGCTGAAAAACATCTAATGGCAGTGAAAATGTGTTTTCTGAGGAATATGCAAATACAGACAGAAAAACCAATCTAAAGTCCTACAAGAAACAGACAAACACCATAAACTGATTAGAGACATTAGACGTAGACGATAACAATATTTTGGACATGTTATGAGAAGAAATAATCGGAGAACTTGATGACAACTGGCAAGATTGAGGGGAAAAGAACAAGGGGAATGCAGAGAAGTGAATACATGGATAGCTTGGCCACGTTGTATGATTGAGACAAGAACACACAGCTGATCCATAACTCTGATGATGATGATATTACCTTTAAAGGGGCAAAATGCAATGTAACATATAGCAAGTGTCCCCTGTTACACGTCTTAGTGGATTTTAGGTATAATGGCGCTAGCCCATATTTTTAACAATCACTTGAATGACGACATTAAAGACATTGAACAATCACACAGATGATACGAGGGTAAGTTAATAAGTAAGTCACAAATGGCTGTAGAAAACTAACTAACTATGAAAACAACTTGAAAAACCAGTTTATTTTTATACATACATTGTCCCTTTATTTCTCAACATAATTTCCACCAACATTGATGCACTTATCCCATCGTTTTATCAGTACTCTGAAACCGTCTGCATAAATCTGCGTGCCCTATTGTCATTTACCTGCCATCCCACAGAACTGTGTGACTTACGTATTGACTCGCCCTCGTAACTTTATCTACCCAACTATGCATAGCTTTACGGGAAATCGCTAGGGGCTAAGTCCACTGAAAACCCACCTTGGCGGGAGACATTTTGCGAATGACACCGAAGTTGAATGTGAAGTGAAAACGTGATTTAGAAAACAAAGCACGCAGTTCTATGCAGCCGGTTTGGGAGGACTGATAAAACGATAGGATAAGTGCATCAATGTTGGTGGAAATTATGTTGAGAAATAAAGGGACAATGTATGTATAAAAATAAACTGGTTTCAAGTTGATATCATATTTAGTTATTTTTCTATATCCATTTGTGACTTATTTATTGACTTCCGCTCGTAATAACCAGTACCACCGATCGGGCTCTGAAACGTGAACAAATTCTCCCTACGTCGCTTGACGGCAAAAGTGAAACATGCTAATGATGATGATGATGATTATGATGATGATGATGATGATAATGCTGATGATGATGATGAGTGATCTTGTAACACCGTAAGCATTTAATGCCTTAATGTTTGGTTATCAGTCCTTACATTTATGGTAATCTATCGGTGTAGATTCATCGATACCTGCAGTGATAAAAGAATCAATAAAACACACAGACAGAAATTAAATTATATTAAACGTTAATTTACCTAAAGTAATCACCGCAACAAACAAGAGGATTGCTAGGGGCTTCATTATTTAACTGCAGCAAATCGTAACGCCGATGTCACGTCAACAAATTCGAGTTCAACTTGTGTCCGCTTTCGTCTGTCGACATTAGCTTTATATAGCACATTGTGCTGTTTGAGTGTGTGTGTGTGTGTGTGTGGTGTGTGTGGTGTGTGTGTGTGTGTGTGTGTGTGTGTGGTGTGTGTGCGTGTGTGTGTGTGTGTGTGTGTGTGTGTGTGTGTGTGTGTGTGTGTGTGTTTAGTTCAGCGTTTCAAAACATTTTTGAGTAAGAGGAACAAATGGCAAATTCATGCCTAGGACAACACTTGATTTCTTTTTGTTTTTCTTGTTGTTGTTGTTGTTGTTGTTGCTCTATCCACCCGCTTACATGTGCTGATTGCTCTATCCACCCGCTTAAATGTGCTGATTGCTCTATCCACCCGCTTACATGTGGTGATTGCTCTATCCACCTGCTTACATGTGCTGATTGCTCTATCCACCCGCTTACATGTGGTGATTGCTCTATCCACCTGCTTACATGTGCTGATTGCTCTATCCACCCGCTTACATGTGGTGATTGCTCTATCCACCTGTTTAAATGTGCTGATTGCTCTATCCACCCGCTTACATGTGGTGATTGCTCTATCCACCCGCTTACATGTGGTGATTTCTCTATCCACCTGCTTACATGTGCTGATTGCTCTATCCACCCGCTTAAATGTGGTTATTGTTCTATCCACCCGCTTACATGTGGTGATTTCTCTATCCACCCGCTTACATGTGCTGATTGCTCTATCCACCTGCTTACATGTGCTGATAGCTCTATCCACCCGCTTACATGTGGTGATTGCTCTATCCACCCGCTTACATGTGCTGATTGCTCTATCCACCTGCTTACATGTGCTGATTGATCTATCCACCCGCTTACATGTGGTTATTGTTCTATCCACCCGCTTACATGTGGTGATTGCTCTATCCACCCGCTTACATGTGGTTATTAAGTCTTCATCTCCTACTGCCGGCTCTGTGGAGAAGGAGATACCAACGGAATTACCAATCCCGCATACTGCGTTCTAAACATAGCTGCGAGCGATTTGGAAGCAGACCACCATGCGCTTATTTTCATTCAATAGTAATGCCTAAGAAATCACAAACAGCCTTTAAAATGCTGGTGTTTACTGCGACGTCCTGTAAAGGATATGCAACTAACTTTAACAGCTCCTACTACGTTTCTTGATGAGTTAGTTGCAAATATATCAATCAAATTCGTTGGCGTTGCGGTTAGTGCCTTAGCCTGCCAAAGCAGTAGTCCTCGCTCGATACCCGGCATACACAGGAATATTTGTTTCCTACCATTACGGCTTTGGGGTCAACCAACCCTTTTAAAAATGGATACCGGACAAATGTAAGAATTGTATGGGTACTGTAGAGGAAGAAAAGGGGGAGGAGAAAGGGGACGAAATAGCCAACCCACCCCTCAGAACACATGTAGGCGACACACTTCACACGCCAATGGCATCATCTGCTGTGGTACAGTCTTTAACGTGTAATACAACTAATTGATGCCTTGAGTAGACAGCGGTGATGTAAGTCGAGCCACCGGTAGCGCAGCGGCTTAACACTCCCTTGTTGGGGTTCAATCCGCACCCGAGGCGGATCCATTTTTAAAATCTGACCTAGGAGCCCAGGTCGATCCAGGTACAAGGAAATCTTATGGGAAGTAAAGGCGGCTGGTGTTATGCTGCTGGCATCTCCAACTAAGTGCCGGTTTGGTCTGTAAGAATATAGGTCTAGTGTTATATGCCCAGTGAGCGTAAAGAGTATAAAGAGGAACTCGCTACTAATGTTTACTGCCATAGACGGATAAAAGGCATATAACACAATTTCTTCTAAACTACAAGGTACTATTGACAGTAGATGACAGTTTAACGGCCTGCTCGATAACTGATAATTTCTTGAATCACTAGTAAAGTTAGGATTCTTCTTATTTCAGTGAATGCCTGATGGTGCTGGTAGTTCTGTTCCACAGCTTCCTGACTTACACGCTCTCAACATTTTCTGATACACATGTTTATCTGTGTGTCATTGTGTGGTGTTGACCAACATCTTCTCTTTACCTTTTCTTTTGTCTCTGTTTGCCCTGTTTCCTACTCCGTCACGGTATTTTCCAGTTTACCCCTTCTTGCTGGGGATATTAATTCAGGGTTGTCCATGGGACATAATTTACATTGCGTGGTAATTTATGCATGTCCCATCCCATCCAATTCAATCCCAAAACTATTCAGAAAATTCCCAATTTTCCCGATGGGATTCCCATGGCCAAGCCTGGATATTATGCCCTCAGACTGACAGAAGACGCTCAGCGGTCAAACTTATCTAGAACACAGAAGGCAGATGTTTGTGGAGGAATATGAACGCTTTCGCCACTCGGCATGGAACATGATAATGATCTACTTTTGTGACGTATTCAAATATTGCGGATTACATAGGCCTGCTTTTAAAAAGACGACATTTTAAATACAGATTTTCGTTGAATCCCTGGTGACATCAGTTGGAGCAGTAAAGACGACATTTTAAATACAGACTTCCGTTGAGTACCAAGCGACATCTGTTGGAGCTATTAAAGGCGATATTTTAAACACAGATTTCAATTGAATCTCTAGCGACATCTGTTGGATATATAAAGACGACATTTTAAATACAGATTTCCGTTGAATCCGTGGCGACATCTACTGAAGCTATAGACGTCATTACAGTGGCGACTCGGCTGGCGGATACCGGCAAGACTGACGCCAGCCCGACTACACGAATTGGGAGAGAGTCTGGCCAAGCACGACAATGCCGTTTTGGAGTGGAGAGAGTTGAGAGATCATAACCAACTCCTCACGGGAACAGTTAGCAGACTTACTTTGATATGGTTGCTTCATCTGAGGACTGAGCGTATACAGTGACGTCATCCGATTTAACATAACATAACATAGCATAACATAACATAACATAACATAACATAACAGAACATAACATAGCTTAACATAACATAACATAACATAATATAACATAACATATCCGATATCCAGCCGGTCTCTCTGGCTGAGGGTTACACCACTTTCTCCGTAATCCCGTTTATTCACGCAGGGTCTCGCAGCGAGGCGAGAACTGGATAGGTTCGACTCGCGCTCGTGACTTGCGGGATAATGAGCCGGCCGCTCAGAAAGCAATGGCAAACTACTCAGCGTAATCTTGCCAAGAAATCAACATACAGCTGAAAGATGCTGGTGTTGACAGCGATGTCCTGTAAAGGATATGAAAAACATTTATTTATTATCCGATATCCATTTTTATCAGGATGGGTCGATCGCAAAGCCGTAATGGTGGGAAAAGATATGTGTATTGTTGTGTGTATTGTTGCGCACGTAAAAAATCCCTTGGCAGTTGGAAATCGAAAAAGAGTAGCCTAACGGCGCTGCCCGGGTAAAATTTCGAGTTTAAAATATACCCAAAGTATTTCAGGATCCTCTCGAGTGCACTGAGCTGAGTTTCTCCGGACGCAGGCTTGAGTTAGGAGTAGAACAGAGCACTTATGGATTACCCCGTGTGCCGTGATGTTGTTCCGTCGACTAAACTAAACTATACATAGCATAACATAACATAACATAACATACCATAACTTAACATAACATAACATGGCATATACACGTCTCATAAACTTCCCCGCAGTGCAGACTGAGAAACGCTGACATAGTTACTTGATAGTTTAGAGTAAACATTGTTACTCACGACTAGTATGTCGTGAGAGGAGCGGCATTATGTGCGTCACAACACAAGAGATTATAATGTAGTCATATTTCACAGATTAAGAATATACACAACAAATAACATGTCTCAAGAGTATTGCTATTACTGTAATCATTAACATATTCATTCCCTTATTTTCCAACACATGTCTAATGAGCATGAGAAAACATTCGCGTATATTACGTTTAAAGGGTCAGTTAGTTAGTTAGTTAGTTAGTCATCTCATCTCATCATGTTCCTCTTGTACCTTGCGGTGTCGAGGTGAAGTATAAACTTCGTGAGAGTGCCCGGTTATGGGCTTCGTATATCGACAGTCCCATGGATTCTGTTATTCCCTCTGTCCAACGTTTACGTGGTCGGCCTCTTCCTCTGTTTCCATCTGGTCTGTACGTCATTGCTTGTTGTGGCATGCTGTTGACTGGTAGCCTACTTGCATGGCCAAACCATTTGACTTGCTGCTTTCTAATAAAATCTAGAGCAGCTTTAACCCCCACTCTAGTCCTGATTTCTTCATTTCTGATCTTATCTCTTCTTGATACGTTGAGTATTCTTCTCAGGAACCTCATTTCTGTTGTTGTGATTTTTCTTTTCTCTTTTTCTGTCATTGTCCAGGTTTGGCATTGGTAGCACAGAGTTGGTAGGAAGATTGTGTTGTAAAGTGCTTTCTTAGTAGTTATTGATACATGTTTGTTCTTTAGTATTGGTGCCATTTGTCCAATGAGTTGATTTGCCTTATTGCACCTATTTTCGATCTCGTCTTCTGATCTGCCATTTGATGATATTATACTTCCTAGGTACTTGAAGCTCTTTACTTGTTTCAAGGGATGTTCGTTTAGGCGAATTGTTGCTGTTTGTTCTTCTTTAGTTATAGTCATTACCTCTGTTTTGCTTGTGCTAATTTTCATGTTATGTTCCCTACACATTTCGTTTAGACTATTCATGTGGTCTTGTAATTCAGCTTCTGATTTTGCTATTAGTGCTTGGTCGTCCGCAAACAGGAGTTCTCTAATGGTTAGATTTGCAGATGGTTCTTCTTCTGTGTTCTCGTCATGCGGTATTCTTGCTGTCTCTGCTTGGCTGGTTTCTTTACATATGTTGTCTATATATGTTATGAACAAGAGAGGGGACAGGACACAACCTTGTCGTACTCCAGATCTTATGGTGAAGGGTTCTGAGTGTCCTCCAGTTGCTCTCACTATGCATTCACTGTTGTACTTCTTAGTTTTTCTACGAGCAGTTAGTTAGTCACGGTTCCAAATTCACAGCAACGGGTCGTCCCCATTATGCTCCGTTCCTGTGCCAGTGAATATCACATAAAACGCTCCCTACTCCCCAATGTGAAAAGTGGAAAAGACAGGAGTCTCAACAAATAACAGCCCGCACAGATACACTGTGCATAATGCCGCCGCCAGAATGTCAACACAATAGTGTCCCACGAAACATTCAGTTTATGGGTCAGTATGAACTGTGACATATAGCTAAACTCCCCTTTTTACATGCCTTAATGCGTATTGAGTATATGGTGCTGGTCCATATATCACAGACATTGTACAATCACACGAAATGACACTTTCCAGTGTCATCTATGGGACTCTGGAGCGTCAACTATTCCTCCCTACGACACTTGAGGGTATAAATTGAAGTATGATGATTATTGACGACATCAAACAGATTGTACATTCACACGAAATGACACTATCCAGTGCCACTCACTCAGCGCTCGAGCGTCAACTATTCCTCCTCGCGACGCTTAGCAGCAAAAGTGGCAGATGATGATTATGATGATGATGACTTGACATTGGATGGGTGATGTGGACAAAAGTACGACAACTGATTTCACTTTCGGGACATTTCCTGTTACCTGTTTTAGTCTGGGTGTGCATGGGAGCTGAGGTCAATTTAAGAAGAAATCCACATTCGTTGGGGATTCGAACAAATAACCACCATTCCGGCAGGTAACCGCTCTTGCCAATGCGCCACCGCGACTCCCAAGGTATACTTCCTGCTGTTAGTATCTAGCCAAATTTCTTTTGTCTTCTCGGTTGAGTTGAGGCGAGTTGAGTCAAGAACCGACATCACAGCACTCTGGATATTCCCATACGTGCCCTGTCCTCTTCTGCAACAGCCAGCGAAGAGTCCCAATGCTAACGATACTAGTGGCAGTCTGACTATATTCCACCCGGCCTTTCCTCGGAGTTTTGATCCCCTGGTCACTCCCTGCAGCACCATTCTCTCCAAGACGTGATGATCTACCCGTTCTTCTGCCTCCTGACCGCCGCTCTTCTGTTTCTCTGCCTCCTTCTCTCAACACTCCCTCGTCTACTTCTCTTCACTCTCTCTCCGCTGACTGTTGAAGATAGCACCGGGCACAGACCATGCACTCCGTAGCTCCGGCGATTATTCTTATGAAATGTTTCCATAGTATTCCATATAATATTCGTATAGTGTTCCCTGACCAAATGTCATAAGACATCACGCCTTGTGTGCGAAAGCACATGGTGCTAAGTGTGGGCAGAGTTAATATCCTTATTTAATAACCAGCCAAAAATCGAAAAGAGGGAGGGGATATATAGGAAGGAGGATCTACATCATTGCACCGGGTTTATCTTATATGGCTCGGTCTCTTACCACAGTGCCTCATGCCGAAAGCGTAGCGCAAAGCACGAAATCTGTAGCTCCAGCGACGACCCCCTCCGAGAAAACCTCACTAGTCAACCTAACGATGTGGCTTGGAATCGAACCCACAAACTTCGGATCTCGAGTCAGGTGGCGTAACCACTTGGCCACGAAGACTGCCTGTATTATAAGACAATGTACTGTAACAATTAGTGTCACAAGCCTCCACTGTCTTCTTCACTGATTGTGAAACGGTCGATGAGTCTGTAAGTTGCCACCTTTCACAACTGCACTTAATCACTAGCCTCCACTGTCTTCTCCACTGATTGTGAAACGGTCGATGAGTCTGTAAGTTGCCACCTTTCACAACTGCACTTCTTCCTAACAACGAAGGATTCGTGTTCTAATGTTAGTAGATTCTCTAATTGCAAAGTTTTTTTTTAGATCTGTTGTTTGTTCATGAGGGAAAATTTTTTATAATCGAAAATCTTCGCTGTGTCGTAGTATACTTTTGTTATTTTTTTTATTGTTATGTTATTTTATAATTTTTATAATTTATTTACTTATTTTATATATTATTTTATACTTAGTTACCCTTTCATCCTGGGGACTATAATGTGCCGCTTGGGGGTCCTGCACCCTGGTCTGTATACAATTCGAGAATACAAACCTGTCACAGTTTCCGCTCTGTAAACAGGGAAGTCCGCGTAAAGTGACTGCTCTTTTAGCCTGTGCCCTCTCTCCTCTTTTTTGATCTGATTCGCTCAAAAGCACCTTTCCCTTTCGTAAATCTCTTCTCCGGGCATCTGTCTGTTTTTAACTCTCCCCCCTTTTTTCTATTCCAAAGGTTTTCATATCTTGTTTTACACACATCCCCATAAATCCTTTTTGGGGTCTTCCGGTTTGGCCTCTTTTCCCGTGGGATTTCTCCGTAAAGGGATCTTTGGGAATACTTTCGTCCTCCTTCGGAAAACGTGGGCCCCCCACCGGAGGCATCTCTGCTTGAGGGGGGTGTGCACTGTGGGAATATCTGCTCTTTCAGCACCTTTTTTTTGTTATTGGTCTTTCCATTTAGAG
>JACEFZ010026171.1:32500-60146 GCA_014155875.1 Cepaea nemoralis | reverse complement strand
AATGAGTTTATTTTAAAATGTATAAACATGTTGTGGTGTTACCTTATAAATATGATGTTGGGTAGCCTATACATTTATACGGGAGAAGAGAATAACTGCCACAACGGAGACTTGATATCACTATTGCTGATGTCCACCAGATATTCTCAGTGGCAGAGCCTGGAGAGCATGATAATGACCCACGCCCATAACGCAGGAGTGAGAGAGACATATCATGTCAATATAGGGAGTTAGGGACTGCATCAGATGTTGAGGTGATGGGGCCCGATGGGGTCAGGTATAAGTGACCAACCCTTGTTTCATAAACACTTCACCTTTCTTCTTTCTCTCTCTTTCTCTCTTTTTTTCTTTCTCGCTCTCTCTCTCTGTCTCTCTGTCTCTCTGTCTCTCTCTCTCTCTCTCTCTCTTTCTCTCTCTTACTTTCCCACTTCATCCTTTTCTCTTTTCTTGTTCACTTGTTTCTGTTGGTATGGCTATAATGTTTGGCATATATTTTCTACAGGGAACGGTGGGTTCTTAATTGGGCTGAAAAGGTCTTTATTTGGCTGAAAATGGGGTATTTTCATAAATGATGAAGAATGGCAAAAACAGTTTTATAGTCCTCAAGGCAGGAGGAGGAAAATGCCTTTCCAATGCGGGAAGAGTGAATCTCCTTTAATAATCACTGGCCTCTCCATTGTCCGAACATCAACCCCAGCATGATAAACACCGCTAGGCTCCTGTAAGTACTACTTCATGTTTTTCACGTGCCAACACATGCATGATTCTGAACCCCGTAATTGCATTTATGAATCCTACATAAGAATCGACATTTGTCTGTGTAGTTTAAACAATGGGCATTTATCTGTGTAGTTTAAACATTGGACATTTATCTGTGTATTTGAAGCAATGGAACTAGGAAGGTGTTAATTTAATTCCTTCGTCAAGACAACATCTGAACCGTTAATTAATTAATTGGATATTATTGAAATATCTGTTATTGAAATGTTGTTGTCCTTTTTATTATGGTTGTGTATCATTATGTCATCTCACATGAGCTTACACACACTTCCCCCTCCCGCAGGTTAACCCAATAGAATGTTATAGGATTTACTTAAGAGTTGTGTATTTACTTGTTATTTGGTGTTTGAGTCTTTTTCAGGTGTTTTCTCATTGATAATACTTGTTAAGGAAAAACATTGTTATGGAGCTGATTGTGGGCTGGATATCTACATGGTCTTTCGGTTTACAAAGAGTGAATGCTATCCTCTCGGAAGTTCGGTAAATCTCTAGTGCTCTGTAGGACTCTGCTAGGAAACATCACTTTATAATTAGTCTATACCCCTAGAAAGTCTTATGGAACCATTTCAAGTTTCTTATACGGTTGGCAATTAGGATCTAGGGATTCATCTCCCTAAATCTTCTTTAACAACCGCACACGCGATAAACCAATATCAGTATCCAATAATATACCAGCCTTGGTATGAAATGTCGATATACTTCTACAGCATGCAAGGCGATGCGCTACCTTCTTGATTTTCCAACCATTGAAGACAGACTACAAATGTGCAGAGTGTCAGAATCTCGAACCGAGATGCAGGAACATCGTTAGGCCCGCCAGGCGAATAGTTCCCAACCGGGATGCCGTAACGTCGTTACGCCAGCCAGGCGAGTACTAGTTACCTGCCCGCAGGTTGCTGGCTGACGCGATAGCCAGCGGTCAGGCAAGGACAAAGCAAGGCGCACGCTTTTCCCTCGTGACGTCAATCCACAGGGGGCAAGCGCTTTGTGAGAAAACAGACAGACAGCTTCGGGACTCGGACCAGACAGGACGTATGGGTAGAGAGAGGCTTTGTGTTCTGTGCCCGAAAGTCGAGTGCTTGTACATCTTGTGAGATAGATTGTAAAGCTGTGAGTTGTCTGTAAGTGTATTGATGCATTGTATATGTATTGTAATGATCATCACATGCCAAACTAGATCGCGTTGCATGTGACTTGTAAATAAATCCATTGAACTTTCGTGTCGTTGTGTCTCAAGTCCAATCATGTTGTACTTGTACTTGTCTCACATGTGTTAGGTATAACGAGCCAGGTCTAAAACCCTGACATGTGTGAACGTGGGGGCTCGTCCGGGAGTTGAACCCGGGACCTCTCGCAAGTTACATTCCGAGTAACCTTGTGTCATGTCTACCTTCGTAAAGAATCTAGAGTCTGTCAGTTCTGTCAGTAGATCTTCAGAGTTGGACATCTGTTCTAGATCTAGAAGAGTTATTTTATTTAATTTCCTATAGTCGACACAGAGTCTTATTGTGTTGTCCTTTTTGCGTACCATGACCATTGGAGATGAGAAATGTGATTGGGATCGCTCCCGTTATATATAGTTTTTTTCTTATTTTATTATTATTGTAATAAGTGTCGTGAATAATTGTGTAGTGTGTGGTAGAAAGCGAACATTATTAATTGTATATATATTACGAAACAAGAACAGTGCCATATTCGCTCTGAACTTACCGCAAGCGAATTATCCAATGTATGAGTGGTATCTGCGATTGGAACATATCCAGTGATATTTTAATCCGTGTATGAATGAGTGACCTGAACTTTGACATTTACACCACTGCAGTCAATCGAAATCCAGAAGTTTTCCAGCGAAACAACGAACACATGAACTATCAGAACAGTTACATTCCGAATTGCTACATCAGACCGGAACAAGTGTGTTATAGAAGTTTCAACATCAGCTGTTCGTGTGTACTTCCGGATAATTTATAAATTTAGTTCAAACTTAGCAGACGACAAACAAAACCTTAAAAAGTTATGACGCTTCTAAAATATTTATGAATCACCAATTTCGAATACACGAATTGTGTATTAAGATTTTTTCAACTAGTGTAATCTTAGAATCATATCTTGATTAACTTATTCATACTATCGACATTTTTTCGCTAGTATGGAAAAACATCAAGCTATGACGCTGAGAAATAGAAGAATAATTGTAATATATTAGATTTGATAGCGTTTGAAATTATGTCCCTTTCGTTTAAGTGTTATTACATTATTACACCAAGGGCAGTAAATTGAAATGTATTTGAATATGTGTTGTATATAAATAGCCATGTTGTTGCCAGATTGTTAACACTCCAAGAAGTCATCAACTGGGCATGGTATAGGGTTACCGACGTTGTAGACCGACAGAAGAGCTCCTGGCCAAATGAGGTCAGAGCTCGAGCGTTGAATGCGGCTTATATAAAAGCCGTATTACAGTCTTACCAGATGTTTTTTGGTTACAAAGAGCATATTATTACTTTTTTTTCAGAGGTTGCGAGGTAGTTGCTTGAAAGCTGTTGCTACCGATCTGACTGGGTCAATATTGCAACTCAGGTGATCATCCATCAAGGGGATGAAACTTGGCAAGTGTTAAAGATTGAACACCACATGTCTTAAAATACAACTTGCAGTTCTTATGTATTTCTATGCCAATATATGTATTCATATGTATTTCTATACCAATGTATATAACAACAGAAAGGTCGATTCTGACATGGTTAAAATATTAACCCGGTAGGTATATAAAGAGTATACATGAAAGATGAGATCTTTCATGATGAAGCCCCGGGGGGGGGGGGGAGCGTGTCAGAATCTAGAACCGAGATGCAGGAACATCGTTACGCCCGCCAGGCGAATAGTCCCCAACCGGGATGCCGTAACTTCGTTACGCCAGCCAGGCGAGTACTAGTTACCTGCCCGCAGGTTGCTGGCTGACGCGATAGCCAGCGGTCAGTCAAGGACAAAGCAAGGCGCACGCGGTCCTCGTGACGTCAATCCATAGAGGTCAAGCGCTTTGTGAGAAACAGACAGACAGCTTCGGGACTCGGACCAGACAGGACGTATGGGTAGAGAGAGGCTTTGTGTCCGAAAGTCGAGTGCTTGTACATCTTGTGAGATAGATTGTAAAGCTGTGAGTTGTCTGTAAGTGTATTGATGCATTGTATATGTATTGTAATGATCATCACATGCCAAACTAGATCGCGTTGCATGTGATTTGTAAATAAATCCATTGAACTTTCGTGTCGTTGTGTCTCAAGTCCAATCATGTTGTACTTGTACTTGTCTCACATGTGTTAGGTATAACGAGCCAGGTCGAAGACCCTGACACAGAGCACGTGCCTACCTCAAAGTTAACGCAAACATACAACATCCACTGCATAGTTGTTGCTTGCTTGCTTGTGTTCGTTGGCTTGAGCTCCAACGCGAAGTCCTGTATGTCGGATGAAGGCATCCTGTTGTCCAACATCAGTGTGATGTCATACAGGACCTGAGTTTTGCGTGAGTATCCGTTGTCCCATTTCTGGCTTATTGGTGTGCAGACTGGTGGTTCCTCGCCGTACAGGCAGACACTCTCCGACTTCGGAGGAATCGGCGATCCTACTGACTTTAGCCAGGACCCCGAAGGGACCTGTTGCCCAGGACGCTCGACGAGGACGCGTCAATAGGTCTTGGCCAGTATATAACCTGGCCCTGGTGCCTTGGAAACACCTCTGCGTCCCACTGCATAGTGAAATTGGGAAGGTGAAGGGCAGCAGGTTAAAAAGAGGACGGTCGTGGATGGGTCAAGCCGAAGACATTCTTCAACAGGCGTCTTCACTGGATGACTTAGAACCTGGTGAGGAGTTGGTACAAGTGCCAACAGATTTCTGTACGTCCTTTTCAGTTTGCCACCAACTAGACAGAAAATGCAGACAAGAAAATCCGGCTTCTGTGAAGGCGGAAGTACAAGTGTTGATTTTCGAGAATTCGTTAGACGGTGATGCTGTCATCTACACATATGGGTCGGTCGTCCGACATGTGAGAAGCTCATGGGCCTTCACGGCGCGGACCGGAGGGAGAATGGTGAAGGAGGACTCTGGTGCTTTTGTTGAGACCACAAGTAGCCTGACTATGGAAGTCATGGCAGTAAGTAAAGCAATAACATGGCTCGAGACACAGACATTCACTAGGGCATGTTTCCTTAGCGACTCAATGAGTATGCTCAAGAGGATAGAGATGGGGTGGATCCGAAGAGAGTGGTTGCTGTCTTTGGAGCGATCTCGGCTGACAAAGATTAGTTTGATCTTCGTGCCAGGACATGCGGGAGTACAAGGAAATGAGCGGGCTGACAAGCTCGCAGGTAAGGCTAAGGTGGAGGGCGGACGCGCCATGGAACAAGCCGACATTCTGAATGCTCTACGAGAAGTAAGACTTGTGCGAGAACAAAGTGATGACTGCGAATCTACGACCATGGCCAGACTGCGAGAACAACAAATCAAAAGAGGGGTGGCCAAACAAGAACACTATGCAGGAAGCCAAAGAAGATAGATAAACCAACACAGAACTGGTGTCGTTAGCCGCAACACGCTGTGGGATTTGCCGAGGAGGGTATCCGAGCACTTATGGACTGAATAGTTCAAGTTTTCAAATTTGACAGGAGTCTGTCCTTCAAGGACCATGTGGAGACGGTTGTGACAAGATCTCAAATAGGACTCAATGCACTTAAAACTATGGCTGCAATGGACACAGAGCAGAGAATTCTCTTCACACTATACCAGCACTTGGTCCTCTCAGTGATTGATTATGGACTAGGGCTGCTGACTGTCTCAAAGAGTCAGCTGGTGAAATTAGAGCGCATACAGAACGAAGCTATGCGGGTCATTCTGGGATGCACTAGAGACACCTCAGTAGTGTGCATGCGTTACATCCTTGGTCTGCCGAATGTTGCTGGTAGGCACAAGGTGATGCAGTCGAAGGCATACCTCAGAGTAGCTGCAGACACAGATCACCCGTTGCATGAGGCGCTGGACGCAGTTAAGGGTCAGAGACTGATAAGAGGGAAATCATGGATGGGTCAGGCGGAGAAAACGATCAGACAGGTGTGCATCTTGGAGAACATTAGGCGAGAAGAGGAGTGGGTCAGAGTGCCAGCGGAGCAGTCAGACTTGTGCAGAGTTATAATCACATTGAGCCGGTAGTGCAGGGAGTGGACAGCAGGGGCTACGGAAGTGGAAATCCAGCAACTAATTCAGGATAATGCTCGCCCGGGTGATGTGATCATATACACAGATGGTTCGGTGTTTAGAGGTAGGAGAAGTGCCTGGGGATTCTTAGCAAAGACCAATGCTACTGGTACTATTGGTGTTGGAGCTCTTCGCTGGCTTCTGAGGATGGGGACAGAGCGCTTATTGGAATGCACCGAATGCTGTGATGTTGATTCCTAAATCGATCAATCAATCAATCAATCAATCATTATCTGTCAAGGCATTCTTGACGACTGCCTCTTCTTGTACTTTCGTTCGCTGGCAACTGCCTCGACAATACAAATTCTTGCCGGCAACTGTTGAACGCACTTATTAACATATGTTAGTAGGAGCAGGGTTGCCACTTTTTTTTTTGGACCAAAAGTATCTAGAAACGGCCCAAACAACATCCATAAATATTTAGATTTCGTTGGAAAGTATCTAGGAAACATATCCAGATTGAGAAAGTAAGAAATTACATATGTAATGATGTGACTGCCGCTGTCCCTGGCGAAAAGTTTACGGCTATCGCCGTAATCCCGTATATTCTCGTGAGTAACGCAGCTGCGCCAGAACCGACAGCGGTTCGAGCCGCGCTGCTAACTTACAGGGGTATGTGAGCCGGCCGCTCAGAAAGCAATGGCAAACTGCTGAGCGTAATCTTGCCTTGTACATCAACAGCAGCTGAAAAATGCTGATGTTAACTGCACCATCCTGTAAGGGATATGCAACATTAAAAAGAAAATTGATGTGACTTACCTATAGAATCATGTCCTCATCTTCACTGATGCCTGTCTCACAAGATGCACTTAGCTTGGATGATGAAGTTGAAGCTTCATATTCAAAATGACTCTGGTATGCTTTAGCTGTTCCAATTCCTTTTATTACACGATCAGGGAGCTGATAAGTTGAACAGCATTTTCCTGCTCTCATCAGGCCAAATCGTATTGTCAATATAGCATGTAAGAGATCAAGTTTCATCCTGTTTCTTAGTTTACATTTTGTATAATTCACAGTACTGAAAACTCTTTCCGCATCAGCATTTGAATGGGGTAGTATCATGGCAGACATCACACATTCAAAGAGCTCACGGAATGGACTGTTACCTGAGACATCTTTAAATTGTATTACTTCACTCCAAAAAGCTTCAGTTTCTGTTTTGTTTGTCCAGTCAACCAAATTTATTTTTGTTAACTAATATTCTGCTTCCGCCACACTATTATCAGTAGCCCCTAAAAATGTAATAACCTTGACAATATTTAGGTATGTCCTTTACTGGCTGAGGTATGTTGTTAATAGAAAAGAGTGAAATATTTTTCAATACATCTAAATTTTCAGGAAGTCTCTGCTTCAGTTTATCGAATAATGAAACAAGAAAATCTTGACAGCGATTTCTTAAGTTTTTCTCTTCATTTTCTGTTAACAGTCCTTTTGTTTTTAAACCATCAATTTTTTATTCGATTTGGTATCCCAGGTATGGCTTGGCAGCCAAATAGCTCTCTATAGTGCAAGTGAACAAGTCAGCTTTACAGGTTGGCAATATAAGTCTTTTACCAGCTGAGTGAAATAGCAAAGTGAGGTCGTCAAGTAATTTAAATTTATCAACATTTTGAGATTCAAATAGTTTATTAACTTTTTTGCACTTCACTTAAAATGGGTTGTGAAAAGAGAAGGAATGCCAAATTTTTTTCATCACTATACATTCCATATAGTATTTCAGCTGTGTAGCACTTTTCATTTTGTCTTGTTATTTCGAAGTGTGTCTTCAACTCCAACCATCGGTTCACAATTACTTCAACAGCTGGTTGAATTGATAACCATCTAGTTTTGCAATATGACAGAATTTTAAGTGGTGAGGAACTATCATTTAATGCTTTATATAAATTATTATATTGCTGTTGTATGACAGATGATTTGGAGAACCAGTTATGTGTTTCAGCAATAAAGAATTCCAAATTCCTTGGTAAGCATTCTGACTGATGAGGCATGTGATAATGCTAGCTGCAAGGAATGACACGCACATTTTATGAGGATTAAAGATGGGATATATTCCTTCAATTTTGCATACACGCCATGGTTATTACCGACCTATTACCGATGCATTATCGTTTCCAATTGCAGCCAAATTCTTTAAGTTTAAATGTTTACTGACCAAAAGTTTCTTCAGTGCCCTTATGCGCCCTTTTACTTATTACCGTAGGGAGGGAGGGGGGAGTTTGCCAGATTGTTGAGCGTTGACCCAAGTGAGTTCAAAGTTTAAATAATGCAGTTACCATAATTTACGCGCGTCCAGACCAAACATAAAGTGGGTAAATGACACCGAAAGAAAATAAAATCTAGAAAGTATTCAAAATATCCGACTCCATATGAAAAGTATCTAGAATTGCATCCAGCATCCAAACGTCAGAAAACGGTATCCAGACGCCGGCAAAAACCTCTAGATCTGGATATAAAATATCTAGAATGGAAACTATGGTAGGAAGTACTTTTGCCGCTTCCAATGGCAAGCCAATGGCAGTGGTTGTCTGCCCTTGAATTTTGGAAAAGGGTAGATACTTTTCTCAGCCGTTACTCCTGTCTCTGCAAACGGTAATTCTCCGTGTCAATGTAGGCAAAACGTCTTTCGGGATGGGCTCCCTTCACCCATCTCTCCATCTCGCCTCTAATCGAACGCCAGGTGTTCAATTTCACAGCTATTCTTTGCTTATGTTTACAACTCCGGTCGTTGCCAATTTTCTAAAAGGGGAAGGCACGACGAGGATTATTGTCACCGTTAAGAATCTAGGAGTGCCCACTCTTAACACTGAGAACTTTGAAACAAGTATTCCTTTCTATTCGGAAGGGGGATAATCGGCGCTTGACATTATTAATAGAAATGTCACATTGCTGGAGAATAATATAGGTATATTCCTAAACAATACAACTGGTGTTATATTCCCTTAAGATTTTTCTTTCAAGGCGGAAAGGGGAAAACCAGAAAGAGGAAGGGGGGTGAGGGGAATATAGTATACTAAAGAAAAGACCATTTATAGTAACAGACTGTATGGAGGAGGAGGTGGAGGAGGAGGAGGAGGAGGTGGAGGAGGAGGAGGAGGAGGATTAGGAGGAGGAGGAGAGGAGACGTCGAATACGAATACGACGATTGTAACAGCTATTAAAACTGATGTGAGAGACTAATAATAATATTCGCTAGGTTACCCACTCCTCTCAGAAACTGTGAATGATAAATAATTACGCACGCTATGGGATATAACTATTTCGCCGCGCAGACTTTTTCCAAAAAACGCGATATATATATATTAAACTCCATACAGAAGACAGAACAGCTCTCAATCGCTCTCGTCTTTTGCAAGAAAGTGAATTCGGCCTCAGTACAGACCAGATTAAATATTCAGAAGCCATAATATTCAGTTTCGCTGAACACATACCAGAGCAATTTCCGTTAAGAACCGGAACTCTATCACAAAATTTCCGATTTCACATTAATTCCTGTTCGGTGGAGTTCGTTATTTTCCGGTTCAATAACTACATGAGTGTCCTGACATCTACTGCTGGCTGCAGAATTTACTTTCCAAAACCAAAAAAAAAAAAAAAATAACAATAAGGAGTAAAATAAGAATATAGCATCAGAAGCATAATGTTAACTACTGTTAATATTAATACAACAACAACAACAACAACAACAACAATAACTACTACTACTACTACTACTACTACTACTACTACTACTACTACTACTACTACTACTACTACTACTACTACTACTACTACTACTACTACTACTACTACTACTACTACAACAACAATAATAACCACTACAAGTACTACTACAACTACAACTACAACAGCAAATACTACTACGTCTACTACTAATACTACAACAACAGCAGCAACAACAACAACAACTACTACTACTACTACTACTACTACTACTACTACTACTACTACTACTACTGCTGCTGCTGCTGCTGCTGCTGCTACTACTACTACTACTACTACTACTACTAGCACCAGCAGCAGCAGCAGCACCACCACCACCACTACTACTACTACTACTACTACTACTACTACTACTACTACTGCTGCTGATACTACTACTACTGCCACTACTACTGCGACGAAACCACTAAGGCGACGACTACAACATAAACATCATCAACAACAACTACAACAAATACACCTACTATTGCAACAACTACTGCTACAACTACTAATATACGGAATACTACCGCTACTGTAGAATTTATTACTCCCCAACACTAGAACACAATAGACAAAATTAATATATAAGAGCATTTGGATATGTTTGTTCACATGTTGTATTTGTATTACAGGCTACAGAAGTGAGGAAGCGAAAGCTGCATCACATACCCCGATGACAAGCCAAAGTATTGGTTTCTAGCAGTAGAATTGTGTACAGTATCAGAGAGGAATCAGCATTCCTTCTCGCAGTGTGGAGACTTCAAAGTCGATAGATGCTAAACTGACCATGATTATCTGTTTTCACATACTCGAAGCGATCTCATACCCCGAGCTGGACAGGCTCGTTCAAGTATAGTGTATTATAGAACAAGCGCCATCTCCCACTCTTTGATGTGTATTGAGTATATCGTGCTTGTTCCACAATTGTATAGGCAGTCGGCATTCCAAGGATCATGTAGGCAATATCACTGAGGCCATTATCCATTTTAAGCAGCCCATGTCATTAACATAAATATCCGTCCCCACTGGGGAGTCAAACGCATGACTAGCAGATACGCGTGCTAATCATTGCGATAGTGTTGCTCCTAGGATCTCCAAGAAGTCAAATTATTACTATGCAGTCCAGGCTGGCCCGTTAGTGTAGCTTCAATGACGATACCATGAGTGCGGTCGGACAGGGTTCGACACCTTCGCTCGTCGTCCTCTAACAGAGAAAAAAAATGGCTACTTATTTCTGGGTCCATTCAGCCTTCACAATGATTTCTCCCTGTCACACCACAGAAGCATAGCAGAAAGACAGCAGAAAGAAAATTAGAAAGAGTGTTAGGGCTAGAAATGAAAACAGTTTGCTCATATATAATCATGGATGTGGCACCGAAGAATCTGAGTCGTCCCTAGAATCAGAATTTTCAGACCTCGCAAATTTTGGTATAGAATATACACCAGACAGGGGTTTAAAAGGAATGAGTAGAAACGAGAGGATTGTACAGCGAGCAGATCCTGACTCGAAGGGAGATGTTTCCTCGTACGGTATGGTTGATGGTGTGCAAGCAAGCACATTTTTAGTTAGTGACTCTTTGAAACAAGATACCAATATATATGGCAGAAGAGTAGCGAAGGCTAGGAGCCGAATACCAAGGGAGAGAGAAAAAGATACTTTCAAAAAGAAAGATGTTTGTCTAGTGGAAAGTAGAACACAAAAACAGCAGAAGGTTGATGCAAATATTAGCATGAGCGAACACATTATAAGTGAAAAAGAAGACATTGATGTAGAGATGGCGCTTTTCGAGAAAAAGTCTAGTATTATTAAAGAAGTGGAGAGATGGCTTGACGAGAAATTCTGCAGTTAGCAGGAGAAAAAACTTGATGTAATAAACTATCGATGGTTTGGTATTAAGAGGATTGGAAGAAAGCCCATTCTATATAACTATAATTGATGTATATGGTACCTGTCATTGGCACCTTTCCGTCTTGACAGATAGTTTGGTACATTGTGCTTCAAAAAGGCTTAATAACTGTCATATGGCAATAACTACGATCCATGGCGGTGGCGAGTGTGGCTGGTAAGGCCAATTCTTGCTGCAAATGTTTGCCCACAGTAGGTGCATGTGAAAAAATGGTCATTTCCACCATTTTGCACCATCTTACGTCTCTCACGCTCTGTGTGTGCTTTATCTGCAATCATTTTCTCCTTTGTCTTTATTCCATTTCTGATAGTTGCCCTCCATGCAAGCACGTTCAGCGGCGACGTGCTCCCATTGTGCATTATCAATGCCTGTATCAATCATGTCCCGCTTACACACATCTTTGTATCGTAGTAGAGGCCGACCCTGAGATCTCCTACCCGTCTGTAATTCACCAAAAAAGATGTCCTTTGGTATTCTACCATCATCCATCCTCCTAACGTGTCCTAGCCATCTAAGTCTACGAAGACTGAGCATGGAATACACCGTCACACAACCTGATCTTTCCAATACTTCAGTATTTGTGATTTTGTCTTGCCACTTACTACTAAGTATTCTTCGCAGACACCACATATGAAAGCTGTTTAAACTTTTCTCTTGGCGTGAGTAAGTTGTCCAGGTTTCACTGCCATAAAGAAGAGTACTAAGGACACAGGCTTGGTAGACGAGGACTTTTGTTTTGGCAGTAAGCTTCCTGTTCTCCCAGACTTTTTGTGCTAACATGTTCATTGTTGTTGCTGCCTTGCCAATCCTGATGTTGATTTCCTGATCGAGGGATAATTTGCTATTTACCTCTGATCCTAGATATGTAAAATGGTCTACTATCTCCAGTTCGGCGTCGTCAATAAAGATTGATGGTACACCATGTGCACCTTGTGACATAATCTGTGTCTTCTTTTTGTTAATTGTTAAACCAAATTCAGAACAAGCATTGGAGAATGCAGATAGTAGATGTTGTAATTCTTCCTCAGAGTGGGTCGTAATCGCAGCATCATCCGCAAAAAGCAACTCTCTGATTAGTACCCTGCTAATTTTGGTCTTGGCCTTCAATCTCTGAGCATTATAGAGGCCACCATCTGAGCGTGAGTGAATGTATATACCGTCATCCTGATCACGAAAGGCATATTTCAGTAGAAGTGAAAAGTATATCCCAAAGAGGGTGGGGGATAGTACACAACCTTGCTTAACTCCACTCTTGATTTCAAACTCTTCTGAAGTTGAGCCATCAAACTTGATTATACCCTTCATGCCTGTGTGGAACGATTCCACAATGGACAGAAGAGTTGGTGGACAGCCATTCTTCTTTAGTGCTTTGAACAGACCCTCACGACTGACCAAATCGAATGCATTTGTGAGGTCAATGAAGGCAATAAACAGTGGCTGATTTTGTTCCCGGCATTTTTCTTGCATCTGTCGCAATGAGAATATCATATCAATGGTAGACCGGTTCTGACGGAAGCCGCACCGTGATTCGGGGTAGACTTGATCTCCCAGGACTTGAAGTCTGCGCAGGACAATTCTGGCAAATACTTTCCCAACAATACACAGAAGTGAGATACCCCTATAGTTGTTGCAGTCGCTCCGATCTCCCTTGTTCTTGTACAGCGTTATGATGTTTGAATCTTTGAAATCCTGTGGGACTTGTCCTTCTCGCCAGCATAGCTCTATTAGCTGGTGGATCTGTAGAGCGAGGGTGTCTTGTCCACTCCTGATCACCTCTATTGGAATCCCATCATTACCTGGAGCCTTGCCAGATGCAAGCTCATTTATAGCACACTTAACTTCTGTTATAGTGGGAAGTGTGTCCAGGTGGTCAAGAGTTGGCAGGGCCTCTATGGCGTTGAGGGCATCATCCGCCAGCTTGGTCTCACTTGAGTAAAGCTCTAAATAGTGCTCGACCCATCTATCCATCTGCTGTGTCTTATCAGTGATGATTTCTCCAGTCAAGGTTTTCAGCGGTGCACTTCTTTTGATCATTGACCACAGGCTTTCTTTATCCCTTCATACATGCTTCTGATGTTTCCCTTATCACTTGCGATTTGAATGGACTCACATAACTTGATCCAATAGTCATTCGCACACTGCCTGGCAGCCTTTTGTACATCCTTCCTCGCTTGCTTCAGCTCACTCAGAGTGTTACGCGTTGGTCTTTCCTTGTTTCTTAAGAGAGCTATCTTCTTTTTATCAATCAAGGGCTGCAGTATCTGGCTGTTTGCCGCAAACCAGTCCTGCCTCTTATGATCCACAGTGCCGTAAACCCCTACCGCTGTTTTATAAATAGTTTCCTTAAGTTTACTCCATTTATCATTTACTATACAATTTTCTGATGTATCATTGAAAGCGTCCTCAAGTTGCTGTTGAAATTCAAAGCACTTTCCAGGATCGTGAGTGTTAATAATATTAATCCTGGGGCTAGACTTGTGTTACCTGTAGTTTACAGATAAATGGCGAAATTGGATGAGAAACTTGAACTAAGAGAATGTCCTTATGAAGTGAAAGTAGAATTAGCTTGTTGGTAAAAATCCAGTAGCTAGATGTATTACCCACAAGATACGACTTGTATGAAGAAGAGTATATATTATTTTAATTAATGGTGGGGGATTTGTGTATCCATACATATTAGTGAGGTCTATAGTAAATAGACATTTTCTGGTGGTTTTGGCATTGCGGGAATACCGTGGGTAACGAAATGCATGATGTTTAGATGCCATTTAATTTTAGGGTATGACTTGTTGTGTTTTCCTTCTTTTACGTGTAAATTATCGGTCCGTAAAAGCGACTGGTAATGTTGGATGACACTAAGTAATTTTGTCTTGATTTAAATTGATGCTTGTTTTATTATGTATATTTATCTTATTTCGTTGGGGATAAAATGAGGTATGTCAATTTAGGGGGGGTGATATTGTTCTGTTTTGATTTGTCTTGTCTCCAGTTATTCATGAATTCTGGTTTTATTTAGGTTGCCTTGGTTAAATATTAGCATATTACTTTGTTTAGTTATTTTCACTTGCAAAAAGTGTAATGAGTTTTGGTATTCATACTTGAGTTGGCGTTAACCATATTTACAATTAGTTTTGAGTAAATAGTTTTTTTTATGTGTGGAGTTATAAATAGAAATTGCTACATATTAAGGAGACATGTTAATAGGGTCCCTGGGAGTTCTAGATGCAGAATTACGTTTAGAATTACGATATGGGGCAACCTTGGGATAGGGTCTTGATGGGGTCGATTTTTTTACAGACCTGGGGTGAACATGGATTGAGTGCCATGATGTTATAGATATCATATAACTGCCCTGGGGATAGATAAATTGCTAGATACTGTTGCAGGGTTTTAGAATTTAGCTATGACAAAAGGGTTGGACAAGGGAGACATTTACAGACATAAGGTCAGTACTGGCATGGTTCCTGTAGATAACAGGTAAAGCAATTGAAAATCAATGCGGTTGTCAGCAATGACCAGCAATGACACGAACTGAGCGCCATATGGGGGGGGGTGGATTAAGTAGGCAAGTTCATAATATGTGAACTATGAATGATATTTTGCGTGCTTTGATTGCAGCATGGGCCGGGATAACTATAGCTTGAATGCCCAAGAATAGGAGTTATGTTCACGGTAAGAGAACGGTGATATTATTTTGGATAATTATACCTATGTTCATAAAATATTTTTTTAGGGTACTGTGGTTACAGTAAACATGAAGTGAAAGCAGGAGATAGGGGTTGATTGTAAGGGTCATTGTTAGTAATTCTACTAGCTGTGAATAGCAGCAGAACGTGTACTGGTCAGAGATTAGATGAGCTATTTTAGAAGATATTTTACTTTGGGGGATGGTTAGAGCTTTCAGATCGTACATACTAATGTTGAAGATAAAAACATATCATTTTTAGATTTGTATTTGAGAAACTTTATTTCATAAAGTTTCGTGTGTGAAAGGGAGGATAAATGATATAGTTTCCTTTGCTATCTTTCTTTCCTTGGTGCGCACCATCTCTGTTTTTCTATCTGTGTTAGTGTTTTTGAAGAGTATGCGTTTTGAATTTTTATGGTCAAGATCAGATATTGATATGTATTTACATGATGAGAAGTAAAATTAAAAAGGGTTTAAGCGGATAGCTTGTGACCCTGTAGATGAGAAGAAGAAGTAGCAGTGAAGAAGAAGTGTTGTGTAATGAATTGGCGGATAGCTAAGTTTCATGTGGGGTTGTAACTTACTTAGTTTTAAGGCTTAAGTAATATTGGAGGAGTGATGGCAGATAGTTATAGGACAACCCATGAGAGGTTGAGTAAAGTTGTGTTGTGGGGGGTGGTAGCGGATGGCTATAGATCTCAAGAGAACTTAAAGTAATGATGGGGTAGTGGTAAGAGTAAAAATGACTCTGGTGATAAGACATAGTAGGGTCTTATAAAAAAAAAGTTCCAGGTTATATTACTTAGATTTTTTTTGCTGGAAATTAGAGTAGGGTTTTGGGTTTAAGACTTTTCGGGGGAAAGTCTTGGTGGAGGAAAGAGAGGAATATAACAGAGTTAGTAATAGGAAGAAGGGGCAGTGAGGTGTGCATAGTCAATAATGAAATAGTGCACGGGTAAGCACCGTAGTAGGAGGGTTGCTAAGAACTGCCATGTAGCTAGGGGTGGTCGTCCTATGACGAGCATCGTAGGAACAAGGTCAGTTGTGAACGACCCACCATCTAAGAAGGACGTGTGATTAGCTGGGCAACATCTGGATTTGAAGTGTGGTTTGTTTTAACGTATGATTATACCTGACTCGATGTGAATCCGATTAAAGTAGCTTAAAGAAAGAACGGCCTTGGAGTAATGTTTGTTGCTTGTTCGCCTTAACCTGCCACTGTTACAGTAGAATGACTCAGCGGAATGTTGTCTGGACATGTCTGGTCATGTGACCGGGTGCGACTCCATCTTTGACCGGTTGAGTTATTAGTCACGTGTTTCGGATGTATCCCATAAGACCCACGACCGGCTACAGCGCCATCTTTGATCGGTTTTAGCGCACGTGGTTGTACCCTTACACATGTGATCGAGTGAGATGCCGTCTTTAACCGGTTTTAGTCACGTGTTTCGATTGTATACCTTAGACATATGATCGGAAGCATCGCCATATTTGATCGGCTGCGACCATTGCCCAAGTGTCTCGGTTGTATCATTATGCTGTCAGTACGTTCTGAGTCATCCTCCACTATTCCCCAAAGACATGCCTGAACACGTTCACGTACGTTCACTCCACCGACATAGCCCCGTGATGAGTCACCCAGTCGGTCACCCTCAGATGATGATGATGATGATGATGAATGACTGATGAGAGGATGGAGGATTTTTTTGTTGTGTGGTGGTGGTACTGGTGATTAGGTGTGGTAATCCTAGTGACAGACCGTACAGAAGATCATGGTTGCCGCCGCTCGAAAGACAAACTGCAAAACTTACCCGGAGCACGTACATCCACAGAATGCTGGGCGGGCCTGAGATGTCCTGTAAATGCAGATGCATTAAAGCTTGAACTGCAAAATGTAAAGATAGACTCTGCTATAGTACGAATCATACATTTGGTCGTGAGAAGACTACGGCTAATCACGATGGCACACGACAACCAAACATGTGGGGTGGCGGACTGCGACGTCCTGTAATGCAATGCATTAAAACTTGACTGTGATATGTAAAAGATAGACACATAGCTATAGTACGAAGCATACATTTGGTCGTGAGAAGACACGGCTAATCATGATGGCACACGAACAACCAAACAATGTTTGTGCTGACTGCGACGTCCTGTAAATGCAATGTATTACAGCTTGACTGCGATATATGTAAAAGATAGATACACAGCTATAGTACGAGGCATACTTATGGTCGTGAGATGACATGGCAAAGTTTGGTTTTTTTTCGGATTGTTTGCATAATCAGCACCCACGCATTGTACCTTAGACTCTTTGTTTACATCTTCGGCGATGTGCTCAATCGATTTAGCGTCATTTATAGCCGCTATATTTCATAATTCATTATCAGGCATTAATTCTAAAGCAAGATATTATCATTAGTCCTTCTCAGTTATGTACAATGCGATTTACTGCAGGCATCAAGGGGACACAATTATTTCCAAAATATGGAAGGGAAGAAACTGGCGTTAAATTAAGAAATTATTATTTTACTGATTAATTTGGAAATATCAGTGATTATGTTAAGTTAATTGAATGTATACTATTGAGCCTGGTCTCTAGTGTTGTGTTATCTAGAATTAATCACTATCTATATGTTGTTACGTGTTTATTAATTGTGGCAATATACCCATATATAGAATTATTAGCCGTATTCTGGCTTCAGTCTTTTTTCCTAAAGCTGAATATGCCCAAGCTATCTTTTGGGTCTTTTGGGCTCAGATCAAAGAGTAGTATTACCAAATACTCCTTTTGGTCTATCCAAAGGCCTCACTTGAACATCACTATTCCCATTTCGATGAGAATTTTTATGGCCCTCCTCTGCAGGGTTGTCAACAACCAATGTTTCAGGCATCATCGGATTACTTCTCCCACACCACACAAGAAACTTGCAAGTCGTGTGAGAGGAAATGAATGATACAGTTTATTGCCGTTGGCTCTTTACAATTACAAAACAGTCGCTATCAAATCACACACAAAGCCACAGAATTGCCTATCACTAGTTTCCTAACCCTATTGCTAATCTCTATCTATTTGGCTACACAAAACTCCTATCAACACTAAACGATCTGCTCGCTACGAAGTCAGTCCCCAGTCTGACTTTCCTACTCGCGTGGCTACACAGCACGCGGAAGGACCTTGATGCGTCCTTCGGCTTTTTGCGTGCCGTTACACTTAGCACGCTTATATTAGCTGTCTCCTATTGAGTGGCAATCGTGGCTATCACGTAGGCGTGATTCTGTCGTGACCAGAGTGCTAACTATCTGGTCGACGCCTCCGTGTCTCATGAGAGAACTAGTTAATAGTCCCCCATTCTATCACCTACCCTGCCCTTATATCGGGCACTGTATTACCTCTAATCTACTTGAGGTTGACCACTCTTCCCGGTGGTCTTCTATCTTGAGGCAGACCTCCCGCCTCTATGTTTCAGTCTTTGACAAGGGTAAAGGCTAATACCCGGGGTAGGGGCCTATTTCCTCGCGCCGTCACATCGGCCTACCCCTACACACACATACACACACACTGGGACTCAAACCCATGTGCCCGGCGACTAGTTGATCTACGTATCTATATAAGTATTCTTATGCCCGGGGCTTGTCTCGCTGTCTTTGAATCGTCTCGGAATCGGTCGGGGGAAGCGGAGGCGGCCGGCTTAGGTACCTGTTCGCGCCCGCCCGCCCCCGGGACCGGAAGTGACAACAGGAAGTAGTCAACAGGACAACCGGACCCAAGAAAATAACCGCAAAAATTTCAAAAATTTGGTTGGCTTTTATGACGAAACAAGACGGCGGGATAACACCGTAAAGAAGAATTTATCTGAGGTTGCAAACCTCATTTTCTAATTAGTTAGGACCTGACATACTACTAATTTGTCTTTAACATCAAATAAATGCCATACCAGTACTCTGTTCTTCCTTTGAGAACAGTCGCCATCTCTGTCTGGTTTCCAGCCTAGAAAATCATCAAGCTGGATGAGACTGCCACCGAATGACGCTTTCAGAAACTATCAAACTTCGTGCAGAACCTCGGCGTATTGTATAACACAGAATGATGTTTTACTCTTTAACATCAATCAATCAATCAATCAATCAATCAATCAGGTGCAGTCCCAACAATGAAGGTTGGCTGCAATGGATCTCCAACACTGTCTGTCTCCCGCGTTGATTATATAATTTGTCAGACTGCTATTCGTCTATCTCTTGATGTTATCTTCCCACTTGTAACGTTAACAATATAAATGACTAAAAGTTGTGCAGCTTTACATAACAGAATTACATCACATACAGGACTATGCGACGATTAGCATTCATTGGAAAACAAACATATACATAAAACACAACATATAGTCACGGAGATCTCCTGTGACTACATTAAAACGTGACAACAGAATGAGAATAATAGAAAGATGAAAAAATTAAAGAATGAAGAGAAAATAAAAATTGGAAAAAAATGCTCCTACTTACCTCAGAATTCCGAGCTGTGTATATCCCCGAATGTCACCGTGGTCTTCTTTTATACCCAACCGTGGGAGTGGGATGTAGGATGATGACGGGGTAGTGGGTGTAACGATTCAGTGAGCATCCCTGGTGCTGGCGTGGAAGTGGTACATTGAAAGAAAGGGGGGGGGGGGGGGGTGGAGGCAGTACATTTTTTCCAATTTTTATTTTCTCTTCATTGCTTTCAATTATGTTGAGAAATAAAGGGACAATGTATGTATAAAAATAAACTGGTTTCATGTTGTTATCATGTTTATTTAGTTATTTTTCTACAGCCATTTGTGGCTTCCTTATTTACTTCCCCTCGTATATATATGTATATATCACGTTGTTTTGGAGTTGTTGTAAATTTTGCAGTTCCCAAATTTGATTATGCGGCCGAAAGAAGTGACAAACTGAAACAATGCTCTTGCCTGCTTGCATGAATGTTTTATATGTGTGAAAAAGAGATGAATATGTAAAATATGGAAAGATGGTTGGAACTGCTGAGTCAAAATCCCGGGTAAAATCTCCTGGGACATGTGTGGAATTGTGAAATGTTTGCGACCTAAAGAGATATGTTTAGTACTGTGAAAGGACCGCTGCTATAAGGCAGCACGGGGAGACTGAATGTGAGACGTATGACCTCCGCCTGAAATATAATCATGAGTGGGGAATTGGGGAGATTGGGAGTATGGGGAATATGTAATGATTCCAGGAGTGTGTGTAGGCAATGAATGTGTATTGGTGTGTGTGTGTGTGCGAGCGCGCGTCGGTGATATTTTACTTGTGAATGTAGCGACAGTTTCTTAAAGAAAGTCAGTGCACATTTAGGCGTTGCCGTTGAGTATCAGATTGAGCAATCCAGGGTTGTTTATTGATTATGGTGATTGTTTAACAAAAATTATGTCACAGCACTCACGATTGCCGGCAAGTGGTCTGTCTTTCTCAGCAAACATTAAAGCGTAGAGATGCTAATTAACACAGTCGCGTTCTGTATAGATACACAGCTAACATATTCCCGGCATCACCATGCAGCGCTGTATATGGTAATGTCCTTTATTCTGCACAATGTTGTATCACTGAAGCTGTATCATTACGATGAAGTCTTCTCCCTGAAAGCTTACTTTGTTAAAGGCTTCTCAAATTGAAAACAGAAATATAAAGGCGCCTTAGAAGCCAACCAATATGCTATCTCATTGGTAGAACCTCCGACATTTCCAGGACGATGTATCCAAAGAATTGTACATACTTTTGATGTAGCTCTACCGAAAAGCACCCGAGCATACCTCAGCAATCCATATTTGATCCTCTGTATCGTTGACCGTAACTCAGAAAGTATAGCAAATTTGCCATAATCAATGTCTGCATATCATAGCAGTAAAGCAGTTAAAGCCTCCAATACTAGATACTATGATTGCATGAGCCTTGCTCTATTCGCCTATATTTTAACGAGGCAATTAATGTGTTAGTTAGTTAGGTAGTTAGTTGTTAGTTAGTTAGTTAGTTAGTTAGTTAGGTAGTTAGGTAGTTAGTTGGTTAGTTAGCTATTTAGACAGTTAGTTAGTTAGTTAGTTAGTTAGGTAGTTAGTAGGTTAGTTAGCTATTTAGACAGTTAGTTAGTTAGTTAGTTAGTTAGTTAGGTAGTTAGGTAGTTAGTTGGTTAGTTAGCTATTTAGACAGTTAGTTAGTTAGTTAGTTAGTTAGTTAGTTAGTTGTTAGTTAGTTAGTTAGTTAGGTAGTTAGGTAGTTAGTTGGTTAGTTAGCTATTTAGACAGTTAGTTAGTTAGTTGTTAGTTAGTTAGTTAGGTAGTTAGGTAGTTAGTTGGTTAGTTAGCTATTTAGACAGTTTAGTTAGTTAGTTAGTTAGTTAGTCAGTCAGTTAGTTATTTAGTTAGTTAGTAAGTTAGTTTGTTTGTTAGTTAGTTAGGTGGTTTGTTGATGGATTATCCTCACTGCACATCAAATGGTTCGGTCAGTCAGTACTCGGATCCCCTCCTCAGTATCCCCCTCAGCGTGCAGAGGCTGACGACACCACCATGTCCGTATTGGTTTTTAGCCAATTAATTAACGATCATAGCTGGCATTGGTATTTTTTGACTAGATGTTCTTTTAGTCCGGTCAAGTTTTAGATTCACGGTCATCTCTTGATTAGTTTAATCGTCCTGCCTCTTAGGGGGCATTTAGTATATCGGCCCGGTGCACTTATATTGTGCACTCTGACCATAAACTTCCATATAGTTCGCTTCTCGCGCAGCACTGATCCGCCAGTGTAAATAATGACATCGTAATCACTGACATGATTAATAGTTGCTGAATGTCCGCCTCTGTTTGCCCTCTAACCCACTCTCTGTTCCCCCTGCCTGGGGTAATCAACACATTATGGCAGTGTTCCATGTCAGGTCCCATATATATATAATCTAATTCAACCCCGTGGAGTATGTTGTTTAACGTAGTCAATTGGGGTCGATGACCACTGATATCATCATGGATGTTTGAAGAATGTGATTGTTATCGTGGGTCACACATCCTGTGCTCTCACTTGAGCAAGAACATTGCAGTCTGATGGATACAGGGAGCAAGCTTGTTCTGTGTGGTTGTTGTTTGTCCGTCAAGAATGATGATGACCTTTCATTTCATCCAGTGGGGTTGAAAGTATGGAGCCGTGAGTTCTAAGATGGCTGATAAAGCCTATTTTGGCTCGAAATGTTCTTTTACAATGTGTTCAAAGAATGCTTGACGTTCTGCAGTGGTTTTTCTGTCCAGCATTTCCTTCACAGGTCTTGCAGTCCTGGTGCTTCACAAATGGCTGCACCCTTGCGTAATGATGTACGCCACGAATTTTGGTCTTTGGCCGCAGTATCCCAGGGGTCAAGATGAATTCCAAAAGCTTTCAGTGAGATTTTCTGAGTATCTTTAAAGAGTTTCCTCTGGCCGCCTTGGGAGCGTTTACCACAACGGAGCTCGCCGTAAAAAATCGTATAAGGACCCTATGATCTCTCATGCGAGTTAAGATGACCAGCCCAGCTAATCTGATTCTTAATTAGTAGAGTGTGGATACTGAGCATGGACGCTCTTTCTAGGACTTCAGTGACTGGAATCTTGCCTGGGTCTGGGTGGTTAGTATGGTTTGTTTAGTTGTCTATAACATTTAAGAAACTGGAAGCCATAAGGCTTAGCATTAGGGCCTGGCTGGCACATAAGATGTCAACACAACTGAAGTATGTGTCCCAACAGCAGAATGCTCAAGCCAGTATGGATGACATGTACAGTGACATGGATAATATCTTGAAGAAGTGCAAACATTCACAAATAAATATAATGGAGGACTTTAATGCTAAACTCAGGTTTCTCTCTTGTTTGAACTCGTCAATAGTGCAAATCCCTGACTGGACCAGGAATCGAACTCCGGATCATTGGCGTGTGAGGAGGGTGTGGAGGGTGTGTAACCACTATACCACGCGGTCACGCTAGATAGACACGACCAAATTATCACACTAGAATATCACATATGTCAATCGATGTGACCACGAATGACCTTTAAGCTTTATTCTACGATGGGTGACGTGATATTATAGTGTGATAATTTTGTCGCGCCTAGCGTGAGCCGCGTGGACAAGTGGTTACACATATGCCTTATACGCCAGTGATACGGAGTCCGATCCCGGTTACAGTCGGGATCAGTCAGGATATGCACTACTGACGAGCTCAAACGAAAGCGAAACTCGAGTCAAGTGCTTCCAATCCGACGTGGGCAAGGTCCAAGGTTCGTACCGAAATACGATCAGCGTTGCCATTAGTGGTTTGTGCTCAATCTTCAAACCTCAAAAATCCCGAAACAACCAAATAAATGATCTTAATGCTAAAGTTGGAAACTAATAAGATGGATGCATAGTAAGTAATTATGGACTAGATGAGCATAATGACAGACAATACGGACTTGCACAGTGGGCAAAAGAATATGCTATGAATATTTGAAATACCTGGTATCAACAGCATCCAAGGAGATTGTTGACGTAGACGAATCCTGACAATAAAATTAAAAATCAGATTTGCATCATCCTCATCAACACAAGATTTCGAATTCTGTGAAACTCTTAAATCGTATATACCAAAATGATAACTGTTACAGTAGTCATAGATTACTTTGTTATCTATATTGGCTATTAATTATAGGAAATACAGACTTTGTTATTTCTATTATTGGCTATTAATTATAGGAAATACAGACTTTGTTATCTATATTGGCTTTTAATTATAGGAAATGCATACTTTGTTATTTCTATTATTGGCTATTAATTATAGGAAATACAGATAAACAGTTAAAGGAGGTCACACATACACTGGAAGTCAGCATGACCAAATGGATAAGAGCACTGGGCTGAATTGTGCCTGTGGACTAGCATTCCCTATTACCAGTGTCCCTCGCCATCAGACTTCTGAAGTACTTGTAATTTACGTCCCCGAGACAAGGACGAGAAGTCAATATTTTAGTCCCAACTCATCGGTGTAGGGGTTAAACCAGCTAACTCAACATTACACACCTGAAGTCTAAGAGCGAGGGCTCGTATTCATTCGCCCATGCTGACCTCTCTACTTGAGATCATCTGTGACATTTGAAGGAGAAGCTGTCCCTTGCCAAGACTGTGGCTGGTGATTCATGTTGCAACAGTAAAAGAGCTTTTGTACGTCCTCCATATGTGTTGGCTGCAAGGTAATAGCCACATAATTTTCAATGATATCGGCACTAGATGGGTGATGTGTGTAATATCCCGTCTATCGCCTTTACTTTCTATTACATGCCTTGGTACCAATTTAAGGCTGAATCGGCTTGGGAGCCCGGGTCGATTAAAAAATAAAAATAAAACAAAACCTTAATCTATCGGAATTCGAACACATGGCCTGCCGACTGGCAGGCTAGCGTACAAGCAATTGAGATAACGTATCTCTCGTTCTGTTCGCTCTTAAATCTTAACAACTGATGTGTTTTTCTATTGCGTAAATATAGCAATTCACATGCAGGTGCCAGTCTACCTACATCGGCAGAACAGAGCGGCAGTTGAACAACAGAGTGGTCGAAAATATACCTAATTGGATTGACAAGATACTACACACAGGCAATGGGAGCCTAGGGAGGCCGACACACCGGAAACTTCACGCTTCGTCGATTGCGAGGCATGTGTTGGAAAGCGGCCATGTGATTGATAAAGACAGTGCCTTTCGCGTGCTATTTAACACACATAATAGCCCTTTGTTAAAGTTTGCAGAAGCCATAATGATTAATCTACATATGCCAGTATTGGGCAAGCAGAAAGACATGTTAATCAGTTTTAAATTATCGTGGTAGAAATCGACATTTCTGTGTGAACTTATCTAGTTATTTTACTTTATGTTGTGTGAATTCTGCAGTGTGTACCATATGACATGCAGCGAAATATGCCAGGTAATAAATTGTGCAATCTATTGTTTGTGTCTTCGTTATTTATTATTTTCCAGGCAATTTCACGTCCAGTAATTTGCCATTTTTTTCTGACGTCGCAAGTTCATAACATTGTGAAAATCAATGTAAGTCAATCCACTCCCAAATGGCCAGAGGCTAATTGCTAAACCAGTATGTCGGCATTACGTAACTTCGTTCACTACCCCTAGACCAAAGGCGCCGACTATAGCTTTCATAGCATGCCTGCACTTGTTGAAAGCTATACACTGATGACAGCCAAGTAAATGGTGCACTTCTTTGTTTTAGGATCTCTGGGAAATTATACACTGATAACTGCCAAGTGAATTATGTACATCTTTTTGTTAGCAACTCAGGGAAACTATACAATGATGACTGCCAACTGAATAATGGACATCTTGTTGTTAGGATCTCTTGGAAACTTTACACTAATGACTGCCAAGTGAAAGATGCACATATTTTGTTAGGAACTCAGGAAACTATACATTTATGAATGCCAAGTGAATGATGTACATATTTTGTTAGCAACTCAGGGAAATTACACGCTGATGAATGTACAAGTGATGATGAACATCATATTGTTAGGATCTCTGGGAAACCATACATTAATCACTGCCAAGTGAATGATTCAAATCTTGGTGTTAGGATCTCAGGGTAACTATACACTAATGACTGCCAAGTGTATGATGCACATCTTGGTGTTAGGATCTCAGGGTAACTATACACTAATGACTTCCAAGTGTATGATGCACATCTTGGTGTTAGGATCTCAGGGTAACTATACACTAATGACTTCCAAGTGTATGATGCACATCTTGGTGTTAGGATCTCAGGGTAACTATACACTAATGATTGCCAAGTGTATGATGCACATCTTGGTGTTAGCATCTCAGGGTAACTATACACTAATGACTGCCAAGTGTATGATGCACATCTTGGTGTTAGGATCTCAGGGTAACTATACACTAATGACTTCCAAGTGTATGATGCACATCTTGGTGTTAGGATCTCAGGGTAACTATACACTAATGACTACCAAATGAATGATGCATATCTTTGGTAAGGATCTCTTGGAAACTATACGCTGATGACTGTCATTGTAAAAAAAAAACACTCTCATTTACTGCTAGAATAGTACCTTGCGGTGTATGGAGGAGTGGTCTTTGAGCCTGAGGAATTAAGGCCTCCTGGCTAGTGCAGTCGCCGCGAACTGTGCAGGCTAGGACTTTCTTTTCGCCCCCGACAGAAAAAAATCCCACACCTTACCGAGGGATCGAACCCGGGTCTCCTGAAGCAGAGTCTGTCGTTTTAGCCACTCGGCCAGCTGCTCCTCTGCTGATGACTATCAAGTGAACAATGCACATCTTTGTGGTAGTATCTCAGGGAAACTACACGCTGATGAATGTACAGTGGATGATGCACATCATATTGTTAGGATCTCAGGGAAACCATACACTGGCTGGCAAGTGCAACAATGTGCGTCTCGAATTACAGATTAAATGAGGAGCGGAATGTCTAATATATTGCTAAATATATTGCACATTCCGAAGCCTAGGATAGACTTATACAAAACAAGCTTAACGTACTTTGCAGCTCAGCTGTAGAACAATCTTCCACATGAAATAAAAGACATCACCAATCTCTATACATATAATAGCAAATTATTTCATCACTATCTCAGTACGGATTACCTTCACCCTTAATAATAGAAATAATAATAATAATAATAATAATAATAATAATAATAATAATAATAATAATAATAATAATAATAATAAAACCCTAGTATAACAGCCAGTCCCCTCTTGGTAGGCCAGTATATTCCACATAGCTAATAACAAGTGCCAGACCAGTTATTACTATTACAGAGTCGTGTAGTATTGATTTTTCATTTTCCACATGTCTTTATAATGCATATCTTTTATATTGTTGCTGTTTTCAGTTAGCCTTGAATGATGTGTGGATGGTATAATGTATGAAAGAGAGTGATAAAAGGGCAGAATGTTAGACGGGCCTGCGTGCCAAATTCTTAACCCTTTGAAAATAAAGTTTTGTTGTTGTTGTTGTTGTTGTTACGATATAAATGTGCGATTCATAACTCTTGGCTATAGGTTTTTTTCTGGTTAGTAACCTTGTGATTTCGTAAATGAGATAAACTACTTCATGTCATGGGTGAACAAACTACTTCATGTCATGGGTGAACAAACTACTTCATGTCATGGGTGAACATTTGATGACATGTCCATGGCACTCATGTCTGTCTATATTTAACCTGTTTGGATGCATCAGGGTGGAAGCAGTAAGTTTCTGAGGTGTTACAATCGCTTTAATCAGGAATTATTCTCAT
>JACEFZ010026171.1:0-27500 GCA_014155875.1 Cepaea nemoralis | reverse complement strand
TGTCTGTCTGTCTGTCTGTCTGGCTGACCCAGCCCGGCTTCACCCAGTCCCTGGTGGGGAGCATCTCATTTAATTCATATAAGTAGTCATATAAGCTCTCCCGTTCCCGACTATCTGTCTGTCTGTCTATCTGTCTGTCTGTCTGTCCCGGCCCGGCTTCACACAGTCCCTGGTGGGGAGCATCTCATTTAATTCATATACGTAGTCATATAAGCTCTCCCGTTCCCGACTGTCTGTCTATCTGTCTGTCTGTCTGTCTGTCTGACCCGGCCCGGCTTCACCCAGTCCCTGGTGGGGAGCATATAAGTAGTCAAATAAGCTTCCGTTCCCGACTATCTGTCTGTCTGTCTATCTGACCCGGCGTGGTTTCGCCCAGCTCCTGGCGCACAGTAACTTAAAAGAATGTACTTCCACACACCATTCATTATTTTTAATGAAAACTTTTTAATCACCGACATGACAGTTGATAAGTTCTTTAAGCAGAAAAAGATGGGTTACAATGTTATGCATTATGCATTATTTTTATGAAAACTTTGAAAATGCCTTAAAGATTATATCATTATTTATTATAACTTACATGCCTGAAAATAACTATAGACAAAGAGTTTAACAATAGTGCAAGTAAGTCCAACAATATGATTATAAAGTATATAGAAATGTTATTAAAAGTTAAGCCCCTTGAAATAACTTTTCTAGAGTGAAGTCCCCCTGCTATATAGAAATTATATAATGAAAAATGGAAAAGTAAATGTTATTAAATAAGTAGAAGATTTTCCATCTCAATCGGATGTACCGTTATCGAACGCATCCAATACTTACATAGCTGACCACAAACACACAAAGCCACATACACTCTGTTTATATATATATATATATATATATATATATATATATATATATATATATATATATATATATATATATATATATATATATATATATATATATATATATAAAGCATTCACTGTAGAAGGGTAGAGAGATAGATAGTGTGAGAGGGAGAGCGAGAGAGAGAGAGAGAGAGAGAGAGCGAGAGAGAGAGAGAGAGAGAGAGAGAGTATTATATACTATCAGGTCTTTGTTAGATATGACTGAGCTACCGTATGACAGTCGACGGTACTGCTTGTTTTCTTTTAGCGCCGAATGTTGGGCGGTACTTACTAAACCTGACACCCAACATTAGGCCAACGGCTTCGGGAGAGGAGCACAATTTAGGTGGGTACCAGCCTTATCCTGGTGAGAGGAAAAGCAACCTAAAGACAAAATGTCATGATAGGGCAAACTGTGCCCTAAGCCTTGGTTGGCAGCTGGCCTAGGATCGGACATTTAGAGGTCCGGCAGCTTCTGCAGCTTGTCTGGTTCCAGACGTATTGGTGTTACCTTTCCTCTGGAGTGAACTAGGCAGGCTGAGAGAGGGATCATGCTGCATGGGCACCACATGGTCTCTATATTTCAGCCCAGGCTTTGTGCTTTGGAAGGGTATAACTCCATCCCTGGTCTTAATCGGTCTCCGAGACGTAGCAGTTACGCGAGACGTAGCAGTTACGGATTATAATCACATGTCAATTGGCGTAGACATTGGGCGCCATGGGATGCTTCTGACGGTTGAAGACACCTACAGGTGTTACTGATCAGCTACAGCCCGACTCAATCTGGTCATCCCCCGGCCAATATGTAGTTCTGATCCACGACAGCATGCCTGCTTCAATAGGTGCTGAGGGCTAGGACACAATCTGATTTGCAGGCTAAACAACCAATGCACCAGGTACTACTAACAAGAACAATAGAAACCTCAAGCTACGGCTTGCAACCTGGAACATAAGAACCATGTGTCCAGGATTTTCCACTGACCTGACGAATATTGACGATGTGAGAAAAACCGCTGTCATTGATGCTGAACTCAATCGTCTTAACACTGATATCGCTGGACTGCAGGAGACTCGCATCGCTGAAGAAGGGTCACTCAGGGAAAACTATTACACCTTTTTTTTTTGGAAACGCAGAGGTCACGAAGTAAACAGACAACATGGAGTGGGCTTTGCTGTGAAGAATTCACCATTGTGAATGATTGAAATTCCAGCTGGCGGAAATGAAAGATTATTATCTAAGCGCTTGGCAACCACTTGTGGTTTTGTTGGGCGAACACAGCTGAATACAGCCATATTCTCTACGGTCAGAAACACAACCTATGCATCATGGGACAATAAGCACACGCTTCTTTATTCATGGGTAAGTACTTATCACATGACTATGACATGATCATTTTCAACGTACGCAATTACGCGCGATGCGGCACTATAGAAGAATCCAAACAATTCATTGCACAGCCAAAATGAGCAATCCGGATTTTAAGCAAGACTGAGTCGCAAAGACAACTTATAAGAAACAGCACAAAGAGGAAGACATACTATTTTGGCAACATTATGAGAAAACAAAACATGGAACATGTTGTGACGAAGAAAAGATTTGTGAAAATAAGGATAGAGGGAGACAGTAAGAGAACATTCTTGACAGTTATATGACATGGCATGGAACGGTGTCACATATGTCACGAGATCGCCATGAGTTAACCAGATAATGAAAATACAGAAGTTTGATTAACGGGATATTTTCTAGGCCACAGCGATTTTAACTAACAAAGTAAATACAGCTGCACGAGTTACATCGGGTCAGAAAATAGTAAACATTGGGTAGTGAGTGAGACGAATCCAGACACCGCGTTGACAGTTCAATAACAGTTAGAATCACATAGAATTGCCCAGCTCAGTACATGGAACAGCCCTGTCTGTCATTTATAGTTCCGGACATCAGGCGAAATGGCGGCAGGGATTGTCACCACTGAACAGAAGATTGACAGTTTATCAACAGGTCGGAAGTGCCCGACTAGGGAGAAAACGGTCAGACTGTCATTTGGTATTTCCCGACATCAAACGGAATGGCGGATTTGACTGTCACCACATGACAGAAAGTTGAGGGCTTGTTATTGGAAACAGTGAACACCTGCAGGACATCAACAACGTCACGTGCACAATGTAAGGTTGTTTGGAAAACCATGATTGGCAGCTTGGTATCGAAACCCTTTGTTGGAACTGTACAGTAACTCTCTAGATTGTTTTGGATGTCAAAACCAGTGATGACAAATCTAACATTGATGGAGCCAGGGAGGATGGATCCCTGACAAGGGAGGGTCTGCCCAATATGCCACCTGTGTGGGCATAAAGGAAAATGTCACGTGATCAACTTTAGGAGTTGCCATAAAAACCCGAGTTGGGACCAACTAGGGGAACTTGAAAATGTGGATCTAGGCAGACATGCTTGGCACTGCAGCAGTTAGAACATCTAACGTGTGAAGGAGATATTTGATTTAGTTTACACGAGCCTGTATGGCTACCATTAGATGTAATTTAGTGTAAACTGCAGTGCCGTAAGGTATAACCTATTATAATATTCGTTCTAATTAATATAGGCTGTAGCCTTGTTAAAACCAAGTGTGATGATTAGCACTGGTAGTGGAAAACTAGCTAGAGCAGGGAAGTGATACTTGGCTCTGTTAGTAGTTAATAGATTAGTGAAGTGTCGATAAGCTTTACTAGTTGAGAATTGAGTAATGAGGGATAATTGGGAGATTCCAGTAGGGGTCCCTGGTGGGCGGGGGTCCGCATTCTGTTTGTTGATTTTTTTTCTTGTCTTGGCCTGATGATAACCTATGTGTTCAGTCATCTGTCCATGACAGAGTAGGTTCATTATATTTTCTGAGCGAGGCCGATGGCCCACGATCATCTAATAGAGATCAGTGACGGGGAGGCTATAAACGGTTATATGATTTATGTTACAGGTTACCTCTGGTTGGAATGAAGAACACGAAACCAAGAGAAAATCTGATCCCGGATAAAGTTTGGCGCAGGAAGATTGGCCAGCAATTTTACAACAGAGATTATGCTAGAGGAAGATGATCAACATTGCTCAGTGGAGCTTGAATGGTATATGTATCCTACAGGATAAATACCGAATGAGTTTAGGTCATACCAGTTTTAACACACCAGTAGTGATGGATATTCAGTTCACTTATGACTAGAACAAAAATAAAGGACTCTATTGGAGTATATAACTTTTTAATAGTGAGAACTAGAGAACATTTAGCAAGAGACAAAAAGTCCTGTTCATAGGACAGTGTTCCAGGTTTGTTTCACTACGCCGGAATTATGAAGCCGGAGTTTCTATAAACTATTAGGAACAGTTGCTGTTAGGAACAATACTAGTATTTTCCACGGATTATATTTACATGAGATTCAGATCTCATGGTCATCAGAGTTCCTGGAGGAGGACATGTCTGGAGAGAAGGACACGACTTCGGTGAGGTCCCTTGTGATGAGTCTTATGATGTCGTGTGATCCTTGCCATGATGTGTACACTATGATCCTGAACTTTGAGGGCTGACACATACATTTCTGTTATAATACACGACACACATTTTCTTCGCATACACGTCTCATATACGTTACACTTTTCTTTTAATAAATTAATCTTTATTAATTTTTAGAAGCAAGAGTTGTTGAGTATGTTGCGTTGGGGAAGTATGAGAGGGGGCATAGTACGACAGTGAGAGAGTGATAGGAAAAGGTGTCCATAGGGCTGATGGAGTGTGTTGGATGGAAGCTGGTGGATTCTCCAGGATATTGATAAGAAGAAAAAAAATATTATAATGTGGGTGTTGAGTCTCTTCACTCCAGGGACGACACTTTAAAGGAGGCCACGACATTATTGGGGGCTCGTCCGGGATCTTTGGACAGCGGGATCTCTCGATAACGGAATCTTTGGACAGCGGAATCTCCCGTAAACGGAATCCTTGGACAGCGAGATCTCCTGCAAGCAGGAACCTTTGACAGCGGGATCTCTCGTCAACGGGGTCTTTTGACACGGGATCCTTAGTTATAAGAGGGAGATATCATAGTGGAGAATCCAGCTAGAGTGAATGTGGATAGGGGTTAGGACTAATATCTTACCTGTTCACACTTCACACGTCTGCATAGGTCTGTGGTCCTGATTCTACTCTTGTCACTGAGTGAATGTGCTGTGTGTGGTAATATCTAGATTTATAGTACTTGTTCATATATCTGTATCGTAATTTGCAGTTATATTGTACTCCACCTGCTAGCTTACCTCTCTGTATAATGGCCACCCCTAAACTAACCACGTTAGAATTAAAGGCAAAGGGGGAAGAAATGGGATTGGCGGGTTCTGCTCTAACGGATTACATACAGGAAGTGGAGAGAGAGTATCGTCAAGCAGAACGGGAAGATCGAAAGGCCGAGTTGGAATTGAGAAGGATGGAGTTGGAACAAGCAGCTAAGAAATTGGAAGCTGAGCAAGGAGCTAAGAAATTGGAAGCTGAGCAAGCAGCTAAGAAAGTTGAAGCTGAGCAAGCAGCTAAGAAATTTGAAGCTGAGCTAGGAAACTGGAAGCTGAACAAGAAGCTCAGAAAAGGGAACACGAGTACCGGATGAGGGAACTCGAGTTGAAGAGTCAATCTAATGGAGAAACTGAGGGAGCAGTTGGAGGTTCCTCCATCCCAGGCTCAACACCAGTAGACATGGGTACCATGCTATGAAGTTTCCTTTAGCGGTCTACGAGGAGGACAAAGAGAAGATTGACCTAGTACCTTCAACGCTTCGAGGCTATGTCAGTTGCTATGGGTCTGGAGCGTAACAAATGGAATCTAAGCTATCCCAGGGTTTACGCGGGACCGGATACGAGGTTTATTCTCGCCTGCCACCAGGACATGAGAACAATTATGACGAGTTCAAGACGGCTCTGCTGAAACGATTCGAGGTTACGTCACATACCTACCGGAAAAAATTTCAAGCAGCGAAACGAGAACCGGGGGAGTTGTTTGCCGCCTACAGTTTGCGTCTAAAATCTTATCTTCATAAGTGGATGGATTTGGCTGGGTTCGCACATGACTATGAGAGTCTGGAAGAGCTCATGGTGGTCGACCAGCTGAAGAAGCAAATGTCTAAACCTCTCAGGACGTTCCTGGGAGAACAAGGAGCGGAACGTATTGACCTCGTGACTAAATTAGCAGAACGGTTCGTCGAGGTACATGGGGAGGCAGGGGAAAACCTTTCCACCAACACCAAAAGTCAAGAGAAACATGACAAGAAGAAAGCCAAAAACTCAGGAACCAAAAAGTGGGAACCTTATGTGCAAAAATCAGAGGATAGTTCAGAGAAGAAGAAGGAGGGAAGCAAGAGCACTTCAAGCTCTACACCAAAACGACCGTGGTCGGAGAAGTGGTGTTCAATTTGTAAGTCACCCTCTCACAATACGAGGGACTGCAAATCGAAGGCTAAGAACCCTCACTTCGCAGCATGTCAAGTGACTTCCAAGGAGGTTGTCACGGAAAATGCCAAGGTCAACAAGGAAGCTCGCCACCAGGAGAGCTCACTCAAGTCCGGCACTAGAAAATCTAGGACAGGGAAATGGTGCAACCAATGCAAGTCGAATACGCACAATGCTATTGACTGCAGGGGAAAGTCAGGAGACACTCAATTCGTCGTGTGCCCCGGGAAACCTAAGGTGGAGCCCACCGAACAGGTCGAGGCCGAGGAAGAGACTCCAGACCAGGAAAAACCACCTGTAGTGGAATTGGTAGAGGTTAACGGTCGTCAAGTGGAGTGTTTATACGACACAGGACTGGACGGGGAGGCCGTGATTTCTCCGGATCTGGTACATCCAGAACAATTCACAGGTGAAACCATGGAGATACAGCCTGCACAGAAGAGTGCTGTAGTCATGAAGTTGCCCATTGCTAATGTGGAGATTCGGTCAAGGTACGTCAACGGCACCATCAAGGCCGCTGTATTGACCGATCCCATTTTCCCAGTCATCCTAGGTTGCCGGTATGTCTTTCTGGGTATGCCCAGGGAGCCAATCCATATGGGAGCAATGCAGACTCGCTCTCAGACGAGAACGGAAGAGGCAGAAGCAATTGTGACTAACCCAATGCCGGGGGAGCTACGAACTGCCCAGAGTGAGGATGATACTTTACGTCCTTGCTACAGAAAGCTGCAGAAAAGTGCTGATCCACCAGGACGGGGGCAGTACTACATGAAGAATAGGATACTCTACAGGAGAGCAGGAAGGGGAGACAACCTATACGGTCAGTTGGTCGTCCCGAAAGCTCACCAGTCCCAGATTCTCCATATGGGGCATACCATCTCCTTTAGTGGACACATGGGTATTGCCGCCACCATGCAGCGGATTTCCTGCCACTACTATTGGCCGGGAATGACAGATGATGTGCGTCGGTATGTGAAGTCATGCCCTGAGTGCCAGAGGGTGGCACCGAAACACTGGACAGCACCGGTGGTGTTGGGTGAGATGCCCATCATGAACTCTCCTTTCGAGAGGGTAGCCATCGATATCGTGGGTCCACTTCCCAGGACTAGGAAGAGGAACATGTATATACTCACAATGGTGGATTGCTGTACAATGTGGGGTGAGGCTATACCGTTGACCACGATTGACTCGAAACGAGTGGCGGACGCACTGATGGAGGCCTTTACCAGATTAGGCTTTTCGGATCAAATTCTGACGGACAATGGATCTCAGTTTTGTGGAAAACTCATGGAGGAGGTATTTAGGGTGTTTCACTCTAACCACATACATACCAGCCCTTACCACCCTCAAGCCAATGGACAAGTAGAGCGTTTCAACGGCACGTTGATGACAATGCTCAGGAAATTAGCGCAGGAATAACCTGATAGGTGGGATGAATATATCCCAGCAGCACTCTTTGTCTATCGGGAAGTTCCTCATGGCTCAACAGGACTACCACCCGCTACGTTGCTGTTTGGTCGTCCAATCAAAGGACCGTTGGAAGCCATGTTGAGGAGTTGGACTGAAGAGGGGACGTCAGAAGAAGTGATCTCATCCTATAAATACGTGGAGGAACTGAAAGAAAAACTCCACAAGGGATGGACTCTGGCAAATCAAAACTTGAAAAAGGCCAGGAAAAGACATGCGGCTTATTACAACCGTAGGTCTAAAGAAAGATCTCTAGAGGTGGGAGACAAAGTCTTGTTGCTACTCCCAACGGGAAACAACAAACTGGAGATAGGTTGGCAAGGACCATTTCCCGTGGAAAGGGTGATATCCAGAACCAACTATCAGATCCGGATCCGGGGAAAGTCGAAGATTTTCCATATCAATCTCTTGCGGAAATACGAAGAGAGACCCGGAGACAAGGCAGCTCACCTCATGGCAATGGCAGTTGCAGTGGAGACAGAAGTGGGAACCAACGAGGGCAGGGAATATCCCTTGGTACACCAGGAAACATATAGGGATGTACAAGTGAACCCTGATCTGACCTCACAGGAGCGGGAAAAGATAACCCAGGTTCTCAAGTCTTATAAGGAGATACTGACTGATAAACCAGGACGAACGAGGTTGGTTGAGTTCGAGATGACTTTGACCACAGCAGGAGCCTGTTCGTCAAAGGTTTACCCAGTGCCCTTCTCTAAAGAAAAGGCCCTGGAGGAAGAAATACAGAAACTGCTAGAGGATGACGTGATTGCACCATCCACATCCCCATACAATACAGGGGTAGTTTTGTTACGGAAACCTAGTGGAGAACACCGGTTGTGTATAGACTACCGACTTCTGAACAGTCACACACAATTTCAGGTGGAACCTTTGCCGAATCCAACTCAGTTATTCGCTAGGCTCCATAAGGCTCGGTACTTTACAAAGGTAGATCTGAGTCGGGATTACTATCAGATACCAGTCAAACCTGAGATTCGACCAATGTTGGCTTTCAGTACACCCAGTGGACACTACGAATTCAAGGTCATGCCCTTTGGACTCAGCAATGCACCCAGTGTGTTTACACGCATGATGAGGACTTTACTAGATCCGTTACAGGATCCGTCCATCACCTCATTCATGGATGATATTCTGATTTCCAGTGACAGTTTGGATGACCATTTACAATCCTTGGAAAGTGTTTTCAATAGGCTCAAGGAAGCGAGGCTTACAGCTCGCCCAACCAAGTGCATGATTGGTTACCAGACTCTGGAATTTCTAGGTCACACCATCACTCCAGAACACATTGTCCCAGAAGAGAAGAACCTGGAGAAAATCAGAAATGCACCAAGGCCAAAAACGAAGAAGGATGTGCGATCCTTTCTCTCGTTGTGTGGGTTTTACCACAAATTTATCCCACATTTCACTGAACTGGGAGCTCCATTGACGGAAACCTTGAAAAAGGGATTCCCAGATCAAATCATTTGGACACCAGAATGTGAGACTGCCTATAGTCAGTTAAAGGAGGCCTTGGTCAGCAAACCTGTATTACAGCTTCCCTGACCTTTCCAAACCATTTGTGTTGAGAACAGATGCGAGTGGGATTGGAATTGGGGCAGCTTTGTTACAAGAAGGGAAAGACGATGCTTCGGTTTTGAAACCTGTAGCATACGCAAGTAAGAAACTTCTACAGGCAGAGAGGAATTATTCAACTGTCGAGAGAGAGTGCTTGTCCCTTGTATGGGCAGTGCAAAAATTCCAGCCATATTTGTATGGAGTTAAGTTTCGAGTCCAGTCTGATCATCAACCACTGATGTTCCTGGCTACTTCTCAGAAGCTCAACGCCCGTTTGATGTGGTGGTCGTTGTTACTTCAACCCTATAATTTCACAGTGGAGTACATTCCTGGGAAGGAAAATGTTGGAGCGGACTTCTTGTCAAGACACCCAGCTCCTGAAGAAGAGGAATGAATCATCTGGATTGAACTCATGGTGGAGAAGAGTGAGATGGACTACTTTCTTAAGAGTGTCACGAGATCGCCATGAGTTAACCAGATAATGAAAATACAGAAGTTTGATTAACGGGATATTTTCTAGGCCACAGCGATTTTAACTAACAGAGTAAATACAGCTGCACGAGTTACATCGGGTCAGAAAATAGTAAACATTGGGTAGTGAGTGAGACGAATCCAGACACCGCGTTGACAGTTCAATAACAGTTAGAATCACATAGAATTGCCCAGCTCAGTACATGGAACAGCCCTGTCTGTCATTTATAGTTCCGGACATCAGGCGAAATGGCGGCTGGGATTGTCACCACTGAACAGAAGATTGACAGTTTATCAACAGGTCGGAAGTGCCCGACTAGGGAGAAAACGGTCAGACTGTCATTTGGTATTTCCCGACATCAAACGGAATGGCGGATTTGACTGTCACCACATGACAGAAAGTTGAGGGCTTGTTATTGGAAACAGTGGAACACCTGCAGGACATCAACAACGTCACGTGCACAATGTAAGGTTGTTTGGAAAACCATGATTGGCAGCTTGGTATCGAAACCCTTTGTTGGAACTGTACAGTAACTCTCTAGATTGTTTTGGATGTCAAAACCAGTGATGACAAATCTAACATTGATGGAGCCAGGGAGGATGGATCCCTGACAAGGGAGGGTCTGCCCAATATGCCACCTGTGTGGGCATAAAGGAAAATGTCACGTGATCAACTTTAGGAGTTGCCATAAAAACCCGAGTTGGGACCAGCTAGGGGAACTTGAAAATGTGGATCTAGGCAGACATGCTTGGCACTGCAGCAGTTAGAACATCTAACGTGTGAAGGAGATATTTGATTTAGTTTACACGAGTCTGTATGGCTACCATTAGATGTAATTTAGTGTAAACTGCAGTGCCGTAAGGTATAACCTATTATAATATTCGTTCTAATTAATATAGGCTGTAGCCTTGTTAAAACCAAGTGTGATGATTAGCACTGGTAGTGGAAAACTAGCTAGAGTAGGGAAGTGATACTTGGCTCTGTTAGTTGTTAATAGATTAGTGAAGTGTCGATAAGCTTTACTAGTTGAGAATTGAGTAATGAGGGATAATTGGGAGATTCCAGTAGGGGTCCCTGGTGGGCGGGGGTCCGCATTCTGTTTGTTGATTTTTTTTCTTGTCTTGGCCTGATGATAACCTATGTGTTCAGTCATCTGTCCATGACAGAGTAGGTTCATTATATTTTCTGAGCGAGGCCGATGGCTCACGATCATCTAATAGAGATCAGTGACGGGGAGGCTATCAACGGTTATATGATTTATGTTACAGGTTACCTCTGGTTGGAATGAAGAACACGAAACCAAGAGAAAATCCGATCCCGGATAAAGTTTGGCGCAGGAAGATTGGCCAGCAACTTTACAACAGAGATTATGCTAGAGGAAGATGATCAACATTGCTCAGTGGAGCTGAATGGTATATGTATCCTACAGGATAAATACCGAATGAGTTTAGGTCATACCAGTTTTAACACACCAGTAGTGATGGATATTCAGTTCACTTATGACTAGAACAAAAATAAAGGACTCTATTGGAGTATAGACAATAACTTTTTAATAGTGAGGACTAGAGAACATTTAGCAAGAGACAAAAAGTCCTGTTCATAGGACAGTGTTCCATGGTTTGTTTCACCTACGCCGGAATTATGAAGCCGGAGTTTCTATAAACTATTAGGAATAGTTGCGTTAGGAACAATAATAGTATTTTCCACGGATTATATATTTACATGAGATTCAGATCTCATGGTCATCAGAGTTCCTGGAGGAGGACATGTCTGGAGAGAAGGACACGACTTCGGTGAGGTCCCTTGTGATGAGTCTTGATGATGTCGTGTGATCCTTGCCATGATGTGTACACTATGATCCTGAACTTTGAGGGCTGACACATACATTTCTGTTATAATACACGACACACATTTTCTTCGCATACACGTCTCATATACGTTACACTTTTCTTTTAATAAATTAATCTTTATTAATTTTTAGAAGCAAGAGTTGTTGAGTATGTTGCGTTGGGGAAGTATGAGAGGGGGCATAGTACGACAGTGAGAGAGTGATAGGAAAAGGTGTCCATGGGCTGATGGAGTGTGTTGGACGGAAGCTGGTGGATTCTCCAGGATATTGATAAGGAAAAAAATATTATAATGTGGGTGTTGACTCTCTTCACTCCAGGGACGACACTTTAAAGGAGGCCACGACAACATACATATATGATCCGTGTCGCCAGACATCGCAATTTGGGAAGTTGCGTGATCGCTCACGCCAGTTAGCAAGGCACTTGACGATGATGAAGAGGATAATGCCGCTATTGGAGTGGCATCGTGACAGATTGATGCAAGGCTGCGGGAATGAACTACTTGGGATGCTATATTTAACCGTTTCACTGGCAGGTGAGAACGTCTGATAGAGCCTACATTGGAAGCAGACATCTGAGAGACGGGAACATTGTCTTAAGGTGCCTCCTTGAACTTGACTGGGGAGACCAATTTAAGGGTAAAGGAGGAAACTATGCATCGTAAAGAGAAATCTAAAGCATATGAAACTTCAACGGAGATAGGTGAACATGGGCTATTTCACATTCCATAATACGTTGATAATGTTATTAGTACGATCGTCCGCCAACAGAGGAAAAGACTGGTCACGTATTTCTCCGTACATTTAGGCCAAAACAATGTGATGGCCCTATGACATCACTGACCGATTGCAGATTAGTGCTTCGGGACATTCTTCTTCTTTTTCTTTCGTTCGCTTGAAATATGTCTATAACTGCAATGGTGTCTCTTGTATGAATCTAACAGTCTTTTTTAGTTCACTCAGCGGTCCATAGAGTTTATCTTCCACTGTCGTCTCTCTAGGCCATAAGGTTTGCCTGGATATGTTGTAGTTTGGGCAGTCCTTGAGTATGTGCTCTGCTGTCTGTGACGCCAATCCACATGTGCACATGGATGTTTCACCAATCTTGAATTTTGTATATATGTGGTTGCGTAATCTATTGTGTCTTGTTCTGAGGCGCATAATAATGATTTGTTCTGGTCTGTCCATAATGTGGTAGTCGTCTTGAGTAGGTTTTGATGGCTTTCTGACTAATTAGATCATTCTATTCTTTTGGTTGTATGTAACGGGCACAACGGGACATGTTTTGAATATTATTTAATGTTAGGTATACATGCCGGGACATATAGATATTGTTCATAAGCATAGGGCTACTGTTCATGAACATGAGTTGCTTTTCTTGAGCAGATTTATCGTTTATGAGAAATAATTACCTTTTAGTTTTAAGAAAAAACGATTTATTATCTACAAAGTGTGGAATGCGTTTACCCTGTATCCACTTAGGGTTAGGATCGGCTAGCCTCTCTCAGGAGGGGTGAAAAGTGAAAATTAGTAACCTATCGATGACTCGTATACAACACAATTTAACCCCCCCCCCCCCCGGTGTAGACCGGGAAACCATGGCCACGAGGTCATGGGCCAGCGGGGTTCTGGCTAGCCAGGGGTGATTGACTCCCCTTGGTCGGATTGTTTTCGTCCTAGACCAGCCTATCATGCCGGCAGGGGAATTTTTCCTGCTCGAATTAATAATAAAAAGCAACCATAACAACACAGACTGACGAACAGAACACAGAAGATGAAGCAACGACTAATTACACCATTAGAGAACTTCTATTTGCGGACGTTCGAGCACTAATAGCAAAACCACAAGCAGAATTAGTAAGTCCACATAAATAGCCTAAACGAAGTGTGTAATGAGCAAACTATGAACAATTTAGCATCAGTAAAACAGAGGTAATGACTATAACCGAAGAAGAAAATAAACAAAACAGATTCATCTAAAAGAACATCTCCCTGAAACAAGTAAAGAGCTTCAAGTTTCTTTTTTTAATGTTGCATATCCCTTACAGGACGTTGCAGTCAACACCAGCATTTTTCAATTGCTGTTGATGTACTAGGCAAGTGTTTACGTTCAGTAGTTTGCCATTGCTTTCTGAACGACCGGCTCCCATACCAGCACGTTATAACACAACGCGACACGGTCTGCTGCGCAAATCGGTCGCAGCTTGAGTTTCGAACTGGTAAGCGTACTCACGAACTGCGTTCGCAAGCCTTTGGCCACGGAGGACGGTTGTACAAGTATTTAGGAAGTATAATATCATCAAATGCCAAATGAGAAGACAAGATCGCAAATAGATGCAATAAGGTAAACCAACTCATTGGACATATGACACCAATACTAAATAACACATTTTTTTTCCCAGTAGATACTAACACAGCATGCAAAGTTTAGAAAGAACAATAATGGAGGGGTATATGCCTGGGAAGAGAGGGAAAGGAATGCCAAAGAGAAGATGGGCGCAGGATGTGGCGGATGATCTCCAGATGGGTGTATCAAGCGGGACATCTTGCTTATGATCGAGAAGTTATCCGGAAGGTTGTTATGGGAGCGAGGTTCTAGCAAAGGACATGCTACTGAAAAAATGACTAAAAATGCACCCTTACAAAACAATCTTCCTACCAACTCAATGCTACCAATGTCAAATGTGGACAATGACAGGAAAGGAAAAAATACAAATTACAACGGAAATGAGATTCCTAGGAAGAATACTCAGTGTAGTAAGAAGAGAGAAAATCAGAAACAAAGAAATTAGGACTAAAGTGGGGATTATAGTAGTGCTAGCTGTCATCTCAAAACAGCAAGTTAAATGGTGTGGTCATATAACTAGGCTACAATCTAACAGTATACCACAGCAAGCAATAATGTACAGATCACATGGAATCAGAAGAAGAGACGATCATGTAAACTATGGACAGTGGGACTAACAGAGTCCATGAGAATCATGATATATGAAGCCCATGAACGAACACTCATCCAGCCCTTATATGCTCTACCCCAAACATCGCAAGGTAAAAGATGAACAAGATGAAATGAGATGACGAGACTACATATCCTCTGCCTTACTAGAGATTTGAATCCTAGCCACATAATACACGTAAACCGCTCTACCATTTGCTCTGACAGCGGGAATACAGCAAATAATCCAATATAATAAGTAATGTTCATCTTCGCAAGCCTTTGTTTTTGTTAAGCCATTCGGGGAATTTCAAGCCAAGGGTTTAATGGGGGTCGCATATTATATTACTATACCCGGGAACATCTTTAGGGTTTTTTATAATTGAAATTGCAATGCAAATTCATTTTCTGCCCCTTTACTTCTTTATTGTAATTATTGCAGCAAATGCAAATAAGTTAATATTTCAGCAAATGTAATTTATCATATCTCAGAAACGTATAACGTATTGCATCGCGACGTATGAATATAAGAACTTTGACATATTGTAATAGAATATTAACACTTATAATAATGTCATTCCGTCCGTATTTATTGCAGCTAGCGAGCAGAAAGACATAATGGTTGGCAAAAAGCAAGGCCATTATTACACTGTTCTACATATTACGGGGTTAATTATGTACATTTTATATTATTGGACTTTCCCGTGAAAAGTGTAATCTTTATGGACGGCAGCGTTTCATTTGGTTAAAATGATGGAGACAAAGAGAGAGAGAGAGAGAGAGAGAGAGAGAGAGAGAGAGAGAGAGAGAGAGAGAGAGAGAGAGAGAGAGAGAGAGAGAGAGAGAGAGAGATAAAATCAAATCAAATCAAATCAAATCAACTTTACTAGGGTCACAAATTGGGTGCGCAGGCCCGTCTTACATTCGGCCCTTCCAACCACTCGTCTTTCGTTCATCGAGAGCATTATACATTTACATAGGAAGAAAAATAAACATTGTGAAATGAATGTTGTAAATATAAACAAGGCTAATTAGCATGTTATGAAGCCCAGCTCCCACCTATCCATACATCACCCCACCCACATAACAACCCCACCTACCCACACACACGCACACCAAGGGACACATACACACCCCCACCTACCGACACACACGAACACCAAGGGACACATACATACCCCACCAACCGACCCATCCCCCTCCCGCACATCCCCCATCCACACACACTGCCCTCACCTGATCCCCCAACCAAAACACACTCGCCACTCACAAACATTCCCCCACCAACCCACACATCCCACGCCCATCCACAAACACATCCTACCCACACATCCTCTCCCCACCCACACCTCAAACCACCCATCCCCCAGCCACATCTCCATCGACAACATATTCCCCACCCACATACACAATCCCCCACCAACCCACACATTGCACATCCACTCACACATCCCCAAAACCATACACACACATCCCCACCAACTGACATGTCCCTACCCCCCCCCCCCCCCCAGCACACACACACATCTCCCTAACCACCCATACATCCCCAATCCACTCACACACACCCCACCACCCACACATACAACTTCCACCCACCCACACATGCCTTAACCTAATCCCCCACCCGCACATCACATACACCTCCTAGCACGCACTATTCCCAACCCACGCACACACACACACATATCCCTCACCAACACATCCCCACTTACACACCGCACACATATCCCCCACCCAGATACCACACAATATTCCCATCCACACCCACACAGATACCCTTACCCATCCACCCCACATACCCCTACTCACACACCAAAAAAATCCCCCACCCACACACACATACCTCACCCACACAATATCACCAACCAACACACCACACACCTCTTCCCACCCACACATGCATTCCCTACCCGTCCACCAACACACACTCACTCACGCATACATCCTCCACTACGCACCCACACACCCCCACCCACCCACTCCCAACGAAACATCTCTCGATCACAATACCCCTACCCCCACACACATCCTCCACCCACTCACACATCCCACCCCGACACATACAACTCCCTCAACCACCTACACATCCCTAAGCCACTCACACACCCCCACCTACACACACACATCTCCCACCCACACTCCCCCACATACTTCCCCCAACCACCACAATCCCCTGCTCACCCACACATAATCCCCACCCATACGCACATTCCCCGCACCCATCACACACAGATAGAGAGAAAGAGAGAGAGAGAGAATTGAATTGATCTTTGAATTGAATTGAATTGATCTTTATATTCAAAGGGTAACAAATTGGGCGCCTAGGCCCGTCTTACATTCGGCCCTTCCAATCACTCATCTTTCGTTAATCAATAGTACATGATGCATTCTCATAGGAAAAAAAAAAAAAACATTGTCAAATGAATGTTGAAGCATAAACACTGCATATTCTCATGTTATGTGACACAATCTCCCTCCCATACACACATCCCGCACGAACCCACACACACATCCCTCACCTACTCACACATCACCCACCCATACCCACACATCCCCCACCGACCACACACCACACATCCTCCACACATCCCTCCACCCACTCACAGATCCTGTCACCAACCCAGACATCTCGCACACACCCACCCATACACCTCCCTCACCCACCCACACGCATCTTTCCACCCACACCCAGAGAGAGAGAGAGAGAGAAGAGAGAGAGAGAGAGAGAGAGAGAGAGAGAGAGAGAGAGAGAGAGAGAGAGAGAGAGAGAATGAACGGACTTTATTTTCAAAGGGTAACAAATTGGGCACGCAGGTCCGTCTTACATTCGGCCCTTCCAATCACTCATCTTTCGTTCATCAATAATGCATAATGAATTCACATAGGGAACAAAATCATTGTCAAATGAATGTTGTAAGTATAAACAATGCATATTACCATGTTATGAGACACATACCCCAACCACCCACCCATCCGCCATCCACCCTCACATCCCCCATCCAAACACACACACACACACACACCCCCAGGCACACATACATGCCATACCCATCCACCCATCCCCACCCACACATCCCACACCCACACACATCTCCCACCTTCACACATCTCCCCAAACACACACACACACATCTCCAACCAACCAAACATACACCCTCAGGCACACATACATGCATCCGCCTACCCATCACCCACCCACACACCCTACCTACAAAAATCTCCCCACCCACACACACACATCCTCCACTCATCGCATAACCCATAAACACTCACTCATCCTCCCACATAACCTCCATCACACATGCACAGACCCCCAACCACTCAGTCAAACACACATCCCCACCTACACATATATACCCGCCAACCCACACGTCATGCACCTACCCACACATCCCCCACTTTCACACATCCCCCAAACACACAATTCACCCCCCCCCCCCCAGCCACACATCCCACGTCCATACACAAACACATCCCCACCCCCCAACCTACACACTCTCACCCACCCACACATACTCCACCCACAACTCCCCAAAACCCATCCCCCAATCACACATCCCTTAACCACACATTCCCCACCCACATACACCCAACACACACACTCACACACACATCTTCCCACCCACACACATCCCCACACACATCCCCCATCCACAACCACACACCTCCCACCCACACACACTCCCACCTCCCACGCACACCCCCACTACCCACACAATCCTCACTCACACACATCTTCCACCCACACACACACATCGCCCACCCATACACACATCTCCCAAATATATCCTCCCACTCACGTACTCACCCCTCAAATACCCATACCCACATATCCTCAACCCACCCATCAATACATGCATCTCGCATCTACTCACCCACACTCACATACCCCATCCACCCAGACAAACACACACCCCCACCCTCACATACATCCTTTATTCACTGGTACATTCCACACCCAGTCACACCTACCCCACATACCCACACACACATACCTCACCCACACACATCTCCCCTCCCACACAACACCCCACCCATATAAAAATCCACGACAATCACACACACATCCGCCACACGAGAACGAGAAACGCAGAGAGAGAACGAACGAACGAACGAACAAACTTTATTTTCAAAGGGTTGAGAGGTCAAGAGAGAAAGGGGGAAAGTGAGAGAGAGGGTGAGAAAGAGTTAGAAAAAGAATGAGAGATAGAGTGAGTGAGTGAGTGAGTGAGTGAGTGAGTGAGTGACTGAGTGAGTGAGTGAGTGAGTGAGTGAGTGAGTGAGTCAGTCAGTCAGTCAGTCAGTCATTCAGTCAGTCAGTCAGTCAGTCAGTCAGTGGGGGAGAGTGAAATTGAGAGAGAATAAGCTATTAAGAGACAAGTAGAGAGAGGGAGAGAAATCGAGAGACTGTGAGAGTCAGAAAGAGAGAGAAAGAAAGACAGAGAGAAAGAACGAGAGAGAGAGAGAGAGAGAGAGAGAGAGAGAGAGAGAGAGAGAGAGAGAGAGAGAGAGAGAGAGAGAGAGAGAGAGAGAGAGAGAAAGTTCTCAAAGTATTAAAGACTGGGTACAACACCCATCCAAATTCTTCGTTGCCTTCTTCTGCCATTTATCCCCCAATGGAGCATAGAACAAGCAACCCAGTCTAGACCGTCCAATCTAGTGCTACCTCCAACAATTCCGGCCTTGTCCTTCTCACATCATTCATGTGTGTCTCTAACTCTCTACTCTTGTGTGTTGTTAGGTCTCCCTCTGTTTCGTCTACGTTGCGGGTCCTTGTGACTTGGTGACGTCTATATCGCTATGAGTACATCAGTATACTAGGGTAGCTTATGAACAAATTAAATTCTCATCTTAATATAGCGTCATAATGGCAAATAATGACGTTATGCGACGGTTCATTCATTCAGTAGCATGTCCTTTGCAGAACCTCGCTTCCATAACAACCTTCTGGAAAACCTCTCGATCATAAGCAAGATGTCCCGCGCCCGATACACCCATCTGGAGATCACCCGCCACATCCTGCACCCATCTTCTCTTTGGCCTTCCTCTTCCTCTCTTCCCAGGCATATACCCCTCCATTATTGTTCTCTCCAAACTTTCGTGATGTTTCAAGTGACCAAAATATTTCAATTTTCTTTGTTTTATCGTCTTTAATAGCCAACCTTCTTCAATATTCAGCTCTTGAAGTATGATGCATTTGTTCTTTTCTTTACCCAAGATATTCTTAGAACTCGTCTATAACATTTATATTCAAAGGCATTTATGCGCTGTTCAGCTTGTTTAGTAAGTGTCCAGGTCTCACTGGCGTATGTTGCAATGGGAAGGATGCATGCTCTTAAACATCTAATGTTTGTAGTTCTGTCTGTCCCATTCCATAATTTATTCAGTTGTTTTAGTCTTTGAAGAGCAACTGATAGTCGTCGTTTAATTTCTTTCATTGTGTCACCGTTGTTGGTAATCAATGACCCAAGATATTCAAAATTGTCCACCACCTCCAATTTTTCCTCATTAACATATATTTCTTTCTCCATAGTGGTTTTATCTGTATGCATTATCTTTGTTTTTGCAATGTTAAGATACAAGTTGTGATTTTCACTATTCAATTGGGTTGAGGCTATTAGGTTTTCTATACCAGTCTGTGTTGTAGATAGCAATACCGTATCATCAGCATACCGAATCTCTGGTATATCAAGACCACCGACATTTAGGGCATCATATAGCTCCTTATTTATATCATCTCTTACATTTCTCATTATATTTTCGGCGTACAGGTTAACCAAATAGGGGGACAGCACACATCCTTGACGGACGTCCTTGCTTGATGTCAAAACAATCTGATGTCTCGCTATCTAGAGAGAGAGAGAGAGAGAGAGAGAGAGAGAGAGAGAGAGAGAGAGAGAGAGAGAGAGAGAGAGAGAGAGAGAGAGAGAACGAACGAACGAACGAACGAACGAACAAACTTTATTTTCTAAGGGTAACAAATTGGGCACGCAGGCCCGTCTAACATTCGGCCCTTCCAATCACTCATCTATCGTTCATCAGAGCATAGTGCATTCGCATAGGAAAAAAACATTGTCAAATGAATGTTGTAAGCATAAACAATGCATGTTGCCATGTTATGAGACAAATCCACCACCCACCCACCCATCTATCTATCCGCGTGTCTCCCACACACACATACACCACCCATCCAGACACATACCCATAGGCACATACATGACCCCGTCCATCCACGCATCCCCCAACCAACACATCCCAAACACCCCCCCCCCCCACATACATCATCTCCCTACCCAAACACACACATCTCCTGAGAGAGAGAGAGAGAGAGAGAGAGAGAGAGAGAGAGAGAGAGAGAGAGAGAGAGAGAGAGAGAGAGAGAGTTGAGCGCACGCATGTCCTGTAACATGCCATTCCATATTTTTTTGTGTATTCTCATCTTTCATATTATTATTTTGTATGCCAATTGATTGTATCATGTATAATATAACATTACTGTAATGTGAGTGAGAGAGTTAGTGAGAGAGAGAGAGAGAGAGAGAGAGAGAGAGAGAGAGAGAGAGAGAGAGAGAGAGAGAGAGAGAGAGAGTGTGTGTGTGTGTGTGAGATAGAGAAAAGACAGACAGTTGAATTGTATCACTAATTTTTAAGCTACACAATGTATGTATATGTACAATTTTTTCTCCATTTCTTACAATTTTTGCGAGAATGCTCACGACAATCGTCAGTGTCTCAATTGTGTGTAAAGTGTGGGAGTTTGTTCTAATTAGTTTCAGCGATCATGTGAGGCTCCATGTGTGTGTCTAGATGTGAAGATGTGTATGTGTGGGTGTGTATGTGAGGGTTGTGTGTGTGTGGGGTGTGGGGAATGTATGTGTGGAGAGTTTGTTTGTGGAGGATGTGTGTGAGTTTATGGGTGATGTGTGGATGGGTGAAGGGATGTGTGGTCGGTGGGGGGTTTATGTGTGTGTGAGGGATGTGTGTGTGGGTGAAGATATTTGGGAGGATGTTTGGAAGTATGTGGGTATTGGTGGGTTAGGGGTGTGGGTAGGGAATGTGTACTTGGGTGGGTGAATGGGTGTGTAAGGGAGATATGTGTGGGTTTGGGGATGGGTGTGTGATGGGATGTGTGATGGGTGTGGGGAATGGGTGTGGGGTTGGGTGTGGTGTGTGTTTGTGAATGGGATATGTCTGTGGGGTGGCAGTGTGTGAGTTTGGATGGGATAAATGTGTATGGACAGAGGATGTATGTATGGATGGTGATGATGTTTGAAGGTGGGATATGTAGTGGGTGGGGAGATGTGTGTGTGTGTGTGTGGGTGAGAGATGTGTGGGCGGGGATGTGTATGGGGAATGCATGTGGGGGGATGTGTGTGTGTGGGGAATGTGTTTATGTGTGGGGTGTTGTGTGGGAGGGGAGATGTGTGAGGGGTGGGGGAGGTGTGGGATATGCGGGTGGATGAAGGATGTATGTGAGGATGGGGGATGTGTGTTTGGCTGGGTGGTATGGGTGTGTGTGGGTAGGAGGGAAGATGAGAGATGCGTATGTTGATGGATGGATGCGTGACGTGAGGGTGTGAGTGGTTGATGGATGAGTACGTCAGTGGGTGGATGTGTGTGAGAGATGAGTGTATTGGGTGGGGATGTGTGTGTGTGGGTGAGAAGATATGTGTGAGTAGCGGATGTGTGTGGGTGGTGTATATGTGGGTGGTGAGGTGTGTGTTTTTGGATGAGGAAAGTGTTGGTGGGTGGGGATGTGTGTATGGGTGTTGAGGATGTGTGTGTGTGTGTGTGTATGTATGTGTGTGTGTGTGTGTGTGGTGAGATGTGAAGTTAAGGGATGTGTGATTGTGGATTGGAGATCGGGGGAGGGAGGGGGTGCTTGGCGAATGGTTGGGTGGAGGATACGTGGGAGGGTGAGTATGTGTAGGTTTGGGGTGGGTGGGGGATTGTGCATGTGAGTGCGGGATGTGTGGGCGGGGGAGATTGTGTGGGTGGGGGATGTGTGTAAGTGGGGAATGTTTGGGTGGGTGCGGGTTTTGTGTGTGGGTAGGTGCGGGATATGTGAGTTGGCGGGAATATGTGTGTGTGGGTGTTGGATATGTGATTAGGGGATGTGTGTTTGGCTGAGTGGTTGGGGTGTGTGCGTGGGTTGTGGAGGATATGTGGGTGAGTGAGTATTGGTAGGTTATGCGATGGGTGGAGGATGTGTGTTTGTGGGTGGGGAGATGTGTGAAGGTGGGGGATGTGGGGGTGGGTGATGGATGGGTGGATGCATGCATGTGTGCCTGGGTTTGTGTGTGCGCGGGTGGGGATGTGTGTGGAGGGATGTGTGATGGGTGGGAGATGTGTGTGTGTGTGTGTGGGGGGGAGATTGTGTATATGGGGTGGGGAATGTGTGGGTTGGGGGATGGGTGGATGGAAGGGTGCATTATGTGCCTGTGTGTATGTGTGTGGTTGTGTAGTGGATGTGTGGATAGGGGATGGGTGGATAGGGGATGGATGGGTAGGATATGTCTCATAACATGGTAACATGCATTGTTTATGTTTACAACATTCATTTGACAATCTTTCTTTTTTACCTGTGTGAATTGTAACAGTGAGGGAATTTAGGTTAGGAGTAAAGAGTTAAGGAATGCTGCGCATTCCTTGACTAGGGGGAAAACCATAGTGAACGTGTGTGCACGAATGAAGAAGGGTATCTAGGTAAACACACACGTCACTTGGGGGCGAGCGAGAAGAGATGTCAACACCGAGAAGGGAGTCTCCATCATATGTGCTGAGATTGAATGATTCATCAATAAAATACCTTTCTAACAACGCGAAGACTGACTTGTGTGGTGCTATACGATCACGTTCATAACCTGTGTGTAGCTCTGTCACAGAATGCACTACGCACTGATGAACGAAAGATGAGTGATTTGAAGGGCCGAATGTAAGACGGGCCTGCGTGCCCAATTTGTTACCCTTTGAAAATAAAGTTCGTTCGTTCGTTCTAACCGCTGCTTGTTGGTCTAGATAGAGCATTCTTATGAGTTATGCGACGGTCTACGGTAAAAATACCCAGCAGTACTAGGGACTGCATTTATTTCCACGGCATATAGTGAAGTGTTGTCGTCATATTTTGCTTTCCCCGTCTTCATTTCCTTATCTTGCCCAATCAAGTCACATTGACTGGGACATACGAGGGGAGGTCAAAAAGAAATGCACCACATTATTGTTCGCAGGAGCTGTTTATTCGAATATCATGAAATTTATAAACAATATAAATGGATATGTTATGTAAACATTGGTATTATTCAACATAATCCTCATCAACGTGTACGGTCGTAATGCCAGCGCGAAACAAATAGCATGTATTCCTTGCTCGTACCAGATTTTGTATTGATCATGTAGCCATGTCTTCGCTGCATGAATCATTCTTTCAGCATCTTTAAACCTTGTCCCAAGGAGTGCATCTTAAGTGGACCAAACAGATGAATGTCAGAGGGTACCATATGAGGACTATAGGGTAGATGGAATAGTATAGTAAAACCAATTTGATGATTGCTTCTCGTGTTGCCAGACTTCTGTGACGGGTGCTCATTGTCGTGAATAAGAAGCAGTTCTGCTGGATTCTTGTGAGGCCGAACTCTGCGAAAACTTTCATTGAGCTTTTTTAATGTCTTAATGTAAGCTTGTGAATTAATTGTCTTTCCTCTTGGCATCCACAAGAATCACACCCTCAGTGTCCAAAGACACAGTGATCATGGCATTTCCAGCTGAAGGAATTGTCTTGAATTTCTTTCTTCGTGGTGATTGCGGATGATGCCAGTCCATTGACTGCCAGTTTGTCTCATAATGTAACTTTTGAAAGTCCCTATTTTTGGTCTAGAACATTCATTATTGTGTATGCAAAAGTTACTGACAAAGCCGCGATTCGCTGCTGGTGGAGAAATTCCACAATCCTACGTATTGATGTAGCTGAAGTTAACATTAGGCGCTATCTACTGACAAGATAATGGAATGTGTTGCTTCTGTAACTGAAGGTAATTGCGATTTACTTACTTTCTTAAAAGTTAAACGAATAAAAACAACACTTTTGACAGTCGTTCGAAGGCTGAAACCGGCATAAACGAGTTAGGTAAAGTCCAAGGCTGGAGCACACCCGATCAGCTGTGAGCTGCGAGCCACTTTGCTTAGTAGTAAACCAATGTTCCGATAAGAAAAACTCGTAACTATATTTCCGTAGAATTAAAGGGAAAAATGCCGTAATAGGTAAATTATTCATACACGGGGAAATAATTTATAAGTTTCATGAGGGCGCAAGATTTAATGTGAGTACAAACTCAATGTATTTGTCACTATTAAGTATCCAGCATCCAGTGCCGTGACGTGCTGCTTCACGGTCTTACTTCACGATCGCCTCGGGGAACATTTCCTCCGAAAGGAAACTACATCAAAATATACTGGGTGTAAGACTTAGACAACTTGTTAGACAAGGTAGCCTAAACCCTGCTACATTCCTCTAGATTCGGGATTATACCTTGATACATGCATATAATGAGAGGGCACCATTAGGCTAGGGACAATCTATCTGATTCACCATTTATTGCAGTAATATAGGAAGGTTGGGGTACCTACTTTTTCTAAAGGGGGTTTTCTTTCTCTATCAACTGGAAAGATGAGTAGTACTATCACCAAGCTTGATAAGAGATGTGTACTAAATAAAATACACAAGATCATACATATACATGTGAAGGATGGGTAAGTTAATAAGTAATTCACAAATGGCTGTAGAAAAATAACTAATTATGATAACTTAAAACCAGTTTATTTTTATACATACATTGTCCCTTTATTTCTCAACATAATTTCCACCAAGATTGATGCACTTATCCCATCGTTTTATCAGTCCCCCAAAACCAGCTGAATAGAACACACTGGTCAGTGAGGATAAACAGAACAGCGTATGACAACAAACACACAGGTCAATGATAATACACAAGACAGCGAATAAAGACAACACACAGGTCAAAGAAAATAAACACAACGGTCAATAAGAATAAACAGAACAGCGAATGAGAATAAATACACAGGTCAATGAGAATAAACAAAGAAGTGTCACTGTACACCAAACTGTCATTTAATGTCCACAGTATATTTCTTTTAACATCTTTTCATATTTCATTGTCACAGTCTACCACTATTACTACAACTACTACTATTGTTACTACGCCTACTGTTGTTTGTTGTTTGTCCATTAAGAATGATGATGACCATTCATTTCATCCAGTGGGGTTGAAGGTATGTAGCCATGGGTTCTAAGATGGTTGATAAGGCCTATTTTGGCTCGAAATGTTCTTTGACAATGTGGGCAAGGAATGCTAGACGTTTCTGGAGGAGGATTTCCTGCAGTGGTTTTTCTGTGAAGAATGACTTGCGCGATGACTTGGATTAAAGTGAGGAAGAGTTGCGCAATTCGTTGACCTCACTCTCTCGCCTGAGTCCATCTGAGTCCAGTGGCAAGACAAGTCAAGACGACTGGAGACGAATACCTTGCCGTGCTCATTACGTTCCACAACGCTTTGCAGGTAAACGCCGTCTTGCCCGTTGAATCAGGAATGATTTCTTCCTCGCAGTCTGCCGAATCCTGTCTTCACATGTTGGGTAGGCATACCCTAGTTTACCTCTTGGTTAAACAAAAAAACAACAAAAACAAAAACAAAACACTGTCATTAGCACAATTTACCCTTATGTCTCAATACACGCAAACTGATCCTTTCAAGTTTTCACAATGGTCGTTACTTGTCTAGTCACCAACATACCAGCTTACCTGCTTCCGCACACCACTGTCTTGCCATGCTCCACACAAACTACAGCAGATTTGAAGTGTCGAAAGTACAGTCACTAACAAGATAGTTATTTATTCTCAAGTTCCTCAAGCATGGGCTGTGAATTAGAGACAAGTCGCGCATTGATTAATGCAGTTGTTGAAAGACATCTTAGTGCCATAGTGGCCGCCTCCATCGCCATGCTCATACCGTGAGGGAGTGCGGGGGAATTAACAGTCTGATAGGCTGGCACGGAATGCACCTCTTGGTGGTAGATTACCTATGGACAAGGGGGAGGTGGCCGTGCGCATGTGGGACCAGGTGGAGAAGGTGGGGAGCAGATTGAGAACCCGTATGTAGAAAGAATTAGATTGCTGGGGATTGGCAGGGGTTCTGGAAGAATCTCTAAACAGAGAGGGAAGACCAGGAGAACTTTCAGTCAGATGGCGGTGGGAACAATTAGTAGTATGACTCTTCGCTGGCTGTTGAACGAGGGGACGGAGCACGTATGGGTGTCATCACCTCACCTAAAGATAGAAGTAGAGGGCTGCAACTCTAGCCCAAGAGAGACAACCGAGTTGCTCAGACTAAGAAAAGTCCAGAACCTTATCGAAGGTCAACCCTCGAGTTCATGGGTCCGTGGACACTAATGTGGCCCGCCTGAAGCGGGGTCCACGAGGAACTCGAACAGGGTTACCGCCCGTCGAATAGCGACACGCGGAAAACCATCAGAGGACAAATGGACTGAGACCAGGCAACAAGTGTCTGCCTGAGAGGGACTCGTTAGCTCTTTGTATAGAGATAGAACATAGGCTAGATAGTGTGCTAGTTTGTTATATGAAATGTTTGATGTTCTATAATCTGTGATATGATGATGATGTAAAGCGCGGGCTGTTTAACCCACTGCGCCAACTGTAGATTGCCACAATAAATCGGCTATATCATAGCGAACGTATTTATTGTTTGTATTAATTAACACCTGTGTGAACCCATTAAGTTACCTAGACAAAGTAAGACGTCAACAGGTTTTTGGGGGCTAGTACCCGGGTT
>JACEFZ010026170.1:0-200897 GCA_014155875.1 Cepaea nemoralis | reverse complement strand
CTTTTGGCCCCCAACCCAGTTCCCAAAACGTTTCCCTTTTCTGAAGCCACATTAACTCTCAGGAAGAAGACCTTGATCGAGATGGCTGTGAGGCGATTGAGAAAAATTTCGGAGAGTATTTTCCCCTGCAATTGAAAGAAAGGGAGATGCCTCGGTGGTTGTCACAGGATGGCGTTTCCTTACGTTTGTAAAGGGGGACTATTGACGCGCCCTTGAAATCTTGTGGCATGGTCTCGTTCCCCATGTTTGTAAAGACTTGGTGAAGCTGCTCTGTTGGGAACCGCCACCTGCCTTGTATATCTCTGCTGGGATGGAGTCAGGACCAGTCCCCTTCCCGCTGGAGAGTTGCGGATGGCTTTGTTTATTTCCCTATGGTTGGCAGGTCATCAAGTGTCTCATTGGTGTGAACTTGGGGAAAGGGCAGTTGATGGTTTCATCATCGAAGAAGGAAGTCGCTTTAAGTTTTTGCTGAAAGCTCCCCAGCGTTGAAGGATTTTTTTTTATCGGTGACCAATGTTCCCCATCTGCACTGAGGAGGGGAACTATCCTGGTGATGTAGGACCATAGACCGCTTTCAGTGGTTAGAAGTTTTAATATCATGTCTGTAACAACCCCTAAATTTCATCAGCTTTGCTGCTCAGCCAGGAGTCCCGCATGTGCCGAAGTTTCTGCTGCACTACTCTCTGAATGTTCTTGAAAGCATCTTTTTTTATGTTGACTTTGGGTCATTCAAATGTACCTTGAGGAGAAGATGTTTCTCGGCCAGCAATTGGTTGATGTCTTCGGAATTTTCATCAAACCAGTCTTTATGCTTTCGGGGGGCTGGAATCAGGATTTCCATAGCAGTATTGTAAATTATGTCCTTTAGGGCTCTCCATTCTGTTTCTGTATCCTGTTTAGCTGCAGCATTGGGCTTGAGGTGGTCTTCCAGCATATATTTCCAAACGACTGCTGCATTTTCTTGCTGTTTAGGCGGGTGACATTTAGCTTTTTTTGCATTTTCGCCCCTTGAGGACGCCGTGGTGGCCTGATGTGAATGTTTATTTTCGAGACAATGAGACGATGGTCTGTCCAACATTCGGCACCACACATGGATTTTGTCACTCGAACGTCTTGTCTGTCACTCCTCCTGACGATGACATAGTCAATGAGGTGCCAGTGTTTCGAGCGAGGGTGCATCCACGATGTACTATTTCTCATGGGGAGACGGAAAATTGTGTTCGTAATCAGGAGATCATGTTCGGCACATGTCTGAAGGAGGCGGAGCCCATTGCTGTTACAATTTCCGACTCCATGCTTTCCAATAATGCCACTCCAAGAGGTGGTGTCCGTGCCTTCTCTGGCATTGAAATCCCCAAGGAGTATAAGTTTGTCTCCTTTGGGAACAGATGTTAATACATTGTGCAGGTCCTCATAGAACTTGTTCTTGACATCATCTTTGTTTGTCATAGTTGGTGCGTAGACACTCACAATGGTTGCATGCTTCCTTCCATTCAGCAGGGGCAACTTCATGGTCATGAGCCTGTCGTTTATAGCCTTTGGAAATCCAGCTAATTTGCCGACCAGGGCCGACTTAATGGCAAATCCCACACCGGACTGGCGTCTTTTCTCGCTTTTCCTTCCACTCCAGAAAATGTGTAGCCGGCACCTATTTCACAGATTTGGCCTTCTTCTGCAAGTCGTGTCTCGCTCAAGGCTGCAATGTCGATGTTGTACCTGCCCAGCTCTGTCCCAATCAGTGCTGTTCGTCTCTCTGGACCCGACGCGCCGTCTCTGTCAATTAGGGTGCGTACATTCCAAGTTCCAACTGTTAAGGGAATATGGTTTACTCTTTTAACTTTGCTTGTTTTATCTTTGTTTGTATGTCGACCGCAGTTAAGGGTACCCACCAACCGCGGCTAGCTGGTTAGGTAGTGATGGAGCAGACAATGTTTAGGGTACCTTTTCTAGCCCCTTCCTCATGCTATGGAGGTGAGGTGAGCAGTGTGTTCCTATAGAGGGCTGCTCAGTCGCTCAGGGGGATGCCGAATCCCACTGCTGCTCCGGTCAGTAGAAGACGACCATATGGCCTGAGCCGCCTGTGTGCAGGTCTGCGACTACGGCTGCCAGCGTACCCACGCCTGCCGCTTCGCCGCTCGCCCATCGCCACAGGGCTTGAAGGTGATATATGACGTTGGATGAAGAATGACTTGCGCGATGAATTGGATTAAATGAGGAAGAGTTGCGCAATTCGTCGACCTCACTCTCTCGCCTGAGTCCATCTAAATCCAGTGGCAAGACAAGTCAAGACGACTGGAGACGAATACAGGTGCAGTGGATGACCAGGGCGCTCTACGTGCCTTGCCGTGCTCATTACGTTCCACAACGCTTTGCAGGTAAACGCCGTCTTGCCCGTTGAATCAGGAATGATTTCTTCCGCGCAGTCTGCCGAATCCTGTCTTCACATGCTGGGTAGGCATACCCTAGTTTACCTCTTGGTTTGACACCAAATCGGATACGCATGCCTGGTTTAGCCAGCCTCTCACAGTTGTTGTCGCATGCTGACCGCTACTAGGAGCCACAGGCACGAGCTGGGTGTCAGGCTTGGACCAGTGGGGGATGGGTCCTGAAAAAGACATGAGAGCCATCCTTGCCAAAGGTGCTACCATGCCTGACACCCCGTACCCCCGTGGCTAGCTATATATAATATATATATATATATATATATATATATATATATATATATATATATATATATATATATATATAGAAGGAGAGTGTTTTTTTTAATATATATCAATAAGGAAGGTTGTAGATAGAAAAAAAGTGATAGAAAGTGATATAAAAGTTATATGGTCTTCATTGTTCTGCATATAAACTGTCTGACCAGCCGCTGTATTTCTGGATTGCTGTTTGTGTGCAAGCACTTCTTCATTGTCATTGGAGTCTTGGTTTTGACGAAGTAGTCTTTTAGATGCCGGTCTCCCTGGTCGAGGAGTTAGCAGTTTCTCCGTAACCCCGAATACTCTCGTGGTTGACGTGAGCGCACGAGAATTGGAAGCGGTTCGCGTCGCGCCAGTGACTTATGAGAGTATGGAGCCGGTCGCTCAGAAAGCAATGGCAAACTACTGAGCGTAATCTTGCCAAGAAATCAACAATCAGCTGAAAGATGCTGATGTTGACAACGATGTCCTGTAAAGGATATGCAAAACAAAAAAAAGTCTCTTAGATCCCTTCGCTCACTATTATACTTGTTGCATGTTAATAGCTAATGTTATTTCTTGGCATGCTCTGCAGAATGGGTTTTCTCTTGCGTCTTTCCAGTTTCCCAGTCTGATTTTCCACAGCTGTCTGTTTGCCGGTGCTTTTATGTTTGTTTTGGCTTGTGGTTTGTAGCTGGTTTCACCCAGTACTTGGTATGCATGACGACCTCTAGCGCTGTCTCGCCACTGTTTCCTCCATTCCTGGAGTATGTAGTTTATGATGATACTCTTTCCTTCTACTTTTCCTAGTCCTGTGGTGATTTTATTACTGCTGGTTAGTCCTTGTTTCGCCGCTCTGTCTACTTGTTCGTTTCCCGAGATACTCCTGTGAGCTGGTATCCATCCGATGGTGACTTGGCATCCCATATACCTGAGGTTGGTGGCTGTCGCTAATATCTCCTCTTTTTCAGTATGGCTACCAGTTCGGCCGTGCATACTGCTGTCTGGTCTGTTTGAGCTGTTTCTTCAGTTTCCAGTCTGGGACCACTATTCCTCCCCCACCTCTCCCTGTTCGTTCTTGGACCCATCTGTGTAAATTATGAGGTTGTCCTTACTGATTTCTTCTATGTATGCCTCGGCCGCGTCTCTTGCATATGTGTCCTCCGTGTCCTTGGTGATGGTCTTTGCTAGGCTCGTGTCTGTGAATGGGACTGTTAGTTCCCATGGTGGGATTGTTGGCTTGTACCGACTTGTCTGTTTCAGGGTTTCTGCTAGCTTGTTCACTTCCTTCATCTTCTCTGCTGCTTCCCACCCTGCCGGTCTTTGCAGTTTTACAATTGGGGTGCCTCCCCATCTTCTGCGGTTGTCACTGAATGTTTGGTATCCAATGTGGTCTTCGTCTTGTGATGCCTTTGCCCAGTAGTTATACGTCAGCTGTTTACTCCTCAGACTCAGTGGTAGTACACCCAGTGCTACTTCCATGGCTTCTTTGGATGTCCCTTTTCCAGCTCCAAGGATGGTGTTTAGCGCTTGGGTCTGTATGGTGTCTAACCTCCTCTTGCTGGTTTCTGATGCTGAGTCGTAACAATGCTGCCATATTCTAACTTGCCTCTGATAATGCTTTATAGAACATCAGCATTGTTTTGGTGTGGGCACCGTTTCCTTTCATCACCCGCAGTAGTTTGCTTGCTTTCTTGCATTTTTCTAATGTCTGACATATGTGCTTTGACCAGTTCATTTGTTCGTCTAGGGTCATTCCTAGGTAGACTCTGCTACTTGTTCTATTGATAGTTTTCCCTTGTATCTGTATTTTATAGTCCTTGTTAGAATTATCTTCTTCTTGTTACTAAATACCATGCTGACTGTTTTATTGCTGTTGATATTGAAGCCCCATTTGTCCATCCATGCGGTTAGTTTGTTTATCTATTTTTGGAGGGGTCCTCGTGTAATTTTTGCAGACTTTCCACTCCTCCATATGGCGCTATGGCGCAGTAGCCCGCAAATTGTGACAGTCCTGTTCTCTGACCTTGGATCTCCTCTATTAGGTCATTCACCAGTATTGAGAAGATTGTTGGTGAGATGACCGAACCCTGGGGGATGCCGTTCTCTGCTGCACAGCCTGTTTCCTTCTCTATGTAAAGCTCCCTGTAACAGTTGATGGTGCTTGTTACTGCTCTCGACACTTTGGAGCTCAGTTCTCTGTTCGGGTCATCCTCATTTATTATGCCCATTGCCGCATCAGTCAATTGAAAGGATTGTGACAAACGTTCAGCTGTCAACATTCGAGTGTGGGGGTTGCAACAAAATTACACCTTGGTCCATTGGCTGAATCAATGAAGTCGTGTTTAGTGGCATGAATACGAACTTGGCGTTCTCGGACTGGATGACCAGGGGCATTATCCAATAGCAGCAATATCTTAAATTCTAGGTTTTCTGTAGCACAATATTCCCTTAGAGCAGGAATAGCATAAACAGTTACCCATTCCTTGAATAACGTTCCTGTTATCCAAGTCTTCTTGTTGGCACGCCATGTAACGCGCAACACAGGTGACGACGTTTATGGCGGAACGTAGCGACTTAAAGTGAAGTTATGTCACATTGTGACAACGACGTTATAGCGAAACGACGTAAACCTAACCGACGTATAGAGGGGCCTATATATATATATTTGTGTGCGCGTGTATGTGTGCTCGAGTGCGTGCGTGCGTGTGTGTGTGTATGCGTGCGTGCGCGCTCATCGTTGTGTTTGCACATGGTTGTAGAATCAAATGCCACAACCCTCGTATATTTGCAAACTCATGTACCACGGCCCATGTATGGTTGTAAAATCAGATGTCTTGCTCCTTGTATGGTTATCAAGTTTTGGCGTCCGATAGATTAAACTGAGATTGTTGTCTGTAATGTGTCCCTGAAGCGGCCACATCTGATGTTGTGTAATTATCTCATGAAGTGTGACTGGTGTTGGATGACAGTTGTTCTCTTGAACACGTCAGTCATTAGACCCTGGCGCTGATGTCTAGGATTACCCGGTCGCCGAGTGACTGGAAATGTTGATGGTGTCTCAAAGATGTCTGCGGGGAAAGTTCAGTGTCTGTTGTCGTTTATGTTAAGGTAGTTAATACTGTCTCTAACTTCCGTTATAGGACCTGAAAACTTAAGTACCTCATCTTAGAAGTCAGTCAGACAGTTTGGATAGATTCTTGTTCAGCTAGCAAGCGGGAAAATAATGCCACATTGTAGTCGGTAGATAACTGGATTATGTTTCAGTTTGAAGATCTTCGTCCTTGCGCAGCTGCAGTCTGTAGTAATTTGGCTAGTCTTAAAATTTGAAAACCAAAACAATCTTTAAAGAGGAAATTATCATACAAATGGTAGTTCCAACAAATCGTGGCATCATTTATAAATATTTGATTTCCCACTAATTCTATTACACTACTGCCCATTGGAAAAGTTAAATTTTAACTGTTGAAAAATAAATAGTTCTTTAACTCATTTGACTCTTCTAGCCTGCCCACTAACTAGTCGTAGGTGCTCTTCCTACAAATTAAGAGCACATTTTAAACAAAACTTGTGGAAGCGACGAAAGAACATGAACATTGACGGGAATTAACCTTTCTCGAGACTCTAAGCCAAATACATTCAAAGGTTGAAGATTGACTGTTCCTTTATCCTTCTATTTAACTCCCGCAGTCGTTTCAACATTGAGGACAATGTTTTGTGTCTAATCTTGGCAATGATAATTTCTTTTCCTTCTATCAGGTGCCGTCTCCATAATGAAGGTTGGCTGCAATTCACTGCTGTCTTTGGGATACTACGTGGTGAGGTCCCAATCTCTTCCACGATGGCCAACCATGTTCAGTATTGTGCCCTGAACAAGCCTCATGTGTGCCATACAATCAACTGTTTCGCTTTCGAAGCCATTGATCTATGTAGATTCATCCGCTTTGTTCACCGCCCCAGTCTTTTGTGTACTAGGGATAGACATTCCCTTAGTAGGATATTACCCTACTTCACTCATGTAGTTTAGTCAGTTAGCCAAGACTGCTGCCCGTGGTGTGGCCGCGCCGTACACAAGCGGTATTCGTGGAACCACACATGAGCTAGGTAAAGAGATGGGAGCCAAATAAGATCTTGATCTATCCTTTGGAATAAGGCAGACACTCACCGTGAGGTACTATCCTTCTCACTTTACCCTACACCAGTTTTACCACTTTTACTTTACACCTTTTTCTTTAGCCTTTCTAAAATATTATCTAAATAATTATTAGACATTAAAAGTAGAGCAGGTCAAGCGAATATTGCATTCCAGATCATGAAAATTACCCTGTGCAATAAATCACTATCATAATCATCATTATCCATTGCCTTGCCGGCTGGCGAGGTTGATCATGCCTCTCCACAAATTGCGATCTCCGACGGCGTGGATCAATTCGTGTGCCATGACACAAGACTGTCAAGAATCTTCTCACGCTGTCATTCTCTCAATCACTATCCTCTAAGTTACTATCACTGGATGGCAATAAGAGAGTACTGAAATGTTATATTGATTCAGTTGGAACGTGAACTGACCAAATGTCATGACCCTACCACATCACAGACCCATAGCAAGAAACTGAGTTACATTAGTTATATGGTATTAAGGAAAGTAAGTGAAGAACCCTTTGTTCACCGCTTAAGGCGTATTGTGCATATGTTGTGAGACCCATAGTTTGTATAGACCATTCGACACTTGTTGGGTGATGTGGTCAGTATGGCATTCCCACGTTTACTTCCATAGGCATTTCCTAGATGGTGTTAGCCACATATTTATAAACCAGTCGGCTCTATGGGAGATGTGGTAAATATCAAACCGACTACCTTTATTTCCCAGAAAAATTCTTAGTTCTCATTTTAGCAGAAGTTAATGGAAAAAAAAATCCACTGATAGACGGGCTTTCGAACAAATGACCACTGAGCCGGCAGGCAAGTGTGCTGCCAGCCACAGCAGTACCTCCCCCCCCCCCTTCTCTCTCCTTCTCTCTCTCTCTCTCTCTCTTTCTCTCTCTCTCTCTCTCTCTCTCTCACTCTCTCTCATTGTAGTCTGGTAAATTTGGGGCGGCTGTCAGACACTTTAAGCAGCGTATGATATATTAAGTTATGAGGCATAGACAACAAACTACATGGCACATTCCATGAAACTGAATACAGCATCAGCCTCACTACTGTCTGGCACTGACCGAGAATTGGAAGCACAATGGCACTTTTAAGTCCCCGTAAATTATGGAATCCGCCCGCTAACAAATCGATTATTTTGCTTTCCCCTTCAGAATTTGTTATGTCTGAAAGTCTATGTTTGTTAGCAAGTAGACGGATTTCAGCGGCGCAAATGACACTATCACAGTATGAAGACAGCAAACTGGCACCGCTGGATTACACAGGTATTTGATTACTGAACAGCAGGACAGTTTAGCCCATGTAATGTCGATTCTGGAACTATTTAACGCGAACTTACAATTGTGTCATTTTTACGACGGATAATTACTTTTTACGACGGATAATTACTTTTTACGACGGATAATTCTTTGAACTGAAGTAATTTGTTAAATTCGTGAATACGTTTAATGAGGATGGTTCAATTCCTGTGTTTTATTTGATCTATTGTGATAAAGATAATGTCATTAGAGGTTGTGTTGTTACAAGCATGTCAGTTTTTGAATAATTACATGTAATAAGTCTGTGAGATTCCAGTTTTCTGAGCGGTTTGGTAAGTTACAACATGGTAGGACCTACATCTGTTTTTGGAGCATAGTAGCTAGCTGACGAAGACTTGACCCGCAACGTCCATTTTGCCACGTATGATTGTGTTCTTGTAAAGCTTACAAATTCCCCCAGTCACAAGGTCTAAAGTTCTGTTTTTTCGCATATCTTTTACAGGACATCGCTGTCAACACCAGCATTTTACCGCTGTCGTTGATTTCTTGGCAAGATTACACTCAGTAGTTTGCCATTGCTTTCTGAGCGGCCGGCTCAATTATCTCGTAAGTTACTAACGCGGCGAGATCCTCTACAGTTCTTCCAATTGAAAATCAAGAAACAGTTTAACAATTTAATCTAATATTTCATTAGGCATTCATCATTATCAAGTGTCGTGCCGACTGGCGTATGCGTTCAAGACTCTCCACGGATCTCGGCGTTTGAATTTCTGAATCAACTCTGCCTTTGATGTTCCTCCAAGCCACCGTCGCAATCCATCCAGCATCATTTCTCGTGGTCTTCCTCTGCCTCTCTTCCCCTCAATCTTTCCAGTTGTCACGATGTTCTCCAGCGCCTCTCTTCACATCATATGACCAAAAAATGCCGTTTGTCTCTTTCTTATTGTTGTATATGATGTTCTAGTTTCTTTAGCCACTTTAACGCATTCGTTGTTAGTTACTTTGGCAGTCCAAGGAATTCACAACATTCGTCTAAGGAACCACATCTCTGTTGCTTCCAATCTCTTCCTAATTTGTTCATTTATATTCCAAGATTCACAGCCATACAGCAAAACAGGTTCTATATAGCTCTTCAGCACTCTCTTTCTTACATTCAATGATAGTGACTTATTGCATAAGATATTCTTCATTTTCTGAAATGCAGCCTTTGCTTGCCCTATTCTGCTCTTGATCTCTGTTGTGCATCTTCCATCTGATGTTATAAATGTCCCTAGATATTTAAAACTATCCACTTGGTGAAGAATTTTCCCTTCTGTCTCTATTTTACATTTGGGTGTCACCTGTTTCTTTGATATCACCATTGTTACTGTTTTCTTGATATTCAAGGAGAGTCCTTTCTTTGCACTCTCTGTTACTACAATGTCCAACAATTGTTGTAGATCTGTTGCATTATCCGCTATCAATACTGTGTCATCTGCATAGCGTATATTATTTATATTATAACCTCCAAATATTATTCCTGGCTTTTCTTTGATCTCTCTCATTATTACTTCGCTATAGAGGGAGAAAAGATCCGGTGACAAAACACATCCCTGTCTTACTCCCAACTTCATGTGTTCATAATTTCCTTCTTTATTTCCCATTTTAATTGCTGCTGTTTGGTTCCAGTAAATATTTTTTATTATTCTGAGATCTTTCCCATCAATGTTAATATCTTCCAACATTTTAATCAGTTCATCATGTTTTACTTTATCAAATGCCTTAGTATAATCTATGAAGCACAAATATATGTCTTTCTTTGTCTCTACTGATCTTTCTAATAGTGTTCGTAATGTGTATATTGCATTGTTTGTACCTTTTCCTTCCACAAATCCATACTGTTCTTCACCAATTTCCATTTTTATTTTCTTCCTTGTTCTTCTCATTATAATTCTGAGTAGAAGCTTAGTGACATGATTTATGAGGTTAATCGTACGAAAATCTTCGCATTCAATTGCTCCTGGTCTTTTTGGTATAGCTATAAATACAGATTTCAACATATCGCTTGGTATATATCCACTGCTATAAATATCATTCAACATTTTGGTTAATATATCTACTCCAAATTCTCCCATTACTTCTAATTCTTCTATTGTGATTCCATCTGGCCCAGCTGATTTTCCTTTCTTCATATGCTTGATAGCGTCATCAACTTCTTCTTTTAGAATAGGTGGACCTTCTAAGTTACTTTCTTCTGTTAATTCTGCCCTTTCTCCATCATATAAGTCTCTTATATACTCATTCCACCTCTTCATTATAGCATCTTCCTCCAATAATATATTTCCTGTTTTTGATTTTAAACAACCTGTATTTATTCTTATTTTTCTTCCTGTAATCTCACTGATTGTTTGTGCATATTTTTGTATCTTTAATAGAATTTAATTCAATTTTCTTGCACTGTTCATTTAACCAACTTTCTTTTGCCTTCACACAATTATTTCTTATTTCTTTATTTATCTCATTATATACATGCTTATCATTTTACTCTTTTTTCTTTTGGCCATCAACTTTAATATTTCTTCAGTCATCCATTTTTTCTTAGCCTTTTGGCTTCTCTCCGGTAATATTTCTTTGCTCGTTTGATGAATGGAATCCCTTAACATTTCCCATTGTTCGTTTATATTCTGTATTTTAGCTATTGCATTATACCTATTTTTCACAATCACTCTGTATTGTTCTTGAATTTCTTTATCTACCTTCAAAACCTCTTTATTAAGTCTCATGTTCCTAACCACTTTTTTTTCTTCTACTAGGCATTTTTTTTTAAAGCTGGGGGGGGGGGGGGGGGGGGGGGGGGGGGGGGGGGAATAAGGGTGACTCGACGCTTTTTCGGATTAGTGAATTATTTAATTCCACTTAATACCAGGATTGTTACGTAACATAGGGAGGTCATACTTGAATAAAAGCTGAACATGTTCTTCCATTTTTTTTAGATTGTCTGTGGAGAAATAATAGCAACTCGTAAATAATTCACTCCCGCTGAAAATCAGTGCTTCATGTAGCGCATGGAGGCGGACAATTCGTGAAATAGGACAGATTTTTCTCAAACGATGATTTCTAGTTTAGTGACTACTTTATTTGGTCCCTGGATTTTTAAAATGGCGCAGTTCGTTCTCGACGATCCTGTTCAAAGCCGGACAGTGTAAGGCATGCGACGTTCCCAGAGGTCATGTTTGCAATAGGGGGAAATGTCGCCCTGCCCAAACACCAGACCAGAAAATATGAGCCAGTGGACGTTGTGTACGACACGCAGAATGAGGTGAGTCCATATGTTTGTTGTGTGAACTGTAGACCTCAGTGTGCGCCTGGTCTTGTGTGTACAGTTTAAGTGTGTGTTTGTTAGAAATTTGAGTTTTAGTACACGTTATTTCTAGTAGAAGATAAAAGTATATTGATTCTGGAAACTTGTGAATTGTATTTTTGAAAGCTATTATTACAGCTGTCAAAACTGTCATTTACTGCCAATGTAGTACCTTGCGGTGTATGACAAGGGGATCTTGAACCTGAGGAATTAAGGCCTTCTGGTTATAGCAGTCGCCACGAACTGTGCAGGTTAGAGTTTTCTTATTGCCCCCGACACACCTTACCGAGGGTTCGAACACGGGTCTCCCGAAGGAGAATCCGACATTCTAGCCACTCGGCCAGCCACTCATCAGCGTAACAGCATCTATACCTATTTTTGGTGTTGCCGTGAGAATGTTACAAGTAAACAATTAAAGGTTCCTTTTACACACCTGAAATCTACTGGGAATGTGGAGCTAGGCTCATATCATTGTACAGACCAGACGTCACTCAGAAGGTGATCTCTTCGGTATCGTGCAGGTCGCCTTTACTCTCCAAGACATTTCATGGTACCAATGTTAGGCTGCGTCGGCCTGGGAACCCAGGTCAAATTTAAAACACAATATTCTAAATCGCTCTGATGCAGATCGAACCGAAGTCTATCTGCACTTGCAGGCGAGCGTCTAGCCGCGACGTTACCGCAGCTCCGTCAGTGTTAGGATAGCTGAACATTGAAGGTTGCTTGTCGATGAGTAGCCTCTATTAATTCTGGAAGGTTGTCAATGAGCCGGAGAACTGAGATTTAACTTTTAAGTTCTATACGTTCGCTTTCAGTTCAATACGTTAACTCTTCATTATCAATAGACTCCAGCCCAATACTCGGACGGAAGAACGATTAATATTGTAAAGACTAGAATTTTCTTTCTTCTTCTTCTCCTCCTCCTCCTCCTCCTCCTCCTACTCCTCGTCCTCCTCGTCGTCGTCGTCGTCCTCCTCCTCCCTCCTCCTCCTCCTCCTTCTTCTTCTTCTTTCGTTCGCCTGAAATATGTTTATAACTGCAATGTTGTCTCTTGATATGAATCTAAGTCTTTTTTAGTTCACTTAGCGGTCCATAGAGTTTATCTTCCAGTGTTGTCTCTCTAGGCCAGAAGGTTCGCCTGGAAATGGTGTAGTTTCCAGGCGAACCTTCTGGCCTAGAGAGACAACAGTGGAAGATAAGAATTTTCTTTCAATTTTGATAGACATAAACCATTCTTCGTAACGAGATTAAGGTCCAGGTCTACTGATTGAGAGGCGTGTATGGCTCGGCTACTGGCAACTCATGGGTGTATTTTCATTTATTTTCACTTCTCACACTTTCCCCCCCCCCCCCCCCCAAAAAAAAAAAAATCAACTTTGATCTAACTCATCGTATAAGTGTCTGCTGATGTGCGACGGTTTGTCATAAACGGTTATGCTATTAACATTCTAATCCTTCTTATCAATTTATAACGTTGCAAGTTTCATTCATAAGTTTAAAAAGAGAGTTTAAAGCTAATAGGATCGACGTCGTTGCACCGGGTTTTATCCCTTATGGCTCGGTCTCTTTCCACAGAGCGACCTGCTGAAAGCGTCTCTCAGCGCACGAACTCCGTGGCTCCAACGACGACTTTCAGGAGTCTTCGAGAAAATTGCACTCGTCAACCAAATAACAGAGTCCGGAATCGAACCTACAACCTTCGGGTCGCGAGGCAAGCATCTTAACCACTTTGTCGTAGAGAACCCCTCCTCGCCCCCCCCCCACTTGTTTTAAAAGTTATACGTTTGCAGTGCTGTAAGCCTAATCCATTTTATAAGTTTATGGTTTTATAAGACTCTACTAGACACAAGACCAATGGCGCCACACGGGAGACACGAACTTATGTTCTTACTATATGTAGATCTGGACAGAATGATATATTTGTGCTTATAGAATGTAAATATGCACCCTCCATCTCTATTTAACACCCGTTTCCCATTCTAAGTTAATTAGAAGATGCTGCAAATGTCTTTTCAGCCATAAAGAATCATACGATATTAGTGAAAACAGCTCTTAACAATAATATAAAACACACGTTCACGGGAGTTAAAATACTTAATTACCGTGTGAATTCAAAGCAGTAGTAAACTCAAGAGGACTAGATCAGAAATAAAGACAGCGTGAAGTGAAAAACTCTGCAGGTTCGTGACATGAGAAAGAAAGACAAGAGACAAATACAACATATGACGACGCATGATTGTCTGTGTGTGATGTAATGATTGCCTAGTTTTGCTGCAATTTTCAGGGGTAAGTAATGTATAAACAGCACACTTTCAGTTCTATTGGAATTAATTTTGGTCAGACCATGTATTCTTGTAAATTATTTATGAAAGGTTCGGCTTTATTAGTTCTGACTGACGGACGGCAGGACAGACAGAGAGATAGAGAGACAGGCAGACGGGCGGACGGATAGACGGATGGATGTATCTGTAGAGACATCGACCGAACGACCGACCAGTCTATGGATGGATCCACAGTGTGCTGTGCACACTGTAAATTAATATCCGCATGTTAAATGCGCTGTTGTATGTACCTCTATTTCGACTAAAATCGGCTTCTACTATGGTTATGTTTTCTTCTCGGTCTTAAATTCGTGTCATAATTATTTTAAATAAAATGTTGCGTTCGTGACTTATGAAGACAACGGTTCTGTATTAATACACAATTTCATGTCGCCCTTTTTTGTTAAAGGAATATATGGTTCTCATCTATTGTTTTGACCAATTCCTTTTGCTATGTATTATGATATCGCATGATATATTTTCACACTTTATTCTCTACCAGCTGTAATAATCTCTGTTTTGACCCCCTATATAAACAAGAATAATATGAATACAGTTTTATGAAAACATGAATAATAACCGCCTCCCAACTTTAAGAGTAAATGCACAGTGAAAAAAGAAAGAAACCACACACTCAAAAACGGTTTTTAAAAAAAAACGCACACCATTGAGGAATAACTATGTAGACATTGTGTAAATCTTGTCGTCGTGAGATTCTTAACAACTCATTTATTCGCATTGTAAGATAAAACTGGCAGTGTAAATGTTCCATCTCGCTACATTATTTATTTATTCTGCTGTTCAAGTATTGAACGCTCTACCATTAGACTTTCTGGCGTCATGTTTTATCTATATCACAATGATCTAAGCATTCATGTTCTGGAGTTCATAGATTACGTGTCTCTGTCCAGTGCTACTTGAGTGCAATGTTTCTTCTAATAAATAATTACTTCCGTGGTCACAAAGGAAAAATATACATCAGTAGTCAAAATCTGGATTGCGAAACGTATCTTATTGTTGTTTCTCTGGAAATGCTGCGCTATTGTCTTTTTCTGCCTTTATTTTTCCCGATTCAGATAAGATTCATTGCCATCTTTTCAACAAAGATCGACTGCAACGCGTTCGCTTCCAGTCTCTCGGTATTATAGTACTGTCCATCTCTTCACGTTATCCTGTCAATTGGTATGCTGTCTTCGTCTTGCCAGTTTGCCTATCACCTTCCCCTCTGATATGGTTATCGGCAGAGTTTTATGTCTTCTTTTGTTGCCTTTTATCCTCCATTGGGACATTGTGCCTCAACCAAGCCACTCCATATCCTATATCCTTAGCAATTCCATGCAGCTCTGGCCATGTCCTCCTTGTATTATACATTCATGTCTCTATTTCTCTTCTCCTTGTGTTTTGGGTCTCCATTATTTCTTTAGCCATGTGGATTCCAGGCAAGGCATTTCTGGTTATACTATTCTTAGGTTTTCTCAATATATGGACTATCCAGCACCAGTGTCTTTTCTTAACCTCTTTATTCGCTGATATTTGTCTTGTTCTCTCCACGAGCTCCACATTGGTGATTTTGTCATACTATTTTTAGTCTTTCCATTTTGCTAAAAAGAAGAGGTTTTAAGTGCTCATGGTAATTTATTCCGCGAACATAAAAAAAAAATAAATTATTATAACTTTCTTTATATCGCAATTTCTGACCCACCATGGATATTTCTCTTGTGTCTAATAACAACGAATAGGTTAATGAGTTGAATCAGACGATCTGTAATAACTTTTGTTTCTCAAATTCACATGTAAGGGAGGAAAGCGTTGACCAAACTTGGTTGAACATCAAGAATACAATTCAATCTACCGCAGAAGAATGTCTCGGTGTGTTAACCACGCATAGAAAGAACAGATGGTACAATCAAAAATGTGAAGAAACAGTCATTAGGAAAAAGAATGCCAGACATTTATGGTTAATGACATCAACAACATCCAAAAGGAAGAGCAATATAGAAATGAATGTAAAGAGGCTACAAAAATAGTTCGACAGCAGAAGCGAGAATATATGAGTAATATAATCAAAGATATGGAAACTAATCACCAGAAAAACGAATCCAGAAAGTTTTTTTTAAAGAACTGAAGTCAATGAAACGAGGGCACCAACACAACACATATGGTTTAAAAGACAAAAATGGGAATATGATAAATACCAATGAGGAAATGTGCAACACATGGAAAGAATATTTTGTTGAATTACTAAATTGTGAAGCTCCAAGTAACACTTTCCTACAGGAAGAGGTTCTAACGTGTGAACCACAAATTGAAGAACCTGCATTTGAAGAAATCCTATATGTAATCACACGACTTAAAAACAATAAGGCAACAGGGGCTGATGGAATTGCTGCTGAATTTATAAAGGCAGGTGGCCATGCATTACATCTAAAGCTATACGAACTAATAATAAAAATCTGGAGGACAGAAGAATTACCCCATGACTGGAAAGAGTCATTACTTGATACCTATCTTTAAGAAAGGAGACAAGCTTCCAATGTGAAAATTATAGAGGAATATCACTACTGTCCACAAGCTATAAGATACTATCCGCAGTATTATCTAAATAGACTAAAACCATATTCAGAAGACATATTAGGTGACTACCAGGCGGGTTTTAGACAAAACAGATCAACAATAGATCAGATATTTATCTTACGACAAATAGCCGAGAAAAATTGGGAATATAAAAGAGATCTCCATAACATTTTTTGTGGATTTTAAAAAGGCTTATGATAGTGTCCATAGGAATAGTCTATGGAATGCTATGCAGGAATTTGGAATACCAAGGAAGTTAATCAACATGACCAGACTAATGCCACATATCAGTCACTGACACACAGCAGACAGAGAATGGCTGAAGGGATTATTCCTAAAAGATGCACCGAATGGTACAATTATACAGTGCGCAGGGAAACTAAGGTGATGCCTCAGACGTCAACAAAAAACATTACGCTGTGATACTGTCTTGGGAATCGGACGTGTGTGTATTCTGCGGAGTCACAGTCGTGGAGCGAATTGGATATTCGTATGCAAGTGTAGCTGATATTCAAGTGGAAGACAGGAGGAGTCATTTGCTGGGATCGAACACCTGTGGACCTAGAAGTGAGATGAATATACCTAGAATCTAACGACACGGATCGAAAGAACAGAGGAATGGAAAACAGGATGGGCGCTGAAGTGAAGGTTAGAGACATATGAGCATGACAATTCGAGCTGCTCCTAGTAGGTGTCGGTCCTGCGTTAGGGATGCCCTATAGAGACGAGGAATTTGTCTTGCACTATTGTTGATACACCCAAATAAACAGGTGTTGTACTAACTTGTCGTCAGAGCCGCATCTGTGATTTCGTTGCCAAGTTACTTTTGACTTTGAGCGTTTTGTTTATTCCCGGGACGAGCCAAACTTCAATCATACCTCGGGTGGATTTTAATAATTGAGAGGGATCGTACTCCGAGGTAACTATGCATGGAAGATACTTATAATATAGTAACATATAAAGGCAGGAAATCAGACCCTTTCCAAATAACATCTGGCTTGAAACAAGGTGATGCACTATCGCCGCTACTCTTCAATCTGGCTCTAGAGAAAGTTGTAAGGAAGGTAAAGGAGGAATGTGATATTGGAGGAACATCCAAGCTGCTTGGTTATGCAGATGATATAGATATTATAGGGGAAAATGAACAAAAGACATTGGAAATATTGCCTCATTAAAGGAAAAAGATGGGGCTGGTTATCAACCAAGATAAGACAGAATATATGGTAATTTCAAGAGAAGGAATGGCTAAAAATTCTGGCCACATACAAATAGATAATATGACCATTAAGAGAACGGAAACATACAAATACCTGGGTACAATCTTCAACTGCTCCAAAATCATAAGGGAAGAAATACAAACTAGAATCAATTCTGGAAATAAGATATACTATGCACTACAACATCCACTAAAATCAAATGCGCTATCTCGTAACACCAAAATCACAATATACAAAGCACTGAAGTTGTGCTGTATGGCTCTGAAACCTGGAGTACAACGAAAGGAGACGAAGCCTTATTACAAACCTTTGAGAACAAAGTTTTAAGACGCATCTTTGGACCCATTAGGGATACACAAAGTGGAGAGTGGACAAGAAGAAGTAACAAAGATATTTATGATCTGTTTAAGTCCCCGCTAATCACTGGTATCATGAAGGCTAATAAACTACAATCCATCCATCCATCATGTGCCATGCCGGTAAGCGTGGGCGGTCATGTTCTGCCATCTCACTCGATCACCAGAGTCGTGGTTCAGCTCCGTGTTTCTGTCTCGACCATACCACAAGGCCAAGCCATCCAGGTACTTGCTTCTAGGTAAACTACAATGGCTGGGGCATATAGAAAGAATGGAAGACAATAGGGAAACAAAACTCGTTTACACTCAGGAAATAAATGACCGTAGACCCTGAGGTAGACCAAGAAGACGGTGGAGAGACGAATGTTCGTCCATCACAAATGATGAGGACCATTCATTCATTGCATCTTTTGATTTTATGAAGAACGAATGACTTTCGCTTTAGTTTGGATTATAGTGAGGAAGTGGTTGCGCAACTCCGTCGACCTCACTCTCTCGTTTGCGTCCATCTGGTTCCAGTGGCGAGCATGGCAAGACGACTGGAGACGGACACAGGTGCAATGGACGCTAGGCTGCCACAGGCCAGTTATCCCTGTAAATATTGGCTCTCAACAACAAATGGTAGCCTAGAGCCTCGTGCAAACGGCCCTTCCGTCAATTCCTTTAATTTTCAGCTTTAAGACAAGGGTAGTGACAAGCGACAAGCGTATGAATACTGATAGGATCAACCATATATCAATCAGATAGACAGACTGACCGCCAGAACAGGACCACACACACACATGCGGCCAACGAGATTCTGCCCACAGAAGATATTGCTCGTCTAAATTGCGAACAAATCTCCTGATTTACGGCTCAGCCTCATCAGTTTCACAAAGCATATGACTACTGGCAGGATCAACCAGATATCTATCGGACAGACAGACTATTCACGCACACGCAGGCAAAGAGTAGCATCGCTAAAGCACGCCCTCCCGGTACAAGGTGATGCACTCAAAACCACTGGACGCCTACCGACGAGCTTTCAAGCTACGCCGGCAGGACTGACCGAAAAGCTATAACAGCTTACTGACTGCAGGCCCACTACTCATCGAGAGAGAGTGGGCGCTTATCGAGACTTTGTCGAACGGTCGTACAAATTTGCTCTTTTGCTCGCTCAAACCGCGACCCTAGCTGCACGATGCGTTTACTTTCTCGAAACGCCTGCCTCGCTAACTTGCGTTGGCTGGGAGGATCCCAGTTTGGTGCACCTCACATAGCCATCCGAGACAACGAACACTAGACGTGGGACTGATATTGAGAACCAGACAGACCTACAAGCACTTGGAATCAACGACTGGCAAGAGAAGGTCAACCAGAGAGACGAATGGAGACGGATTGTATCTGCAGCAAAGAACCTCAATGGCTCGGAACGCCGAAGAAGACAAAGAAGAAGAAGATATGCAAGGGAACAAACTAATCATGAATACGCACAAATTAGACGAAAGCAAATTAAGAACAGATAATGGCATGTGTCCGGTAGAAATAAGAAAGCAAATAGGAATTGCCAAAGCTGCGTTCAACAATATGTAACATCTCACATCTAAATAACTGAGTTATAAATTCAAACTTAGAGGATTATGTGTTGCATTTACTTTACATTATCGTATGGTCTAGAAAATGGGCAATGAATTAACAATGTTAGATAGCAAAACGGAAGTCTTTACAATGTGATCATATAGATGAATAGGAAAAACATTAAGGCAAGAGAAGAAAACAGGAAGAGAAGTATTACAAAACAGAAAACAGAAGTAAACATTGCTGAATGAGATCTAGGTCAAACAATTAAAGAGATACAGATTCTTGGGTGCGTTGCAAGAGGAAGTAGAGAGGACGCGCGCTAGTGGAAGACAACGTTACAGGTGCTGGAAAATAATCACAGCCCATCCTTAATCGTAATATAATATATATATATATATATATATATATATTATATATATATATATATATATATATATATATATACACACACACATCTCTCTCCCTCTCTCTCTCACTGTCTCTCTCTCTCTCTCTCTCTCTCTCTCTATCTCTCTGTCTCTCTCTCTGTCTATCTTTCTCTGTCTGTGCGTGTGTATGCGCGCGCGAGTGCGTGCCCTACGTGTTCAATCAGAAAGCTAAAACGATGGAGAATGGTTAGACCTAAAATGATATAATGTCGGATATTAATACGTGATCGTTGGATAACACATATTCTGTGAAAGAGGCCATTCTCCAAGATAAAACTAATGGTGTGGTCACTGGAGCAAGATTTGAAGGTAGTGGCAGAAATATCCGCTTCGATAAAGTGGCTGGAGCTGTTAAAGTGAATTGAGACTGGCTAGAGAGGCTCTTTGAAGATGCCCATAAGATGTTCACTGAATCGATCCGCGTTCTTCCTGCTGATTTCACCGATGTATGCCATGGTGCATCGCTTGACAATGATGGCATAAAATAGATTGCGAACTTCGCATCTGAATGCTTCTCTAATTTCAAACATGCAGTTGGGAAAGCTAACTGAAGGGGTCTGCATGACAAAACGACATGTTTTACATCTTGTAAGGTGACATTTGTTTGTGGCCAGATGAGGTGATAGTGTGAACCACAAGCCTGCTCCTGACAAGTATGTCCTCCAGGTTACTGTTTCAATTCAAGGCCACTGTAAATTTGCACTCAGCAATGTAGGTAGTATAAAAATACATAAGACAAGATGTGCGTTCTTTACACAAGGACATTTGAGCAAGTTAAAAGACATTAAAACCAACACCAAACTTAGAACATTAGCTCTTCTGTGTGGATCTATATTGGGACAAACACTATTACACATATATTACAAACATTAATGAAAAGTTTATTGCATGGTCGGTGGGTTGGTCAGTGGGTCGGTTGTTGGTTGGTGAATCCTCTAGAAGACTTGGCATTCATGTCGTTTGAACCCCAAAAAGGGTGTGTGTCTAAAGAGAGAGGTTGATGTGAAGACTTAATTCACGACCCAGTGCCGAAGTACTCCTCTCCTTTTCCAAGCGAAAAGGTCAGCGGGGTGTGCACGGCCATTATTGTATTTGACAGTATGCCTCTCTCTGCGGCGAAGTAAATTAGGGTGCAATCAGGCCATTATTTATCACAGCATATACGGACTGTCTGGACTTAACATCAACAGAAGAATCATAAACTGTCTTAGGTATGCTGACGATACAGTGGTACTAGCAGAAAGCCAGGAAGAATTACAAAACCTAGCGGAACAAGTAAACAGACGTAGTGCAGAATATGCTTTTATTGCTTATATCAATCAATCAATCAATCATGTGCCATGCCGGAAAGCGTGGGCGGTCATGACTCGCCATTTCACTCGATCACCAGTGTCGTGGATCAGCTCAGTGTTCCTGTCTCGTCCATGCCATGTGACCAAGCCATCCAGGTATTTTCCTCTCGGTCTTCCTCTTGGTCTGTCCCCTCGATCTTGCCAGTTGTCACTAAGTTCTCCAACCCATTTCTTCTCATAACATGTCCAAATTTTGACTGTGCTACGTCTAATTTTCTCTAATCAGTTTTTAACGATGTTCATTTGTCTCCTGTAGTACTTGGTCATTGTTTTTCTTGTCTGTCCCATGGTATTGCTTTATATATTACCATTAAAAAACGAAAAACTATGATAATTAACAGTGGAAAGGAAAGGTCAACAATGAACATCACAGTAAACGATGAGATACTAGAACAAGTAACACGTTTTTTCCTATCTTGGACATGTAAGAACGGATGATGGCAGCAATGAAACAGAAATCATAATGAGAAAAGGAATGGCCAAAAAATGTTTTCAACATCATTAAATCAGTATTAACATCTAGAGAGATTAACAACGCATTAATTAAAAATGAGAATTGTCTAACGGTATGCATATTCAACACTACTATATGGCTCGAAAATCTGGGCAATGAACTGGCAATTAGAATGCCGAACAGAGGCTCTGGAAATGTGGATATATAAAAGAACATGTCGTATTTCATGGGAAAAAAAAAACAAAAAATCAAATAAGAGGTTCTAGGAAAACTGGGAATGTAAAGAAAGCTGGTTAAAGAAATAAAAAGAGGCTAGTGAAATATTCTGGTCACGTTAAATGACATAATACTCTTATTTTTTTAAAAACATACTGAAGGGTAAGGTTGAAGGCAAGGGTGCAAAAGGTAGACAACGATACAAGTGGGAAGATAACATCAAGAGAGGGACGAATATCAGCCTGACAGAATGTACAATCAAGACGAGAGACAGACAGTGGTGGAGAACCATTGCAGCCAACCTTCATTGTAGAGACGGCACCTGACTTGATACGAAGTTTAGACCTAGGATAGTGATGACTCCTCCACAGGTTTTATGTATCTCATTGCTTATTGTCACCAGACGCCAACCCCATGGGGGAGGGGGAGGGGGTGTCAGTGTTATAGAATGACTGAAATGATATGGCAGAATCACCAAAGTGGAGTTCATGGAGATGTTTTATAAATCTTGGCGAATGAAAGGGTGAGAAAAATACACTTATCTTGGGCAGGACACACATTGTGAGAATTTGTTCATAGTATCACTAGAAAGTCTGTCCTCTGTAACCGACAGGGAACATTAAATAGGGGCAGACCTTATTCTTATGAAGAGAATTTTATTAATAGTATAAAGAGGTCATAGGGGAAGCTGAATGAGATAGCAATGGATAGACGGACTTGAAGTAATCTTATCAAGGACCTATGCTCCATTGAGGTATACAAAGAAGAAGAAGAAGATGAAGATGAAGAACAAGAACAAGAAGAAGAAGAAGAAGAAGAACAAGAAACGAAGAACAAGATTAAAAGGATGATCAAAATGGGAATGGTGACGAAGCCAGTGATGCAAAATAGCGAATTATTTACAATTTAAAAAAGCTGGGAGAAAAGAGCTAAGAGTGGTATAATGAAGGACAAGAAAAGAGAAGGGGGTTGGAATGTAGACATAGATAGTGTGGGACAGTCAGTAACAGTCAATAAGACTAACAAAACAGTTTGAGAAAAGTCACCAAAGTGACTTCTTGTAAACCCTACTTGTGACAGTCAAACCGTGATTAGGATTACCGTAACAGTGCATCGTGAAGATTGAAGGCAGTGTACGAAGACGCCGACGTTAAGTGGGTTAAAGTCAAGAGTATTAGCTACATTGTACATGGTTCTATTCAATATAGATAAGTCTTCTTTTGGTAAAGCGGTCTGACGGAAGCGTCGCACAAAACACAGACTCCGTATCTCCAGCGACGACCTCATGAGTATCCACATAACTGCGCCCGTGAACTAAATAGCGGTCTGAAAAGAACCAACGACCTTCGTAGCGCTTGGCAGATGGCTTACCACTTCGCCACAGCTCTCGAGACCGTTGCCATTGTAGAATACCTCTGTTAACATCAATATTAGGTTGGCTATTCTTCGTGTCTTAACACTTGATATTATTGTTGTAGGGGTAGTTGGTGGGGTTTCATTCGCATGCGGCGACCGAAGAATTCTCGTTTCTGCCACTATATATTATAATTATAGTATTATTCGTGTGATTAATCTTATATGACGTGTTCTTAGTTCTCATTCTGTTTCTTCTGATGATATTATCACTTGTCATTTGGTTTCTATATTGATGTCTGAATGTTTGACCGATGATGAAAACTTGTACACTACTACTACTACTGCACTGGTTTTCTCGTGTCTTCTCTAATCTCTATAGCGTATAACATTGTTAACAAGTAAGTTTTAACTCTTTCAGCGCCAAGAAGCGAGTGCTGGGCACCTCCCTGTGAATCCCAACCGTTTTCAGTTACTTGTTACAGTTGGTCAGAGAAAACTACAGAGATCTGGTATCCCCGACAGCCATTCCAAGCCTAAAACTGGTACCACAGAATGTCTTGGGAAGTAAAGGCAGCCGGTGTGACACTGACCACATCGAGTGCTGATTGGTCTATACAAATATGGGTCTAGCGCCAAATGCTGAATGCGCCATAAATACTGCATAAGGATCCTTTATTTTACTTTATAGGCAAAAGGGAATTCGAACCATTCATATTCACATAGCGGCAGCGCCTTGCTGAAGGTTGCTAGATAAAGCCTTGATAAAAATTGCTAGAAATGAAGCTAACGGCCCCACCTCATCAATCTGTAACGGAGTACTGAGTATACGTGAGGTCGCTATCATTTCACGTTTCTAAAGCAATATCTGTTACCAGTGTTAATATTACCCAGACCCGACATTATTTCAGATTATTTGGCTTCCCGTCTGCCTGCCTGCGACGGCGCTCAATCCTGTCTTGTTGGTAATGGATCGTAATGTACCAAGCACCTCTTTCTTTTCATACAAGCTAAAGTTACGACCAGCCTTTCGAAACTCCATCCACAGTCTTAATTTGAAATATATGTTGAAACTGGGTATGCAGCTGGTTTTATACAAACAGAAAGCGTTAGTGTTACATTTGAAATTACCGTTGAGATATCAAATGTTCCACATTCAAACAATACAGTCACTGTGTGTTTCAGCTAAAGTATTATTCGTTTATTCACTTCATACTTCGCATGCTAGAACTCTACAGTATGCACTAAATAAGATGCCGCGCATTATGCCAGACAATAAATCGTGCATATGCGGTGTTTGCGAAGAATACGTGGTATTAAGTGGCAAGACAAAATCACAAATACTGAAGTATAGGAAAGATCAGGTTGTGTGACAGTTTATTCCATACTCAGTCTTCGTAGACTTAGATGGATATGACATGTTAGGAGGATGGATGATGGTAGAATACCAAAGGACATCTTTTTTGGTGAATTACAGATGGGTAGGAGATCTCAGGCTCGGCCTCTACTACGATACAAAGATGTGTGTAAGCGGGACATAATTGATACAGGCGTTGATAATGCACATTGGGAGCACGTCGCCGCTGAACGTGTTGCATGGAGGGCAACTATCAGAAATGGAATAAAGACAAAGGAAAAAATGATTGCAGATAAAGCACATGTCGTGTGTATAAAGAATGAATGTCGTAGTAGTTATTTGTTCTTCTTTACCACTTTAGTGTCGTCCCTGGAGTGAGGGGAATCAACACCCACATTTGTTTTAATTCAATATCTCTATCCTGGAGATATCCAGCAGACTCCGTCCACAACACTCCCTCAATCTAAAGACACCTTCTTCTCACTCTTACTCACTCTTACAGCGTGTGTGGTTTTCTCAGTCTTGTGTTTACGTTTTTTTCAACATGGCGGAACAACGTGTGTTCTTCGAGCGGTCAGCAGTCAACATACCGAAGCGGCGTGGTAGCCGCGCAGGGAGAAAGAAGCAAGGTAAGCGTGGTGTGGTTTGAGGCGTTTTAGACTCAAGTGTCACCGCCTAGGACTAAGAAATATCCGTAATCTATATTGGAACTGTGCCAGTGTAAAACAACGGGGCTCTATTTTAGAAACCCTAGTTTACAGTAATGAATGAATCACTGAAAAACGAGAAGTAGGTTGAGAGCTTTACCAAAGACAACTACAAGAAACAATGAACGTTGCGGCCAGAGCCTTCGTCAGCACAAAACAAACAAACAAAAATCGATTAAACTAATACACGATCAACAATACATGAATGTCTAAATATCAACTCATCTGTGTCCAAGCTTTAGACGGCTATCGATGGCTGGAATGGAACGGATGTTGTGTAAAGGGGTCAACTGCCTAAAGGTCAGTACAGCCGAAAACTCGGTGATTGGTTAATTCAACCGGTGAGGGAAACCGCGCTAGGGGGATCAGGGTGCGCCCAGGAGAGCGAATGGAAAAATATGGACTGTCACTCTGAGGCGATGTAACGGGTGCAGTACACAATTCCGCCAAGTTCGAAACGCTGCTGTGGGCAATATATGTGCAGGCCAGCAATCGTTTGCTATCAAAAGGTAGCACAAGTGACGGTAGTTCAGAACGCAATGAGAAACGACCCCATGCAAACCAACCAAGAAGTCACAGAAAGCAGAGATACTGCTGGTGGTGACTCTAGTTTACAGTAACGACATTGTAGCACTCCAGGAGACGAGACTGGGCGATCAGCTACTCCAATTGCCGGCTTCAATGTTTCTACAACAGACCGACATCTGGGGATGGCGATTCTCGTTCGCGACAGCATGGTGGCGTCAGAGCTAGACATGTCCAGTTGGGACAGTGACGATATACAAATACAGGCGTTGAGGAGTTCATTCCAGTATACCATTCGTGTTGGTTAATGTTTATGCCCGCAATGCCAGTTGTGGACGCCCAGAAGTGGCAGTGCTTAAGTGGCATATTAGGCCACGAGAGAAATGTTATTTTCTGTGGTGACTTCAACGCTAAAGGCAGATCATTGGGAAACACTTCCTCCAATACACAGGGGGAGGAGCTCGAGACTGCACTGGAAGCCATCGACCTGGTTTGTATCAACAATGGCTGTGTCACCAGGACAGCAAGCCGTCCGGGCGATGAGGACAGTGCTATTGATCTGGCGCTAGTTTCACCTTCACTCACTACAGTGTGTAGATGGGGTGTCCTAGGACACCATGGCAGCGACCACCACCCTTGCAGCATACTGGTAGAGAAAGGCAGAACCAGGCAGCACAAGCTAAAGGTAAAGACGTTCCAGTATGACAGTACAGGGCAAGATGTGGTGAGTAAAATAAGACGTGACAAGCTCAGAACGTTTCAGGGCAGGAAAAAAAGCTGGGAGCAGCCACCGTGGTGGAGTTTCGAGGTGGAGAAGGCTTGGGTGGATAAGCGTAGTGCTGTAAGGAGATGGGAAAATGCCAAGAAGAACAGAGCTGGTCATCCTAGTCCCTGCTTGCACTTAGAAAGAGAGATGCACACAAAAGTAAGCTATTTAAAAAAACTGGTCAAGGTTGTTAAAAGCGAAAAATGGGCAGAGGTGTGTCAAAGAGTAAGCACAGACAAGTCACTGAAATTGTTCTGGCGACTACATAAAAGCATGAGTGGTGTAGTCAAGAATAAGAGCATTTCTGACTTCCAAGGTGCTGACCTCATCTGGCAGAGGACTGACGAGGACAAGGGCAAAGCCCTCTTTGAACGCTACCTTGAGCAGAGCAACCAGACAGACATGGAAGGCCGAAATCTGGCCAAGGAGGTCACCTCAGACAGATGCAAGGCCCAGAACACTTCGGATGAAGACACAGTGACAGTGAAAGAAATCAAGGCTGTGCTTCGACGATCAAAAAACAGTGCTCCAGGTCCTGATGGCATAAGATACGACGACATAAATAGGTGTACCGACAATGAGCTAGAGAAACTAGCAGACATGTACAACAACTAGTATAGGGAGTGCTAGCATCTAAGGAGGAATGGTTACACAGCTATCTGATTCCCTTGCCGAAGCCTGACAAAGACCACAAAAAAATTCAGGGATATCGAATTATAACCATGCAGAATACAATAGGCAAGCTGCTGGAGAAGGTAATTGCCAGGAAAATATCAAGCCAACTAGAGAGGCAAGGTGTTTTCCCACCTACCCTGGGTGGGTACCGTCCAAAAAGAGAAACCTGGACCAATGCAGCAGTCTTTGCCCAGGATGTCTATGATGGTTTCCACTCAGGCACTGAAACCGTTGCTGCAGCGATTGATCTTGAGGACGCATACAACAGAGTACCACTGGATATTTTAATGTTTCAGCTTCTCCAACTAAACGTAAGTTCATTCCTCCTTAGTTGGATCGCTGCAGCCCTCTTCCAACGAAAAGTAGTTTTTAGATGTGGCAGTTGGACTTCGGAACCAACAACAATATATCCTGGCCTACCACAGGGATCACCATTATCTCCGGTACTGTTCAACGCCTACACAGTAAGAATCACCAGTGAGCAGATCACTGGACCTGGCAGGACATTGTCATATGCCGATGATGTTTTAGTGTATCGTCAGGGTAAGGATAGAGAGGAGGTTGCTGTGGAACTACAAACCGAACTCAATCGCATAAGTACTTGGTGTGATGAAGCTGGGGCAATGGTCAACCCAACAAAGGCAACAGTGACTTGGTTCTCGTTGAATAATCATATTGTCAACACTCCAACACCAACTGTAATGCTGTGTTCAGAGACGGTGGAAAGAACGCAGGCAATGAATTACCTGGGGATACGGTTTGATCGAAGCCTTGCTTATAATGTGCACATAGACCAGGTGATAACAAAGGCCAAGCGGGGTTTGGCAGCGATGCGGGTGATGGCGGCAGCAAACTGTGAGCAGCGCCATCTATGTCTTCTGTACGAGGGGCTGGTCATGTCTGTTTTGGAGTATGCAATGGCAATCCTGACTCTCAGCCATAAGCAGATAGAAAGGATGGAAAGGATACAGAATGAAGCTATGCGCATTATTCTTGGATGTACAAGAGATACATCATGCAGGGCGATGCGCTACCTTCTTGATTTTCCAACCATTGAAGAGAGAATACAAGTTTGCAGGGCACGCGCCTACCTCAGAATTAACGCAAACACACAACATCCACTGCATAGTGAAATTAGGAAGGTGAAGGGCAGCAGGTTAAAAAGAGGACGGTCGTGGATGGGTCAAGCCGAAGACATTCTTCAACAGGTGTGTTCACTTGAGGACTTAGAACCTGGCGAGGAGTGGGTGCAAGTGCCAACAGACTTCAGCACATCCTTTACAGTTTGCATCCAACTAGATAGAAAATGCAGACAAGAAAATCCGGCTGCTGTTGAGGCTGAAGTACAAGCGTTGATTTTCGAGAATTCGGTAGACGGTGACGCGGTCATCTACACAGATGGGTCGGTTGTCCGACATGTGAGAAGCTCATGGGCCTTTACAGCTCGGGCCGGAGGGAGAATTGTGAAGGAGGACTCTGGTGCTTTCACTGAAACCACAAGTAGCCTGACCATGGAAGTCATGGCAGTAAGTAAAGCAATAACATGGCTCGAGACACAGACATTCACTAGGGCTTGTTTCCTTAGCGACTCAATGAACATGATCAAGAGGATAGAGGAGGGGTCGATCCGAAGAGAATGGTTGCTGCCTCTGAAGCGGTCTCGGCTGGCAAAGATTAGTTTCATCTTCGTGCCAGGGCATGCGGGAGTACAAGGAAATGAGCGGGCTGACAAGCTCGCAGGTGAGGCTACTGTGGAGGGCGGACGCGCCATGGACCAGGCTGACATTCTGAATGCTCTACGAGAAGTGAGACTTTTGCGAGAACCAAGTGATGACTGTGAATCTACAACAATGGCCAGACTGCGAGAGCAGCAAATTAAAAGAGGGGTGGCCAAACAAGAACACTACGCAGGAAGCCAAAGAAGATTGATAAACCAACACAGAACTGGCGTCGTTAGCCGCTACACGCTGCGGGATTTGCTGAGGAGGGGATCCGAGCACTTATGGACTGAATGGTTCGATGTGCAACGAGGATGATCTGTCGACTAACTAACTAACTAACTCTTACTCACTCCTGCATCATGCCCCCTCTCATTCTTCCCCAACATAACATACGTGACAACTCTAGCTTCAACAAATAAAAACAAGAAATTTATTAAAGCAAAGAATATATGTAGGAGAAGTGTGTGTGTGTGTGTGTGTGTGTGTGTGTGTGTGTGTGTGTGTGTGTGTGTGTGGTGTGTGTGTGTGTGTGTGTGAAGTGTGTAATGTGCGACGTATATTCTAAATAGTATATAGACTCAGATCAGTGTTCAGGAGTATAGTCATTCTCATCACTGTGCTGAGAACACACTAGCACCATGTATTCCAGACAAGCAACCTCACCAAGGTGATGCTCCTCCGGTCACGTGAAGACTTCCTCCGTAGTCTCTTGAACCACTAGGATGCTTGGACACCCATGACAAACACTGTCTACTGAGAGTCTTCAATCTGATTCCCACTATGAATTTCCTCTGTTACTTAACTGATTGTTAATCAGAAAAATTCTAACCCTATTGTCACTGTTACTGGGGAAATCGTAATGGATCTAGTGTCACTGGTTTTAAAGATTCCCCATATTAACACCACACTCTGAATGTTCTAGGTATCAGTATAAATTTGTATGAATGTTCCTGGTATCAGTAGTGTATTTATACAAATGTCTGACTGTTCAGTGATACACCTATCACTTGCTAAACATAAATCTCATCAGCATGTCCTGCTCAGCAGAAGCCAGGTTCCCGCAAACCAACTTGGGTATAAGCCCAATGTAGCGGCCTCTCAGCAACCTCTGTCTTCAAATTCTGAGCATCATCTTCTAAAATGTGTTAGCTTCACTGTTGAAAATCATAGCACACATACGTGGACCTGTAATGGAACCTGTAGAATAGAGAATACTATGGTGAGGGCAACTCAGTCCTGGCCGGAATTAGGTGAGTGTAGGCCAATAGCAGCACTCAGATCTATAACAGAGATCCGATCTCTGTCATACGGCCAAATAACTCATCATATGATCTGAGACATGGCAACACCAGGAAAGAATAAAGGAACGGGTAGAAACCCAGCAGATGCCCTACTGGAAGATCCTACCATTTCACATTCCTCTCCTCCCTCTCAACCATCCTTAATCTCTCTAATTATTACTCCACTACATTGTCCTCAATTCCCTGAGTAAAATGATATATCACACAAGCTAGTTGAAGCCACACAATAGAATACTAGTGCCGACGCTCCTATGATACTTTCTAGCACCGCACTTATAGAACATTCTATCACTAATCATAATACATTATATCACCACACCTATAATACATTATATCACCGCACAGTACTGTACTCTATTCCTAATCATAAAGTTAGATATGATTAATAGCCTACCATATGCCTATTCCGGTTGCTAATCGAAACTAGGCAATCACAGACTGGATCTATGTCCACCGATAACTATCAACAATTTGACACCCTAGTTTCTTTCAACTCGGAAAACTGCACCGATCTTTCCAAACTTCAGAAATCTTGATCGACTAACTCCACTTGTTTACCGCAACGCTTTTTATATGGGCTGGAGTGACGTCACCAACAAGTCTAGACGCTGATCCGTCCAGAATCTGGTTTCCTCCTCCTGTTCTAGACTAACTGGAGTCAATCTGCCGTCAAATTTTCTTTCATTTGGGGAAATTCTTTGTACCGTACATCAATAGTTCAGTCTGTCTGTGAACCTCAGAATTCCCCCACATCACAGAATCCATCCCGCGTCTTGTCCAGACTTTCCGTCTAGCACTTCAAATGCCGACTCCCGCCTTGCAGACAGATGACGCCGTTGTTCGTCTCGAGCAACAATTTGTTAACAAAATGCCAACCGGGTGTAGACATTGTAACGCGACGTATTTGTTCCTCAAACAATCCACATCATAAAGATCCGCCGACCCAGGGGTAGACATTTTGACGCGACGTATCTTGTTCTCAGTTAGAAATGCCGATCGTGTGTAGACAGTTTTAACGACGTATTTTTCTCAGTCTGTACAACATCAAGGGTCGGTTGTTTTTGCAGACTAATGTCGGATCTTGTTTGTCATTGATCGCAACTAACAAGTTTATTTTCCGTGACAGCACACACAGAGCGTGATAGACGTAAGATGGTGCAAAATGGTGGAAGTGACCATGTTTTCACATGCATCTACTGTGGGCAAACATTTGCAGCAAGAATTGGCCTTACCAGCCACACTCGCCACCGGCCATGGATCGTAGTTATTAAGCCTTTTGAAGAACAATGTACCAAACTATCGTCTGTCAAGATGGAAAGGTGCCAATGAAGATGAATGAAATCGTGCAAGATATTGTTTGTGCTTCAGGTGTTTTGATCTGTGTACACTTGATCATTTAGTGAAGTTTTCTTTATTTGTGTAGAAGATTTATGGCTTATTAATGCACACCAAAATAAAGTAAATATTAGCTACTCGTCGAGGATGTTGCTGTGCATCTTTTCCAGGCACATACACATAAGAAATAAATATGGCATGTTTTGGGTTGGATAAACTGGAACGGTTAACGCATTTCTACTACTACTACTACTACTACTACTACTACTACTACTACTACTACTACTACTACTACTACTACTACTACTACTACTACTACTACTACTACTTACTACCACTGCTACTAGTAGGTGAGGCTGCTGCTGCTGCTGCTACTACTACTGCTGCTGCTACAGCTACTACTATTGCTGCTGCTGCCGCTGCTGCTGCTGCCGATGCTGCCGTTGCTGTAACTACTATTACTACTACTACTAGTACAACAACAACAACAACAACAACAACAACTACTACTACTACTACTACTACTACTACTACTGCTGCTGCTGCTGCTGCTGCTGCTGCTGCTACTACTACTACTACTACTACTACTACTACTACTACTATTACTACTACTAATACTAGTAGTAGTGTGTTTTTGTTTATGTTTCAGAATAGGCTAGAAGTTCTAGCTAAACGTAATTAGTTGCTTGTCCTGTACAAGACGTCGCAATCAACCCCATCATTTATTGACTGCTGTATTTTTCAATGTAATTTATCATTCAATAGTTTGCCAATGCTTTCCGACCGGCCTACACTCATACCATTTTAAGAATCCAAACAAAGCAATCTGCTAGTAAATCATCTGCGCCTGACTTCGAATCTGATAACCGGAATGATAAAACTACGTTCATTTATTTATTCAGCATTTGCTCGTTTTGAACTCAAGCGTAGTCAATACGCGTGATACTACGTCTAGTGCACTAGACTGATTTTTCCGTGTAGGCCAGCTTTTCCCTATTACCAGTGTCCCTCGCCTTTAGGCGAACTCACTCCAACTTCAGAGGTACTTGTAATTTATGTCCCCAATGTCAAGGACGAGAAGTCAACATTTTAGTCCCACTGACCGGTGTAGGAGTTGAACCCGCTATCTCGGCATCAGCACACAGGATGTTGAACATTGAGCTCTCTTATCCATTCGGCCATGCTACCGCCGTAGCTAACATTTAATATATGCCATTGTGATCAAATTAGCAATCGTTCTCCCTCACACGCATAATCTTAGTCTAGTTACAACAGTGATATTTGAAGCAGGGAGAGACTGAAGCCGAAACATATTGCGCCCATAAAGCGGGGTAATAGCCCCAAATGTTAACCAATGCCATTATAACTTGCCCTAGGGGGCCATGACTTACAGGCATTAAATGTCCTTTCACACAATCCCCAGATAGCATTATTGTGGCATTTTCGTTAGCGATTACAGAGCAGACGCGCCAAAGTGCTCTCCTGGTAGACGTCTCCAGTAAAGAACCCATTTACACACCTTAAGGCGTACTAGACACATGGTGCTAGACTCATTTTTTTCGGGAGTCTCCGTGGCGAAGTGGTCAAACCGTCTGACTCAGGTTTCGATGCTTGTGGGTTCGATCCTTCAGTTCAAGAATGCATTTATTTCCGGAGACTCCTGGGGGTCCTCGCTGGAGCTACGGAGTTCGTGTTTAGTGCGAAGCTTTCCGCGCTGCGGAAAGAGACTGAGCCATATGGGATAAAACCCCGGTGCAATGAAGTCAATCCTGTCGACTTTTAAGCGACTTTTCCCCCCAATATTTTAAAAGAAAACTATCGGCGCTCCATCGGCGTCTGTGGCCTTTGGGGCAGTGAACGCGTTTCACAATTCCCCGACATATCTGACTCGAGAGTTCCAATCAACAACAGACGACTTGGAAGCCGACCGCATTGCGTTAGTTTCGATGGTTTTAACAAGGCAATGTTAAACTATTGAAAATATGTGGTATTATAATAGAAATAAGTTGGGTTTGCAGCCATGATGGCATGTCCTTTACAGGACTTCGCAATCAACCCCAGCAAGTATTTTTACTGTTTGTGATTTACTAGATAAGTTTACCTTCAGTAGTTTGCCGTTGCTTTCCGAACGACCGACACTTATATCACTGTTAAAAATCACCCTAAAGCGGTCTGTTTCCAAAATCACTTGCAGCAGATTAACATACGAAGAGGTTAAGGGCGCACTTCGCAATCCCGCATACCGCGTTCCAAACAAAACTGCGGGAGATTTGGCAACAAACCGCCTTGCGTTAGTTTTCACAAAAGTGATGAGTGCTGGTCGTTCAGAAAGCAATGACAAAATACTGAACGTAAACTGGCCAAGACATCACAAACAGCGAAAAAATGCAGGGGTTAACTGCGACGTCCTGTAAAGGATATGCAACGAACTATTTATGTGGGGTTGCGAATCGCGTTCACTAACCATTCGCCACAGACACTGGCAGCTATAGTTTAAGTTAAAAGGTAAAGGTAATCCCACTGCAGATAATGCAACAGGGGTTTGAAGTGTTAGGCCTTCGGATATTCTAGGCCATGACATGTGAGTAGGGGCGAGATGTTCCCTTCCTCGTCGTCTTTCCTTCCCTGCCAATTTACAGAACATTCTGACATTTGCCAGGCACTCGTTTGTATGAAGCTGGGCAGACCCTAGACGCTTTATACGAAGAAATAAATTAGAGAATCAGGTGACAACTGGCAAGATTGAGGAGAAAAGAACAGGGGGAAGGCAGAGAAGTAAATATTTGAATGGCGTGGCAACATGGCATGGTGGAGACAAGAACATGGAGTTAATCCACGACTCTGGTGATCGTGTGCGATGGCGAAACATGGCCGTCCACGCTTATCGGTATGGCAATAACGATGATGATGATGATTATGATGATGATGATGATTATGATGATGATGATGATGATGATGATGGTAATGATGATGCGACTCTAGAGCCGTGCCAGTCTGAAAACAATGATTATGCCTTTGCTGGGGATTCAACCCTGTCCACTGTCTTTGCCGACAGGCGCACTAACCTCTATGTCATCGTTGTTCCATAAGTAAATTATAGGGTCTTGATGCGCATTTGGTGACTGTGAGGTTTATTTATAGGGGTTACATCTGTTAGAATGTAACACCCACTTAAGAGGAATTTAATTGTTTGAGGAATATTATCAGGGTATGCCCAAAGGGGATGGGTTCCTATCCTCTTTCAAAATCACCTTCTAGAAGCTAAATTTTATGGCTCGTCCCCCCCACGTGAAGATACTAAGGAGTCTTCGTATCTACACGAATTAATGTAAAATAGATAAATATGTAAGTTTAGGCTTCTTAGGAAGGTGTGGAGACCACGGAGTGTTGCCACTATCACAAAATTGGATGCCCTTTTCTATCACTGGGGAAAAGATACTAGTGTGCAGGTGTCCGCCCTCATATGGTCTAAATTAATATTGTCACATATGATTTATAGTACACAAGTATGTGATGGACCAGACCAACAATATCATGACAGAACATTCACAGTATAAACAGGACAAACAGTGACATCACATAATATTTATGTTTACACCCATTCTGTAAGAACCAATCAACAAATGGTCTGGTAACATAAGTGTAATAAATCAAAAAAATATGATAACAAAATATATTCTTCACATTGATTACATCTCTGGAGAAAACATTGTCAGGTTCACATGGAATATCAGCTGAGATAAATGCATAATTGTGGAAACACAAATAGTGAAATCATCCAACATACATTAAAGTATCATAATGTATAACAAAGTACTACCAAAAGTAATAAAAAGGATATTTTTATCTCCGATGCAGTTGATATCTGCCGGTAGGTACTTCGGTGGGTTTAAGATTCAACTGGATGCAAGTCTCTTCCTAGGAACCAGTTTTCTCTCAAGGGGTCATCATCAAAGTGAGTGAGGAATGGTAAGGTCTTCAGTTTGGATCTAACATCAGGAATTCTCACTTGGGTTCATGGGTTACATGGGTGAGATCTTGGTATGTGCCGCGTCTGACTAACATTTGGGTATATGGTGCAACTCTTATTAATGAGCATTTATTCTCAGAACACAGCATGACAATTTCACAAAACATATTCAGGGGAAAAAATTTGAATATTACAAGATATATACACATCCCTACAGGTGTGAGTCAGTGTACATGGTTTTAAAGAGATAGACTCTTAAGCTACATTTCCTCTGTGAAAGCATCAATGTTCAGCAAGTACATTTGAAAAGCACATTATTCATATATTGAGAAAAGTAAATATACACAGATTGTAACATAATATAAGGGAATATTCTTCATGGGCATATTGTCACAAAATATACAGAAATCTTCTTTTAGTCGCATATGTAACCGACTATAAAGAGATATAGTGATATACTTTAGTAGCACGTGTTAATAAAATATAGATATTCTTTTGCCAGAACATGGCAACAGAACGAAAACACCAATACTCTTTAGCCACATATGTAAAAGAGTATAAAGAAATATTACTTTAGCCGCGTATCGTAAAATAATTAGGAAATATTCTTTACTAGTAGATTGCCACAAAATGTAAGATAATATTCTTTAGTAATAAATCGCAACCGAATGTTTAGCTGAAGGATCCAACTAACAAGTGCAGTAAACAGAAACATGGCGCTTGTTTTCAATCCCGCAGGAACAAAAAATTAGACTATGATCATTTGTAAACATTTTAAACAGTACATCAGCATTATAATAAATGTAAACCTTAACATTGTATTACCTTAACTTCAAGAATCACACAATGAAAGCTTTGCCCGCCCAAGGACCCAGAACACTGGTTTCACCACACCAAGTGGTGAACGACTTGACGTTTAAGCTACAACTATCAATCTTAAAGTGAGAGCCATCATTTCCTTTCCCCCACAATTGCGCCTAGAGGGGTTCTGGCCGCTGTTTCCGGCTTTAGGCATGTTTTTGATCGTCTCTGCGCGACGCGAAAGTATGGCGTCCCGTTTTGGTCAGCAATCTCAAGTCGCAGTACCGTGAGGTGCCTGGAAATATCTCACAGTGACAACCCCATATTTGAATAGATACATGGGCACACACACACACACACACACACACACACGCACACACATACAGTGGAACGGTAGTGATGCTGCTAGGAAGCAGAAACGTATAACAGTGGATGTAAAGAAGGAAATAGTTATGAAACAAGAAAATGACGTTCGTGTGTGTGACATCTCTAAAGTGTACAGCATGGCAAAATCAACTATCTCCACTATCATAAAGAACAAAGAGTTACTCAAAGCAGCCAATGTAGGTGTAACTAAGCTGCAGAAGCAAAGAGCTCAAATTTTAGAGAAAGTTGAAAACTTTATCTTGATCTGGATCAATGAAAAGCAACTTGCAGGAGACAATTCTTCTTCTTCTTCTTCTTCTTCTTCTTCTTCTTCTTCTTCTTCTTCTTCTTCTTCTTCTTCTTCTTCTTCTTCTTCTTCTTCTTCTTCTTCTTCTTCTTCTTCTTCTTCTTCTTCTTCTTCTTCTTCTTCTTCTTCTTCTTCAGCGTTCTGAGCCATTGAGGTTCTTTGCTGCAGGTACAATCCGTCTCCATTCGTCTCTCTGGTTGACCTTCTCTTGTCGTTGATTCCAAGTGCTTGTTAGTCTGTATATATATATTATCTCTCCACCTCTATTCGCCAACTCAGAGGCGGACATGCAACATAATGTTTCAGCTTTCTCACATGCCTGTGCCAACTTTGGGCTCAATATCAATTTGGAGAAGACTGTAGTTATATACCAGCCAGCTCCAGGGAATAATCACACTGTGCAGAATATCAAAGTGAATGGTCATAGTCTAAGTGCTGTGGACAAATTCACCTATCTTGCAGCACTGTGTCACAAGCTGCCACAATTGATGATGAAGTGAATGCGAAAATCTCCAATGCCAGCGCGGCCTTTGGAAGACTGTACAAGAATGTATGGGACAGAAATGGAATAAGCCTGCGAACAAAGCTGAAAGTCTACAAAGCAGTTGTATTATCCACACTGCTATATGCCTGTGAAACCTGGACTGTTTATCAGTGATATGCTAGGAAGTTAAACCACTTCACAGTCTGCCTTAGGAAGCTACTGATAAGATCCCAGACACTGAAGTCCTAGAAAGAGCGTCCATGCCCAGTATCCACACTCTACTAATGAAGAATCATATTCGTTGGGCTGGTCACTTGACTCGCATGCCAGATCACAAGCTCCCTAAACGAATTTTTTACGGCGAGTTGCTTTGTGGTAAACGCTACCAAGGCGGCCAGAGGAAACGCTTTAAAGACACTGAAAGTCTCACTGAATGCTTTTGGAATTCATCATGATGGGAGACTGCAGCCAGAGACCGAAATTCGTGGCGTGCATCATTACACAAGGGTGCAGTCACTTGTGAGGCAACCAGGACTGCAGGAGCTGTGAAGAAACGACAGAACAGAAAAACCACTGCAGAAAATCCTCCTCCAGAAACGTCAAGCATTCTTTGTCTACATTGTGAAAGACAATTTCGAGCTAAAATAGGCCTTATCAACCATCTTAGAACTCACGGCTCCATAATTTCAACCCCACTGGATGAAATGAATGGTCATCATCATTCTTGATGGACAAACAACAACAAAACAATCTCTCCACCGTCTTCTTGGTCTACCTCGGGGTCTACGGTCATTTATTTCCTGAGTGTAAGCGAGTTTGTTTTCCCTATTATCTTCCATTCTTTCTGTATGCCCCAGCCATTGTAGTCTATTACCCTTCATGATACCAGTGAAGAGCGGGAACTTAAACAGATCAGGACACAATGATATTGAGGCAATAATATGTGAAAAGGCGAAGTGATTTATTGTCGAAATTGCTTGGTACAAATGCTAAGACTGACGATTTTAAAGCCAGCAGGGGCTGATTTGAAAAGTTTTAAAAAAGTGGCATTCATAGTGTAATTAGGCACGGAGAGGCTGCAAATTCTAACGAGAAAGAAGCAGAAGCTTTCAAGGTGGAATATGATCAGATCATCAAAGAGGAAGACTACGTGCCACAACAAGTCTTTAATTGCGATGAAACGGGCCTCTTCTGGAAGAAAATTCCAAAGAGGACCTTTATCACCCAGAAGGAGAAAGTAACCATGGTCTGGCAAGAATGAGACAACGAGGAGTGACGAAGGGATCTGGCCGACGCTCAACGCTCAGAGGAAAGGCGAGACGGACTTATAATCAGATTGCTACTGGTACTATTAGTGTTGGGACTCTTCGCTGGCTGTTGAGGATCGGGACGGAGCACTTATGGGAATGCCCCGAATGTTGTGATGTCAATTCCTAAATCAATCAATCAATCAATCAATCAATCAAGGAGAAAGTACTGCTGGGGCACAAACCAATGAAGGACAGGCTAACTTTGCTGTTCTGTGCCAATGCCAGTGGCGACTGCAAGATTACGCCAATGTTGGTCTATCACGCAGAAAATCCTCGCGTCTTTAAACGTAACAATATCCAAAACAGCAAACTAATGTGGAAGTCTAATGCTAAGGCATGGATGACGGGCGCCATCTTTATGGAATGGCTGACTAAAGTGTTTGCCCCAAGTGTGAAGAAGTACCTAGAAGAAAATAATGTGCGCCTTTGATGTCTGCTGCTTATGGACAATGCTCCTGCCCAACCACCGGGTCTGGAGGAGGATTTGGATATGGAGTATGACTTCATCAAGGTAAAATTTCTGCCTCCCAACACCACTCCTCTGCTTCAACCCATGGACCATCAAGTGATCTCCAACTTCAAGAAACTGTACACAAAGGAACTCTTCCCACTGTGTTTTCGGGTCACTAATGACACTGAATGACTCTGAGAGATTGCTGGAAAAACCACTTCAACAGCCTCCACTGCATCAACCTCATTGACAAGGCCTGGAATGATGTCTCCACCCGTACCTTGAAGTCTGCCTGGAAAAAAGTGTGGCCATCGTGTGTACCAGAGAGAGAGAGAGAGAGAGAGAGAGAGAGAGAGAGAGAGAGAGAGAGAGAGAGAGAGAGAGAGAGAGAGAGAGAGAGAGAGAGAGAGAGAGAGAGAGAGAAGTTTGGATTAGCGGCAGACGCAGCCGCTGTAGTGGATGAGATTGTGTCCTTTGGCAACAATATTGGCCTGGAAGTCGATGGCAACGACTTGGAGGAACTGATTGAGGACCACAGTGGAGAGCTAACTACAGATGAGCTTGTGGATCTTCAGAATGAACAGCAAAAACATTAAAGGAGGAGCAATCGTCCGATGATGAGGAGCAAGTTACCGTTTCAACTGCCAGTTAAAGAAATTTGCAGCAAGTGGGCAGACGTCGAAGACTTCATTGTGAACCATCATCCAAGCAAACTTGTTGCTAACAGGGCAGTAAACCTCATCGATGATAACGCAATGGCCCACTTCAGAAAGATTCTCCAGCAAAGAAAGCGACAAATTTTCCTTGATAGTTTCTTGGTGCAGAAAGATTCCCAGTCGGCTGCCAAGAAACAGCGACAAAAACTCCTGAAACTAATAATTCAGAATAGCAAAGAAAGTGACGAATTTCTCATGCTCGTTTTCTTGGTAAGAAAGATAAAATAACTCTTTTTTATTTAAAAAAAATTTTTTTTTACATTTAATTTATTTGGTTGTTTTCCTTCTCTTTATTTAATTCGTGAAGCACACGTATACTTTGCGTTATGTCAGGTAAACGATGGATGTTAATAAAAAAAAGAACGATTCTTTCATCTTGAAACGGATTGTCTCTATTTCATTGATTTCAATGTTTCGGGTTACGAACGTTTCGGGTTACGAACCGAGTTCTGGAACGAATTAATTTCGTAACCCAAGGTACCACTCTGTGTGTGTGTGTGTGTGTGTGTATATATATATATATATATATATATATATATATATATATATATATATATATATATATATATATTATATATATATATATATATATAAAGCGGCCGTGTTTACTTCCAAAAACATTTCCTAGATCTGCCTGGAAAACAGGTCTATGTTTTTAAAAATCCCGGCTTCTATATGGATTTGAAAGCGTGGCCATCGGGCCGTAAAGCATGGGTGCTAGCGACACTAGCTACAGTATACTGAAGACATAAATGCCGGCCATTATGTCTGCCTGAAAGCGGATACAACTCATAAATCATAAGCCTGCAGAGATCATTCGATCACACGAAGCAAACTGGTGTCCGCTATTTTGTTGTGAAAGTAGTCGTTATACTTCTTATAGTCGTGTGGCGTTGGTGATCATGTCTGTCTACAGCCTTCTGTCTCTCGAGCTGCCCTTTCTGATCCAGATGTTCCTACATGCCATGATCTCAAACTGTTCAGCATCTTCTCTCTTGGTCTTCCCCTGCTTCTCCTCCATTCCATCTCTCTCTCCCTCTGAGTCGACACACTAGCATGCTACATGCTACTATTCTGGTTAAGGGTCACTTCCCTTTCTCCTGTATATTTCCAAGAGTGCTCCCGTACCCTCCCATAGATTACACTAGGGGATCTCAACATAGTAACGAACTCCGTGGCACTAAAGAGGCTCCAACAATGTCACTTACCGCGACTTAAGACAGATTTTGATTCCCGTGAGTTTCTTAACAGAGCTGACAGCAGCTTTCCTGTACACCCTAACTCTCAACATTGATTTCGCCAATAGCCCCAATTTGATCCTCATTTGCCCCATTGGCTCCACGTCATCTCATAGTCTCTGTAGGTTCACATAAAAGTACTTTACCATCTAGTCTATTTATAATCAATCTACATTGTACCAGGCAAGGCCGAAATGCGAATTCTTTCCCAAGGAATGCTTGTGTTTAAATTTAATCTACTTTAGGTTAATGCGTCGGTGTATTTTGCAAAGGAGTTGCGAACGCGATTCGTAATCCTGCATTCCGTGTTCTAAATCAGCTACAGACGATTTGAAAGCAGACTACCTTGTTATGATTTTTAACGATAATATAAGCGTCAGTTGTTCACAAATAATGACAAACTGTTGAAGGTAAACTTGCTAAGTAAATCACAAACAGCCTTTAATGCGAGGGTTGAATGCGACGCCCTGTATAGGACAAACAACACACTTGATTTTAGGGTAATAGACATGTTAAAATACAGTCTGAAATTAAAATTGTTAAATTATAATCCCATAATTGTTACAAACTATATCCATATATGCATATTATAACCCCACAATCGCTACAAACTATATCCATATATGCATATTATAATCCCACTGTTGCTACAAAATATATCTATATATTCATATTATAAGAGGAATTTCATTTGAAATCCGTTCGTGCCGCACGGCGCGTAATTGCGTAGGTTGAACATGATCATGTCATAGTCATGTGATAAGTACTGACCAATGAATAAAAGAGCACATGTTTAGTCGTCCCATGATGCATAGGTTCTGTTTCTGACCGTTGAGAAAATGGCCGGGTTGATCCTAAATCCGTCCAAAGAAGCTCAAAGAGCGGTGATTCAGTTTCTTACATTTGAAGGATGTCGACCAGTGGACATTCATCGAAAAATGCAAGCAGCGTACGGTAACAAATGTGTGTCGAAGACAACAGTGGCAGACTGGGCACAACTATTTCTGAAAGGACGTCAGTTCACGACATATCTTCGACGGCCGGGTCAAGTGCATATTGTTGCAACAGAAAAAAGAACCATTGCCAGAATTTATGCAGTAGTACTGATGAACTGTTGTCGAAGCATACGTTCGCTAGCGAAATAATTTGAAGTGTCAATTGGGACAGTTCAAAAGGTCGTTCGTAAGAAACTGCAATATTGGAAGGTGTGTTCACAGTGGGTACCACGGATGTTGACCGACCACCAAAAAGAGGAACGCATGGGATGATGTTTGAACCACTTGCTGCGTTACAGAATGGAGGGTGATGCATTTCTCTTCCGCATAGTGGCAGGCGATGAATCATGGTGTCACCACTTTGAGCCGCGCAGCAAAAGAGAGAGCATGCAATGGAAGCATGCTGGATCACCAAAAGCCAAAAAATTCAAGTTACAGGTTTCCGCTGGTAAGGTTATGCTGAGCGCATTTTTTGACCATGAAGGGCTATTGTTGGCCGACTTTAAAGAACCTGGTGTCAACATCAACTCTACTCACTACTTGCAAACACTAGACAAGCTGCAAAAAGCCATCAAGAATAAACGACCCGGCATGCTTTCTCGCGGTGTGATTTTGTTGCACGATAATGCTCGTCCGCATGTCGCAAAGATTGTGCAGGAAGCATTAGCAAGGAAGAAGTGGGAAATTCTGCAACATCCAGCCTATAGTCCTGATTTGTCACCATGTGATTTTCATTTGTTAGGACCTCTAAAAAAAAGCTCTCAAGGGGCAACTATTTCATACGGATGCTGACGTAATGTATGCGGTAAACACTTGGTTCAGTGAGCAACCACAATTCTTTTTTGCTGACGGCATTCGCCAGCCTACATAAGCAATGGGATGATTGCCTGAATTCCTACGGCGACTTCTTCTGACCATCCCATGGTGCATAATTCATTCAAAATGAAAACTTTGTTTAATTCTACCACACCTGTTAATGTTTCTTTCAGTGCTTTTGTAATAAATACATTGGAACGGGTTTCAAATTAACGTCCCTAATGTAATCCCACAGTTGCTACAAACTATATCCATATTATAATCCCACAATTGCTACAAGCTATATCCACATATCCATATTATAGTCCCACAATTGCTACACACTATATACATGTATCCATATTATAATCCCACAATTGCTACAAATAGTATCCATATATCCACATTATAATAACACAATTGCTACAAACTATATCCACATATCCATATTATAATCCCACAATGGCTATAAACTATATCCATATATCCACATTATAATCTCACAATTGCTACAAACTATCCGCATAATAATTCCACAATTGCTACACACTATATCCACATTATAATCCCAAAATTGCTATAAACTATATCCATATATCAATATTATAATCCCACAATTGCTACAAACTATATCCACATTATAATCCCACAATTGATACAAGCTATCCGCATTATAATCCCACAATTGCTACAAACTATATCCACATATCCACATTACAATCCCACAATTGCTAGAAACTATATAAATATATCCATATTATAATCCCACAATGGCTACAAACTATATCCGTGTATCCACATTATAATCCCACAATTGCTACAAACTATATCCATATTATAACCCCACAATGGTTGCAAACTATATCCATACTCCCGCATGTGTTGCCGGGGTCTATAAGAGAAGTAATGGATGGTAACACTATGACCTACGATGTATGTGTCGTCAGATGCGACAGTCGCTGAAGGCGTATTCAACAAAGTAACCTTAATATTTTCATGTAGGTTTTTTTGTGTAGTTGTGTGTCTGTTTGTGTGTGTTTGTTCTGTGCTGACGAAGGCTTTAGCCGCAACGTCCATTTTGTTTCTTGTAATCGTGTTCTAGTAAAGCTGACAATCTACTTCTCGTTTTTTTGATGATTCATTCATTTCATTTGATAGAATGCAGTATTTGCTTGTCATATTCTGCTCTTTATCTCAGTGATGCATCTTCTTATTCTTCTTTCGATCGCTTGAAATATGTCTGTAACTACAATGTTGTCTCTTGTATAAATTTAATTGTCTTTTTTAGTTCACTCAGCGGTCCATGGTGATGTATCTTCCATCTGATGTTATCCATGTACCTAGATATCTGCATTTTTGCACTTGTCCTGTACTTTAATTGCACATTTAGGCATAATCTGTTTCTTTGATTTCACCATGACTTCTGTCTTTCTATTATTCAACCCTAAGCCCATTCGTTCACTCACCACAACCACTGCATCTATAATTTCCTGTAGATTGTTCTGACTTGTTGCTATCAAGACGGCGTTGTCAGTATAACGTATGTTATTTATATTTTGTCCACCAACCAGGATCCCTGCCCTATTTTCTGTAGATTTCATTATATATTTACTGTACACAAAGAGCAAATTAATATACAATGCACAACCTTATCTAGCGAACGAAAGAAGAAGAACAAAAATTTTATCTGACACTCTTCTTTATACACTGAAATGTTTCTACAAAGTTGTTCGATTCTTATGGCTGCTAATTACTGCCAACACGTTCTTTATTATTCGCAGATCTTTGTCGTCAATGCTCAGTTGCTTTAGTAATTGTATTATTTCTTGATGCTTCACATTGTCAAATGCTTTTATGTACTAGGGGTTAACGTCTTTCTAAGAAATCCCGTATATTCTTGTGAGTAACGTAACCTGCGCGAAAATCGGTAGCGGTTCTCGCCGCGTTGGTAACTTACGGGGTATGTGAGCCGGTTGCTCAGAAAGCAATGGCCAACTACTGAGAGTAATCTTGCCTAGTACATGAACAGAAACTGAAAATGCTGATGTTAACTGCAACGTCCTGTAAGAGATATGCAAAACATCGAGTCTATGAAGCATACGTACAGATTTGATTTTACTTTTATAGCTCTTTCTAATAGTGTCCTGAGAATATATATATATATATATATATATATATATATATATATATATATATATATATATATATATATATATATATATATATATATATATATATATATATATATATATGTAGAGCTTTGTTTGTGCCCTTTCCCTCCACAAATCCACACTGTACGTCACTAATTTCTGGTTTAATCTTGTTTCTTTTTCTTTTCATACTTATTCTGAGTAAAAGATTTGTCATGTGACTCATAAGACTTATTGTGCGTAGCTCATTGCATTCTAAAGCGCCTGGTTTCTTTGACAGAGCTATAAAGATGTATTTTAATAGTTCACTAGGAAATGTACCCACTAGTGTATATGTCATTTAGAAATTGTGTCAATATGTCGATTCAAAAATCACCCTAGAGCCTCAATTTCCTCTATTGAAATGTTGTCTGGACCGGGGTGCTTTTCCTTTCTTTATGGCGATGTAGTGTATCTTCAACTTCCGCTGTAAGTATTGGTGGACCCTCACCATTGTTTTGAATGTTACTTATGTCATGTCATGTTGAATTGGTTTTGAATTCGGTATTCTATCATCATACAGCTCTAGTTGTACCCGTGTTTTCTTATCTGTTATTGTATTTATTCGTTGATACATCGAATGTGAGTCTTTCCAAAGTTTGTCCCAGTTTCCATGCACTGTTGATTCAGCCATACTTCTTTAGCCACTTTACATTTATTAAGTACTAGCTGACCCGGCCCGGCTTTGCCCAGTCCCTGGTGGGGCGCATCTCATTTAATTCATATAATTAGTCATATAATATAAGTTCTCGTTCTCGTTACCGACTATCTGTCTGTCTGTCTGACCCGGCCCGGCATCGCCCAGCTCCTGGTGTGGAGCATCTCATTTAATTCATATAAGTAGTCATATAAGCTCCCGTTCCCTTTCCCGACTATCTATATGTCCTGTCTGTCTGTCTGTCTGATCCGGGCCCGCTTCGCCCAGCCCCTGATGGAAAAGCAACTCATTTAATTCATATAAGTAGGCATATAAGTTCCCGTTCCCGACTGTCTGTCTGCTGTCTGTCTGTCTGTCTGTCCCTCCCTCCTCTGTCTGTCTGGTCTGTCTGTCTGCCTGTGTCACGGAAAAACGCAGTTTAATGATTCCTTGATAACTTACATATTCAAATACAAGGAAGGGAAGGGTTTACAATCGTGTACTTCATTCTGAGAGGAGGACGAATAAAAATCCATTGACCAACACAGATATTAAAATAGGATACAGGTGTTTCGTAAAGTTCATTGCTTGACGATCCTGACGGACACGGAGAAACGGGACGATCGCGCTGGACACACGACTGAGAAAACATCAGCGGGGAGTGAAGTTGCTTTGAAGTATTCGCGTACGGGGAAACTCAGGGAACAGCGTAACTACCACGGAGGACACTAACAACTAACCACTACGGGATTTCTCCGCTGTTTGACGGGCAGGATACGCAAATTTGATTGTAGATCAAACAATCACCGGATGATTGGACACTTGTTATAAATAAGTAGCAACTGGATTGCTATTAGTGTGTGTTCCGAACTGGGCTGAATGAGATATGCTCCTGAGGGGTGAACGAAAGACCCGTCCCTAATGGTTTAAATATATTGGATATTAGTGTGTTATTCGCTAGTGTATTTCGATCCAGGAACATAAGTGCATATATAAGGTAACACTAATATTAGAGTAATATTAGCATAGAGGAAATATGTGGTTGTGCGTAGGTTTACTATTGCTTTCTATTTAGTGAATAGTTTTATACTTTAGTGAATTCTGCTGTTTATGTCAGAGTATTCTTTCGGAGGCTGTTTCATTACGGCTGGAAGAAAGACAATCACATAGACAGGGATAATGAGTCAGACTTAAATCACCTGAGTTAATGTTTATTACCCAGGTTCTACGACACAGCCTGACTTATCACAGAAGATAAACCAGTACATCTCTTGTACAGAGAAGCAGTGTTGATAATACCGGAAAGACCTTTTAAATTAATCAGGCACTTCACAGGTGCAGTGAAAGTATGTCACTATAGCAAATGCAAATTGGGTGACTTAACGAATGTCAAAAAACAGGTTTTGTGAACCTTAGAGAAGGAACTTTATTCAAGCATAGAAAAAGAATAAAACATTGTCATTGAGTACTCACTCTAAACGAAACGGGAAGAAACCCTAGACCATGTACCTTATTCAAAAACGGTTATAACTGTGGACAGGTGTAGGTGGTTTTCACTGATGGATTTAACAACAAAAACGGAAAACTCTGTCTACGGAAAGACTTAACCGTGGATCACATAATGTACGGTGTTACTGTGTTGAAACAATTGTTGGTTTTTCAAGAATTGGTTAAGTCAGACTCAAGCTGAACGGATCATACCGGTGAGAACGTTCTAATTCTTGTGTTTGATGTCTGATGTTTTGGCCTTTTGATATGCCGTAAAGATTACGAATACTAAAATCTAAAAGTCCTATCTTTCAGTCACCTTAGCATACACTACCCGAACAAAACTACAGATAACATTCAATACATACACCGAGACATAGTTTTTTATAATAATCTTTTATTTATCGTTGAAAGGACCTGTTGTATGGTATGTTATGAAAGAGAGAGAGAGTGAAAGAAAATAGATATATGAAAGGGAAGACAGAAGGGAGGATTTGTAGACAGAAGTCAGTCAATAATCCCACAGAGAATAGTTGAAGATGTGGCCTTGTTGATTCCACATTCCTCCCGGGTAACAAGTGAACAGCCTGTCTGTCTAATCTTAAACTTACAAAAACATTAGAAAAGCACTTGAAAGATCTTTCCATCTTCCCTAACAATTACTTGGGTAATGGAACGGCGCAGTAAGCAGCGTCGGAGAAGAATAAGGATGAGTAGGAGGAGAGGAAGAGATAGGCGTGAGAGAGGAGGAGGGAATGAGGAGGGAGGGGGGAGGATGGGGAGTAGGGAGATAGGAGGGATGATGAGGGATTAGGATGAGGAGAGAGGATGAGGAGGTAGGAGGGAGGAGGAGGAAAAAAAGAGGATGAGGAGGAGGGAGTAGGGAAGGAGGGGAGGAGAGGCAGAGAGGGAGGGGGGGAGGAGGAGGGAGGGGAAGAGGAAGGAGAAAGGAGGAGGAGTGAGAAGGAGGATAAAGAACGCAGGAGGAAGGGGGAGGAGGAGGAGGGAGTAATGAAGGGGGGGAAGGAGGAGGGATGGCGGGGGAGGAGGAGGGAGGAGGGGCGAAGAAGGGAGAGGAGGAGGGGAGGAAGAGGGAGAAGGGAGGGGAGGGGTATAGGGGGGAGGATAGGAGGGGAGGAGGAGGAAGAGGGAGGAAGAGAGGGATATGGGACGGGAGGAGTAGGAGGGAAATGAGGGAAGCAGGTAGAGGAGGAGGAGGGAGGAGGAGATAGGATGAGAGAGAGGATGAGGAAGGGAGAGGAGGGATGAGGAGGGAGGGAGGAGGGGAGAGGGAGGGAGAGGGAGGAGGTAGGAGGGAAGGGAATGAGGGAGGAAAGAGGGAGGAGGGAAGAAAGGAGGGGGACGGAGGGATGAGGGGAGGACGGAGGAGGGATTAGGAGTAGGGGGCAAAGAGGGAGGGGGGATGGGATGAGTAGGGAAGGAGGTGAGTAGAGGAGAGAGGAGGAGAAGGGATAGGAATAAGTAGAGTTGGATTAGGGGGAGAGGAGAAGGGAGAGGTAGGAGGAAGAAGGAGGAAAGGAGAAGGAGAGGAGGAATTAGGAGGAAAGGAGGAGGCGGGAGGAGGAGGAGAAAGAGGGAGGAGGAGGATGGAGGAGGGAGAGGGAGGAGGGGGAGGTGAAGAGGAAGAGGGTAGGAGGAGGAGGGGAGAGGAGGAGGATTATAACGCATATGCCTCTAGATAACTGCAGCGAAAAGGTGGGTCTGTCTATCTATCTGACCTGGCGTGGCTTCGCCCAGCTCCTGGCGGGGAGCGTCTCATTAAATTCATACAACAAAAAAAAAGTAACTTAAAAGAATGTCCTTCCACACACCATCCATTATTTTTAATGAAAACTGTTTCTAATCACCTACATGACTGTAGATAACTTCTTAAGCAAAAAAAGATGAGTTACAATGTTATGCATTATGCATTATTTTTATGAAAACTTTGAAAATGCCTAAAGATTATATCATTATTTATTATAACTCATAGCCGGGAATTAACTATAGACAAAAGAGTTTATATATCCTTTTGAAAACCATGCAACAATATGACTATAAATATAACAGCAATATTTATTAAAGTTATTACCCTTGAAATACTTTTACAAGTGTAAGTCCCCTTGCTATATTGAAATTATAATGAAAAATGAAATATTAAATAATTATTAATTTCTTCATCATCATCCTCATCATCTTCCACTTCTGCCGTCAAGCGTCGTGGGGAGGAATAATTTGCGTTCCAGCGCCCGGTGGCGGCACTGGATAGTGTCATTCCGTGTGGTTGTACAATGTCTCTGATGTCGTCAATCCATTTTATTAATATCATAAATTACCGATTCACACTAAAACGATATCACAGTTGGCGAGCGCGGGAATGAGAGGCAGAACGTGTAAAAACTTCATCCATCGGGATGGACCGTTCGCGAACGCATAAAGGACCATATACACCCACACACATCCTTTTTTATTATATAAGATTTATTTATGTATTCTATTATATTCTTTTTTTATCTTGCTATTTCTTTCTTCTTTCTTCCATCATCTGCAAAATTTCATCTGTAATTCATTTCTTTTCTTTTTTTTGCAGTTCTATGTTTAGGTGGAATGATTTCACTTGATGGCTGACGGATCTATTCCCGCAACATGCCCCATTGTTCAACAATAGTTAATATTATTTTGAAGCATGATTATCTTGTCCGTTTATACTTCTTAGTTTTTCTACGAGCAGTATGAAGATCCCCTGCCGGCTTGCTAGGCCAGTCGCAGGTTTAGGACACTAATCTGACCACAGGAAGTCCATCCCCTTGAGAAAATACAGCGGTGGTTTCCCTTGCTCTCCGCCGTTTTGTGTATGGTTGACTCCACTAGACTTGTCTAAAGATACAGAACCTGCAGGCCGGGGGGGGGGGGGGGAGAGAGAGAGAGAGACGAGAGAGAGAGAGAGGAGAGGGAGAGTGAGAGAGAGGAGAGGAGAGAGAAAGAGAAGATTGAAATAAATAATAATAGGGTTGAAATGCTTACAAACACACAGGTATTTATTGGAATGTGTTATTATTCCACGGTAGTTTTTCACATTTAAATCTGTTTGCTGTTTACACACAACTGGCATGTAACAGCCCTACTTGCTTAAACCTTCCACTATATTTGAGCAATCTTTGGTTTGTTCGGCCTCGAATAAAGTATACGAAACTTTGTTCCTTTGTTAACTTCATGTGCAGTAGCTTTATGAGATTTATCCCGAAGAGGGTGTTTTAAAGCCTGTCGACTGTACCGGGATTGCTAATAACTGATTATCTCTCTTCTCCTCCTACACTGGTATATGCTTGGTATCAAATTCAAGCTGCATTTATCAATTCCAAAATGAGTTCCAAGTAACTTGGGTAGAACGGAAATACAATTAGCAGTTCGAGTAACCGATTTTTATTTTATTAGTCTATCGATGTTGTTCTTTGCATGGTGATGGTGGCGACATTTTAAAGAATAGTATGATCCGTAGGTCGTTCCTTTTGCTTAATATGCTCAGTCTGTCTTCTCTGTATTGTTTCAGCTACTCATTTATACTATTCTTATATTGCTTAAATGTTCCTTGTCTCGTTGCTACTGCTGCAATGACAACGTTATCTGCTACCACACACCCGAAATAAGCAAGCGTGACTACAATCCATTGTAGTTACAATAATGGGACAATACACAATTGAGAAGTGCATTAACAAAATTGCATATAAAGGTCGAAGCAGCAGACAGCCAAAACTGAAAGATGAAAAGTGCTTAGATTATTCAGCACATAATCTCACTAATGAAAGATTATTGTACTTAGTAAGCATCTACTAGTAGAAACAGTGGGGTGATAACATAACACTTTAGTTGTGTCCCCAATGGCTAAATCAAACTGGCCGGAACACATTGTCCATTAACTGGGCATTATAAGACACGAGAGACAGAGGTAACTTAATACCTTACATGCCAGAAAGCAATAAGAAATGAACAAGAAAGGTAACTGAGTAAAATTAAATCCTGCACATAAAACAGAAAATCTGATAGGAACAAAATGAAACATCAACCCAAACAATGTATCGCTTAATACCGTTTGTGTGCGCCCCTCCCCTCCCCGCCCCCCCCCCCCCGGCGCCCCCCTCTCCCCCCCCCCCCCCCCCCCCCCCCTTCTCCCCCCTGCATCCTCCCCCCCCCCTTGTACCCGTGCCCCACAGACATTGGCAAATGCAATCACGTACGTTACAAACACACACCACAACACACACCACACACACACACACACACACACGCATACACACAATATGCATACACTAGATAGACAGACAGACAAATTGACGCATGAAACAGAAGGTACGGATATTGACGGACGGATTATACGGAACGGGGCGGATTTGAAGAATGTAGTAAATTAATGGATGGCATGGGAATAGATGGTGGCGGAAGGGAGGGGGCGGGCATGGGCCAGGCACGTAGATGGGATGGGTGATGAACTGGATTGGGTGGACCGGAACGGGGTGAATAGACAACACCTAGATAGATAGACCGAACGATCAATCTAAACACCACCACAGTGACCTTTGTTTTTTTTTTGGTGTGTTTTTTTTTTATATATTTTTTTTTTTACGTGCAAAAACAATTTAATACATGAACGGTGTAAAAGCGTAAAACATGATTTTAAGTTGAGTTGACTGAAATTTTTATGATCACACAAGTGCACCCCACAACGTGGAATGATTGTTCATATCAAATTACATTTCTTTTTCATATCTGTATGTATTTTTGCTACAATATTTGAAAACTTGGAATGCGATACAAATGAACACACAATTGTGTGCATGCGTACCCGGTGTGTATCTTTAGTTGCGGATGATGAGGGGGATACAGAGATCGGTTTTAGGGAGGATAACTATGCATGGGTGCGTGTGTGGAGTGAGGAGTAATAGGTTTTGTAAGATTACCGGAAAAGATACTGCCTTTGGAGAAGAGAGCAAGAGAGACGAGAGGGAGGCGAGAGGACGAGGGTGTGGGTCCAATGGGGGGGGGAGAGGGGAGGGGAGGGGGGAGAGAGAGAGAGGGGAGAGAGAGAAGCGAGAGAAGAGAGAGAGAGGAGAAGAGAGAGAGAGCAGCTATACACCACGAAAAGAGAAAGTATTGTTGTGTGTGTGTGTGTGTGTAAAGATTTTAAATAAGTAACGAAGAAGTGGTGCTCGGGTGTGTAGTGGGTTTTTGTGTGGTGTGTATGTGTGTGTTGTGTGACGTGTGGGTGTGTGTGTGTGGGCGCGCGTTTAAAGAAATAGAAGAGAAAGTGGGTGAGGAGATGGATAGAGCGTATTGGAGAGACATCCGTGAGTGAGATATAGAACATACAGAAAAGATAGTGCACTGTTGTTATGCGTACGTCTTACAAAATCTATCATGATCCAAGCTTGTAAAATGTCTCCACAGGGCTCCGCTCTTGTACCAGATCCATTGGTCAGGCCCTCCCCGGGAGCATTCATAGAGTTCCTGACAGTGTCAGTACATATAATCGCCAATGGGCACTATGAAGACCACCCTCTGGGTGTCTGCTTACCTTCAAGAGAGATGGGCAATATCAAATGTGTTGAACAGACAGCAAATATCACTCGAGAAGGAACTTTAATCTCTTTGCCAGCAAAGGTAGAATTTTCCATAAAGCAGGTTATGCAGAAAGCCCCCATCTTCGGGGGTTTAAGCTTATTAAATCCAAGAGACAGTAACTGTATCTCTTACAGCATCGTCCATCAGACATTTTCTCATAGAACTTAGTACCTCCAGCACCATTATCGTGTCAATGTAACATGTCTCACTATCCATCAGTCTAGAATACGGTCTGTTTTCCCCCTTCTTCTCCTGAGTAATGTTCGCAGTTGGCCATGGAAAACCCAATTATAGTAATTCTTGGTAGCGAGCAAAAGCGTTCCGGCATCTGGCAGCTTGTTCAAATAAGTTCTACACATGAAACTGGTCGTCTGGGAGTACATCTCACGTCTTGTTCTTAATCCTTCACGGTTATTTTATTGTGGGAGTTGGTAAGTCCCACTGTCTCGTGCCTTCGCGCCCGAAAGTCACTTGGGTTCCGTTTCTTTTCTTTCTGCCCGCCATCATTAGGATCACGAGTACTGCTTTGCCCCCCCTCCCCCTCGGAGAACACTATGATATTGTGTACTGCCGGGCAGCGTGGTCGCAGAGCCTACACGTCCGTAGCTCCCCGGCGACGATTCCAATGTTGTCTCCAAACAAAAAGTGGTACAACCCGGGCAACCGGAATGAAAACTGAATGGGTCCCAGAAACACAACCACGACATTTAGTGAGCGCACGGCACTTACCCCGAATTCAGGACCGAAGGAAGTAATATACTCGGCCAAATGTGACGTCTTTTACCACCCCAAACACCACAGAGGATCAATGAATATATCCCGATAATAGGGTTTTATTCGTGTAATTATTTTGTTTCGTGGTAACTACCCCTCAGTTTCAGTGCTCAGTGCACCGTGAAATTTTTACATTATCAAATACTTTGCTCATGATTGAGGACGTACCATGTCTGGAGTCCAAGTCCCTGCTTAGTGTATGGCACTGAATCAGTTAGCACATCTAAGCATACAATTAACAAGCTTGGTCAACCACAAGCCCCCCCATGCCCTTCTACCTTAGAACTTCAACCGACATGTGGTCACTGCGTAGACAGCGTGTCTACAACACACTAAACCCAGTCAGTCATGCTCAGTCATAGAATTGGGCAAAATGTCGTCGACACACTTGACCAAATACACACACATTGAACCACTAAGTAGGCAAACTGTCTAAGTCGTACTAAAACCAGCTATTCACACTTATGTCGTAAAATAGCCAGCTCTCAAATTCACACTAAACCAGCCACCCACATTTCGTCACCACGTTGGCTTCCTGTCTACATCACATTCAACCAGCTATCCACATGTAATCATTAAGTAGGCATGCTATCTATGTCATACTAAATCCAATTGGTCATGTTTACTTATAAAATAGCCAGCTGTCTACGTCTCACAAAAAACCAACCATCCACATTTAGTCACTACTTAGGTAAACGATCTACTACTATACACTAGTCCAGGGGTGGGCACACTGTTTGTGCGTAATGCCCATTGACAAATGTAAAGCTATTGGGGGGGGGGGGGGGGGGGGGGGCATATATATTATGTCCACTTTGTTACAGCAACATATCACAATAAGTAATTATGAATTATTATAGGTTATTAAACAGTATAAATAAGTAATTATTGCAATTTTATTTTACTTACACACCTTATACATTATATTTTACAATATGTGACAAGAACTTTTACTAATTTGTCAACAAGATATTAATTTTGTTTTTATTCTAATAATTTTATTTTATTATCTAACAATGGCTTTAATTTAGAAACAAACCGACTACATTGTCACTACAATTATTGATTTCTAATGAGATGTATGTAACTGCTTGCAAGTTTTGACAATATTTTTGAAATCTGGAGCAAGTTTACTTGTTGAAATTCGCATGACAACATGCAAGTTGCAGTACGACAATATAGACATATTCTTAGATTTGTTGATCTTCAAGGAAGAAAATGCTTGTTCGCAAATCTATGTTGATCCAAACAATGATAACAGTTTAGCTGCAATGTTTTTCAAGTCGGAAAATGATTCTTCTGAAAAGGAACCATAAAAATCTAGCAAACCATTTGACTTGAATTTCTCTTTCAGGTCATAATCTACTTGTAAGTCAAGCAGCTCCAACTGTATGTCCTCTGTGGCTGTATCAGCTTCTGCACTACAAGGGGAACTGAGAATATTGAACTGTGGCTCTAAGTTCTTGAAATCTTGGAATCTCCATCCAAATTCTTCAGTCAATGCATCTAATTGGGCGTTGTACTTTTCAGTCATTTCACCAGAAATGGTTTCTTGTTTCAGCTAAGGGAAGTGACAAAATCTTTTTTCACTTGCTTGTCTGGAGAACAGTGAGAGTTTTGCCTGAAATGATTTTACATGTACATACAATTCATGTGCAAACACACCATAGCCCTAAAGTTTGACATTCAGTTCATTTAACTTTTCCATAATTTCAAAGGCAAACATAAGGTCTTCCACTCTTTATTGACAATGTCAGTATTAAAGTCATATTCAATGTCCTTCGTTTCTAGGAACATCATTATTTCTTCTCTGAGGTCCCACACTCGCCTCAACACCTTGCCGAGACTCAGTCATCGAACACGGGTGTGTTACAGGACATCGGAATGTTCAGTTTCCAAATCGTTAAGTAATGCCTTGAACTGTCTGTGTTTAAGTCCTCTTGATCTGATGAGGTTGATGACACTGACAACTGAGTCAATAACTTGCTTGATATTCAAAACAGTTTTACACAGACTTTCTTGATGGATTACACAGTGAAGTGGAAATAATGTGTGGTCTGGATATTCTGCTTTAATCTTATCACTTATCAACTTTACTAGACCTTTTTCCCAGTCAAATCACGAACTCCATCAGTTGTAACACTTGCCGTCTTGTTCCAAACCAACCCAGTTCTTTCAATACAGTTAGTAACAGCATTGAATGTATCATGGCCTGTGGTTGTGTCTTTGAGTGACTCAACATTCAGTAACTCTTCAGTGAGTTTGAAAGAAGTGTTTATTCCACATATAAATATCAGCAATTGGGCAGTATCGTGTACATCCTTACTCTCATCCAATGCAAGAGAGTACCACAAAAATTGTTTACTTGCATCTTGAAGTTTATGCATCAAATTGTCACTTATCTTGTCAACACGTCTGACCACAGTTCTCCTTGATAAATTAATGTTGTCAAATTTGTTTGTTTTTTGTGTGTGTTCTGTACACATGTTTGCTGCATCTAGCAAACATCCCTTGAACTCGCCATCAGAAAATGGCTTGTTCTGTTATACAATTCTGTGTGACAGCACAAGACTAGCTTGTGTTGCAGCAACTTGAATTGAAGACTGTTTAGTGAGAACAGTTTGCTGTTTCTCCAACTATAGGAATTCCCTTTGCCTCTCTTCGGTTGTTAAATTGTACCCAAAATCGGAATGTTTTGTTTGATAATGTCTTTTTAAACTGTACTCCTTATAGACAGCCACTGACCCACGACACAATAAGCAAACTGATTTGCTACCAACTTTTATAAAACAGTACTTAGTTGTCCATTCATCATTAAAACACAGCATTATTCTTCAATCTTACGTTTTTTAGTGACACTCATTGTTTTAATAAAATTCTTACAGTTAGATGTTTACAAACCTTTAAAAATGAAATTAAACAAAACCTATTTCCGGCTGTGTGTGAAAATAAAATATTCGGAAAACAAGGAGTAAACTCAGAATAAATGTCAGAAATATATCAAGACTACTACAACAAATTAATTAATTTGAACATTGTAAGTGTGGAAATAATTTATAACAGCAAAAAAAAAAAAACGTTTAAATTTAATATTTTCTTGCAAAATAAATCATTATATTACCGGAGAAATATATGTTTTTCATAAAAATCATCCTTATTAAATGTTCACATGTCGATAAATATTTTTCTATATTTATATTAAACTTGATAAATTCGCATTTTAGCATTACATTATGAAGGTCAAGGACAGTTTACAAAAATAGAAAACTAGAAAGAAATGTTATCAAAAATGTTAAAACAATAATAATGTTACATGAAATTCTGTAACATTCAACAAAATAACTTAAAAAATGAATTTAAAAGTTTTATTTCTAAATGCCCTCGAGGGTCGTATAATATCAGTTGCTGGGCCGCATGCTACCCTCGGGCCGTAGTTTGCCTATCCCTGCACTAATCCAGCTAGTCACATTTAAATAACGTAGAAACAAACAATAGATTGCACGATTTATTGCCTGGCATATTTCGCGGCATCTCGTCAGGTACATACTGCAGAATTCACGCAACGTAAAGTAAAATAACTAGATAAATCCTTCAAGCTGAAATATACACATGTTCGCACAGTAATGTCAATTATCTACCACGGTAATTTTAAACTGACTAACATGTCTTTCTGTTTGCACAAAACTGGATTGTGTAGATTAATCATTACTGCTTCAGCAAACTTTAACAAGCTAGTATTTTGTGTGTGAAACAACACGCGAAAGGCCCTGTCTCTAAATATCACATGGCCGCTTTCCAGCATATGCCTAGCAATTGATGAAGCGGGAAGCTTCCGGTGTGTTGGCCCCACTGGGCTCCCATCGCCTGTGTATAGTATTACAATTGTTTTTGGCGTACAGAGGAACAGGATCTTTTACTGCTGGGATAGGAATCGATGTGATTCTGTACCTAATGACTGGAATTGCAGCACAGAATGTTCGGCCTACTGCTGTAATAAGCCGGTCTTGTAGACGTTGCATTACGTCATCCCCTCGAAAGGCTAGTTGGATGTATACCTTGAGTTTAGGGACTATAGTTTCGTCTGGTTTGGTATTGGCTGTTGGCAGTATAAATTATGTGGAGTACCCATTCAGGTTAAGACAAGGTTCACATGTAGGTGCCAGTCTACCTACATCGGCAGAACAGAGCGACAGTTGAACAAAAAGAGTGTCTGAACACATACCTCAATGCATCGACAAGATACTACACACAGCCGATGGGAGCCCAGTGGGGCCGACACACAGGAAGCTTCCCACTTAATCAATTGCTAGGCATATGCTGGAAAGCGGCCATGTGGTATTTAGAGACGGGCCTTTCGCGTGTTGTTTAACACACAAAATACTCGCTTGTTAAAGTTTGTAGAAGCAATAATGATTAATCTACACAAGCCAGTTTTGTGCAAACAGGAAGACCTTTTTTTTTCCCCTTTTTTTTGCGTATCCCTTACGGGACGTTGCAGTCAACACCAGCATTTTTCAGCTGCTGTTGATGTACTAGGCAATTGTTACGTTCAGTATTTTGCCATTGCTCCCAACCCAGCACGACATAACACAACGTGACACGGTCTGCTGCACAAATCGGTCACAGCTGAGCTTCGAACGCCTGGTACCCGGCTCACGAACCTCGTTCGCAAGCCTTTGGTCATGGAGACAGTCAGTGTAAAATTACCGTGGTAGACAATTAACATTACTGTGCGAACATGTGTATATTTCAGCTTGAAGGATTTATCTAGTTATTTTACTTTACGTGGTGTGAATTCTGCAGTATGTACCTGACGAGGTACAGCGAAATATGCCAGGCAATAAATCGTGCAATCTATTGTTTGTGTCTTCGTTGTTTATATTCACATTTAGTCACTATGTAGCAGGCCAGTATGGTCGAATGGGTAAGAACGCGTGTTTTGAAACATTCGGTATGCTGATGCCGTGGTTAGGCGTTCAACCCCTACACCGGACAGCTGACTAAAATGTTGACCTGTAGTCCTTGACTTGAGGACGTAAATTACAAGTACCTTTGAAGTCGGGGTGGGTTCGCCTGATGGCGAGGGACACTGTTAATAGGGAAAGCTAATCCACACACAAAATTCAGTCCATCACTACTATAAAATAGTGTCTATGGACTATGCTTGAGTTCAAAGCAAGCGAGCACCCCCCCCCCCCCCCCCCCCCCCAAAAAAAAATAAAGTCACTATGTAGACAAAAGGTCTGCTACACACTATTCCAACTATTCACATTTAGTCGCTAAGAAGACAAAACATCTACTACACACTATTCCAGCTACCATTATTTACTAATAAGAAGGTAAATTGTCAGACTTTCATTGTATGGTGCACTCCATTCCATTTCAATGTTGTAAAAGTGTGATACAGGATGGTCGCTTTGAAACCTACCTGTTTTAAAATGTGTATGATGGATAATTGTATCTACAATAGTTATGCATGGGAACTGCGCAAGCCCAGTGACTAGCACTCTTGATTGGAAAGCCGGTGGTGATGGGCTAGATAGTTAGTTAGTTAGTTAATTTGTCGTGGTTCCAACATCACGACAACAGATCGTCCCCATATTGCTCCGTTCCTGTGCCAGTGAATACCACACAAAATGCTCCTCACTGCCCAATGTGATCAATGGAATAGATAGGAGTATTGGCAAGCTAACAGCCCGCACAGGCACACTGTGCATAATGCCGCCTACAGAATGCCAACACAAAAGTCTTCCATGAAAAATACAGTTCATCGTCGATGGAAACGGCAGTCACCAGAAAGACTTCATTGACCCGGGTTTTATCCCATATGGTTTGGGTTAGAATTCACATCGACGCGTTTTTTTTTTTAAATCTTAAAATTAACCTATGTTCCCAGGTTGACCCAGACTAAAATTGGTACCAGGTATTGTCTTGGAAAGTAAAGGCCACATCACCCCTCCTGTGTGGATCGTTTTATAAAAATATGGGGTTTACTTAATATGTAAAAAAAAGTGTTTTGGTTAATTGATGTATACATTTAAACAGGTGATAGTGCCAAAGTGTAAGAATGAGCCTCTTGGTGTGGTCATTGTGGAGTCCGGATGGGGATCTATGGTCCCAACAGTTGTGTTAGCCAATATGCTGCCCAATGGTCCCACAGCTCGCTGTGGTCAGCTGAATATTGGTGACCAAATCATCTCCATTAATGGGATCAGCCTGGTGGGACTACCACTGAGCGCCTGTCAGGCGTATATTAAGGTAACAATTAGCATTATTGTATATTTATTCCTAAGCCTAAGATCTCGTATTTACTTTTAGTGTGTGGGTGTTTGTTTTGTTGGGTGTGGTGGAAGTGTCTGTATTTCTCAGTAAGAGAAATACATTGTTTGAAGGATAACTATAAACATTGCATGTTTCGGAAGGCTGATACTGTAATGTTTCTGTTGGAGTGGCTAGCATTGCCTCCCACACCCGTTTACCCTATAGAGAAAATCCGTGATATACTCGCAATCTTCGCCCTGTCGAGCAATGCTAAAACATATTTTTATAGGCCACGTGGCACGCGGTGGCTAATGTGGTCAATATTACACCTAAATACCACGATAACCAGTAAAAATACAGCAAACAATAGCTCGATTTCCCATGATTTAGCCTCTCTGCAAGAGGTTAAATTCTACACATATTTAGGTAACAAATTAGACAAACTTTGGGGAACCAATGGGGATTAAAATAAGGATGTAACAGTTAAGGGGAATCTTTCTTAGTATTAGGACATTTGTGAGTCAAAAGAAATAAAAAAAACTAGTATCAGAATTAGTATATTTAATTATAATTACATATCAGTACTGATGTATAGATTAGAAACATGGATACGTTATATTAATAATAAACTAAACACTGTTATTAATTTATGCCCGCGCAGAATAGAATGACTAAACAAGTATGACAGAATCATTAATGTGGAGTTGATGAAGAGAAGAGAAAAATCCTAGTGAATCGAGAGATGAGGAAAATACACTGACGGTAATACGCCAGGACACATCGAGAAAACCTGTGAAGAGTATAATTAGAAACTTTTTCATCTAGAACTCATAGTGAGAGAGAACAGGTGGAAGACCTAAAACACGGAGTGGAGAATTGGCGACAGAGAGGAATAATATGCGGATGACACTGGAAAGGGGGGAGGAGAAGCTGCAAGAGAATAGAAAATGACAGGGGAGGTTGAAGTGCATTCTTTGAGGTCCTCCGCACAAATGCGGATAAAAAGGGGAAGGAGAAAGAATACGCTATTCTGTATTACATTTTCTCACGGTCACAAAATCTCTTGACAACTGCTGATGTTTTTTATATCTTTGCCCTTTCATTCTGCTGCGTGTCGATTTTATTTTCATACCACTCGTATGCATAAATTGCTCCCCTTTATGCATAGGCTGTTTAAAAAAACTTGAGATTTCTGATATTATTTTGTTTTATGCTTTTCTGAGTGTTCTGTTCATGTTAAAAGCATCAATAGGAAAACGAAGACATGTCCTGTCTGTTAATTGTTCTAATGTTTTGTTAAACAGAATGTGTAATATTTATGCGTTGATTTTTGTTCATATAACCATAGAGCTATATATGCAACTGGCGAAGCTAATCATTGATTACAAAATACTTTTTGCTTTACAATATACGCACAAGAATATTATTGGCTGTAGTTTTCACACACATATTAATGTATCAAAGAGAAATAGGATTTATAATGCATCTTAGAACACTCTAATGAAGTTTATGCTGTGTTTGCAGGCATCACGACCGCAGACTGTAGTTAAACTAACAATAGTTCCGTGTCCACCAGTGGTCGAAGTCATCATAAAAAGACCAGATGTCAAGTACCAGTTAGGATTCAGTGTCCAGAACGGGGTGGTAAGTTGTGACTGTCATCTCTGCAGCTTTGATGTGACTCCCTGACACTCATATCCCCAGAGCAATCAGTCTGTGTGATTTTCAGCTCGTACTTCGTAAAGTTCAAAATGGACAGCCGATAAGTGAGTGTCAAATTGAAACATATGTTTCTTACCAGGACTTACTTGGATATACTGTCTGGATCATTCTCGAGTGCGAGGAAACGGTCGAATGGATTTATACATTTTGAGATCTAGTAACAGGAACACTTACAGCGGACAAGGACGATATGTTGAAGACAATGAGTGACTACTTAATGGGGGGGGGGGGGGGGGGGGGACGATAACTGACGACACTGTCTCTTTAAGGGTGTCTGAGTTTGGGATTAAATGTGGTTTCGGCATGGAGGCTCGTATGAGGTGAAGTCTTTACAATCAGTGTATTACTGGAACAACCAACAAACACGTGGCTGCGATTCCTGAAGAATAAGTAAACAAGAAACAGCCAAACATCCATTGAAGCCACGGACATGTAGTTTTATTGATCAATGTTGAAAATTGTTTTCACAGCCAAAGTGAATAATTTAATTGTTGTTGAAGACAATTTGTCACGAACGTCAGAAAGAGGCAGTTAATATATTTGAACACGTTAATAAACAATAGAAATTGGAACACATTATAACAATCGAAGGCGAGGTAGAGGAAGACATCGAGAGAAGATTCTTGACCGTTTTTAAGAATGGCATAAAACACTATCAGCACATTAACTGAAACAATACTATGGAAATTGCGAGATGTGGGGATGTGTGATCATTCACGCCGGTCGGCAAGTTACTATAAAATTATGCTACATATGACAGTATACAACATCACAATTTAATGTCACAAGTATTGATTGGCACTCGCAGAAGCAAAAGAAAGACGGACCGGTCAATATAAGTTAATGTATTTCTCGTGTTAGTTCACTAGCCTCCAGGCTCGGCAACGAATAATATTTACTGCATATACGCACAAATATACTTGAACTAGCTGACCCGGCCCGGCTTCGCCCAGACTGGTGGGGAGCATCTCATTTAATTCATATAAGTAGTCATATAAGTTCTCGTTCCCGTTACCGACTATCTGTCTGTCTGTCTGTCTGTCTATCTGTCTGTCTGTCTGTCTGACCCGGCCCGTCTTCGCCCAGACCCTGATGGGGAGCATCTCATTTAATTCATATAAGTAGTCATATAAGTTCCCGTTCCGACTATCTATCTGTCTGTCTGTCTGACCCGGCCCGGCATCGGCCAACTCCCTGGTGGGGAGCATCTCATTTAATTCATATAAGTAGTCATATAAGTTCCCGTTCCCGACTGTCTGTCTGTCTGTCTGTCTGTCTGTCTGTCTGTCTGTCTGTCTGTCTGTCTGTCTGTCTATCTATCTATCTGTCTGTCTGTCTGACCCGGCCCAGCCCATGGTGGAGAGCATCTCATTTAAATTATATAAGTAGTCATATAAGATCCCGTTCCCGACTATCTGTCTGACTGTCTGTCTGTCTTGGGTAAATGTAGGAGGGAGGAGGAAGAGGGAGGTGGAGGAGGGAAGAGGAGGGAGGAGGAGGGAGGAGACAGGAGGAGTAGGGAGGAATAGGAGGGAGGAGGAGGGATTAGGAGGAGGAGGGAGGAGTAGGGTGGAGGAGGAGGCGAGGAGGAGGGAGGAGGAAGAGGGAGGAGGAGGGAGAAGGAGGGAGGAGGAGAACGCAGGAGGAGAAGGGAGCAGGAGGAGGAGAGGGAGGAGGAGGGAGAAGGAGGATGGAGGAGGAGAAAGGAGGAGGAGGGATGAGGAGGAGGGAGGAGGAGGAAGAGGGAGGAGGAGGAATGTGAAGGGAGGAGGAGGGAGGAGGAGGAGTGAGGAGGAGGAGAGGGAGGAGGAGGAGAGGAAGAGGAGGAAGGAGGAGGAGGAGGGAGGAAGAAGGAGGAGGGAGAAGGAGGGATGAGGAGGAGGAGGGAGGAGGAGGAAGAGGGAGGAGGAGGAATGTGAAGGGAGGAGGAGGTAGAGGGAGGAGGAGGAGGAGGAGAAGGGAGGAGGAGGGATGAGGAGGAGGGAGGAGGGGGAAGAGGGAGGAGGAGGAATGTGAAGGGAGGAGGAGGGAGGAGGTAGAGGGAGGAGTAGGAGGGAGGAGGAGGAGTGAGGAGGAGGAAAGGGAGGAGGAGTGAGGAGGAGGAGAGGGAGGAGGAGGAAGGAGGAGGGGGAGGAGGAGGAGGAGGAGGAGGGAGGAAGAAGGAGGAGGAGGGAGAAGGAGGGATGAGGAGGAGGAGGGAGGAGGAGGAAGAGGGAGGAGGAGGAATGTGAAGGGAGGAGGAGGGATAGGGAGGAGGGGGAGGGGAAGAGGAAGAGGGTAGGAGGAAGAGTGGAGAGGAGGGAGGAGGTAGAGGGAGGAGGAGGAGGGAGGAAAAGGGAGGAGGGAGGAGGAGAGAGGAGGAGGAGGGAGGAGGTAGGAGGAGGAGGAAGAGGGAGGAGGAGGGAGGAGAAGGAAGGAGGAGGAAGAAGGAGGAGGATGGAGGAGGTAGAGGGAGGAAGAGGGAGGAGGAGGAAGGAGGAGGAAGAGGAAGGAGGAGGAAGAGGGAGGAGGAGGAAGAGGGAGGAGGAGGATGGAGGAGGGAGAGGGAGGAGGGGAAGAGGAAGAGGGTAGGAGGAGGAGGGGCAAGGAGGAGAAGAAGGGAGAAGGAGGGAGGAGGAGGAGGAGGGAGGAGGGGAGAGGAGGAGGGAGGAGGCAGAGGGAGAAGAAGGAAGGAGGAGGAGGAAGGAGGGAGAGGAAGAGGGAGAATGAGGAGGGGAGGAAGGAAAGGGAGGTGGAAGAGGAGGAGGAGGGAGGAGGAAAGAGGTAGGGGGAGGAGGAGGTAGAGGGAGGAGGAGGAGGAAGGAAAGGGAGGAGGAAGAGGAGGAGAAGGGAGGAGGAGGGTGGAGGGAGGAGGAGGAGGTAGAGGGAGGAGGAGGGAGGAGGTAGGAGGAGGAAGAGGGAAGAGGGAGAAGAAGGGAGAAGGAGGAGGGAGGATGATGAGGGAGAAGGAGGCAGGAGGAGGAGGAGGGAGGCAGGAGGAGGAGGAGGGATGAGGGAGAGGGAGGAGGAGGGAAGATGAGGGAGGAGGGGGAGGAGGCGGAGGGAGTAGGAGGGAGGAGGATGGAGGAGGAGGGGAGAGGAAGAGGGAGAAGGAAGAGGGAGAAGGAGGAGGGAGGAGGGAGAGGGATGAGAGGGAGGAGGAAGAGGAGAAGGGTGGAGGGAGGAGGTAGAGGGAGGAGAAGAGAGGAGGAGAGAGTTCGCCATTCCGAATTCATACTCGTCTAGTTCTTCCCTTCTACACGACTGTAGATAACTTCCTTACACATAAAAAGATGAATTGTTATTGATATTGCCGTGGCATGGAGGAATATCAGCAGCAGAGTTGATCCAAAAAACCAAAGACTGAGATCTACGGAGAGCCATGAACGCCTACGCCAGCCGGCACGGCACTTGATGATGATGATTGCCGTGTGACGATTCTGTGTAGTCACGTCATTTTCTTCCCTTTCCCTAGCGTTTTGGTTCGGGGATTCTTTCATCATCATCATCATATATTTACGTACGTATTTTGGGAGGGGGAGGAGGGAGGAGGAGGAAGAAGGAAAAAAAACTATGACAGTTGACAGCTCTGGAATGAAAGGAAGGCGTGTAGAAAATTTCATCTCAATCGGATGGGCCGTTCGCGAACAAATAAAGGACATACATATATATTTACATATATATTTACATACATACACTTTGTTTTATAGATATAGAAGATTAGTTCTATTCAATGAGCACCAAACAGTTGTGAAATCAAAAGGAATGCTTGTATAGTAGAAGAAAGGGGATCTTCCTGGATCTCAAAACCACATAAAAGCCGCGATAGTCCAGTGGCTAGTACTCTTGCCCGCTAGCCAGGTGACCGTGTGTTCGAAGTCTCATGGCTTCACCAAACTGGGGATTTAAAACAAACATTCGGGTCGAGCCAGCCTCAGATGGGTACCATAAAATGTTCAGGGAAATAAAGGTGACATATTGGGTATTTACCAAACCACCCAACCAGTGACGATTGGTCGATACAAATATCGGCCTAGTTCCACATACCCTATACGATTTAAGGCGTGGACAAGAGTCCTTGACTTTTACCTCTTTTTAAGAATCACATGATCATACTCGTTATGAGTTGACACAGTTTAAACAAGTCGAACTTACGAACGATCGAACATCGAGGATCAGACTTGTAATGTTCTACTAGGTATCTCTATACATTTCTGCAGACAATGCCTGGCAACGGAATGTTGTCAAAAGAGGCAAAGACACAAAGACAGTGAATCATAAATACTAGAAATAGGCAGTTTACTTTTTGTTAATGGAAAATGCTTTTTTTTTTTGGTCCGCCGCAGATTTGCAGTTTACTTCGTGGAGGTATCGCTGAACGAGGAGGTGTTCGTGTTGGGCATCGAATCATTGAAATCAACAACCAGAGCGTGGTAGCTGTGCCTCATGATAAGATTGTTACCTTGTTGGCCAGCTCTGTGGGAGAGGTGAGCTATGAGTGTTATTTTATTGACTAGCTTTGTAGGAGAAGTGAGATGATGTTCTTTCTTTATTGATCAGTTTTGTGGGAGATTTAGATAAGATTGTTACTTTAAAGATTAACTCTATTGGAGATCTGACATAAGTTTGTTACTTTGTTGCTGACTCTGGGGGAGAGGTGAGCTATGAGTGTTGTTTTATTGACTAGCTTTGTAGGAGAAGTGAGATGATGTTCTTTCTTTATTGATCAGCTTTGTGGGAGATATAGATAAGATTGTTACTTTAAAGATTAACTCTATTGGAGATCTGACATAAGTTTGTTACTTTGTTGCTGACTCTGGGGGAGAGGTGAAATAAGATTGCTAATTTATTGGCCAGCTCTGTGGGAAAGATGAGATAAGATTTTTACCTTATTGGACGGCTCTGTGTGAGAGATGGCATAAGAAAGAGGCAGTTAACATATTTGACCACGTTAATAGACAATAGAAATTGGAACACATTATAACAATAGAAGGCGAGGTAGAGGAAGACATCGAGAGAAGATTCTTGACCGTTTTTAAGAATGGCATTAAACACTATCAGCACATTAACTGAAACAATACTATGGAAATTGCGATATGTGGGGATGTGTGATCATTCACGCCGGTCGGCAAGTTACTAGAAAATTATGCTACATATGACAGTATTATTTATTGTCCGGCTGAGTAGGAGAGGTGAGATAAGATTGTTACATTACTGGCCGGCTCTGTGGAAGAGGTGAGATATTTACCTTATTGGCCGGCTCTGTGGGAGAGATGAGATAAGATTGTTATCTTATTGGCCGGATCTGTGGGGGAGATGAGATAACTTTGTACCTTTTTTGCCGGCTCTGTAGGAGAAATGAGATAAGATTGTTATCTTACTGGCCGGCTCTGTGGGAGAGATGAGATAAGATTGTTATCTCATTGGCCGGCTGTGTGGGAGAGATGAGATAAGATTGTTATCTTATTGGCCGGCTCTATGAGAGAGGTGAGATAATATTCTTACCTTATTGGCCGGCTCTATGAGAGAGGTGAGATGATATTGTTACCTTATTGGCCGGCTCTATGAGAGAGGTGAGATAATATTCTTACCTTATTGGCCGGCTCTATGAGAGAGGTGAGATAATATTCTTACCTTAATGGCCGGCTCTATGAGAGAGGTGAGATAATATTCTTACCTTATAGGCCGGTTCTGTGGGAGAGGGGAGACAAGATTGTTACTTTATTGACCGGCTCTGTGGGAGAGATGAGATAACTTTGTTACCTTATTGGCCGGCTCTGTGGGAGAGATGAGATAACTTTGTTACCTTATTGGCCTGTTCTGTGGGAGAGATGAGATAAGATTGTTACCTTATTGGCCAGCTCTGTGGGAGAGATGAGATAAGATTGTTACCTTTTCGCCCGGCTTTGGGGGAGAGATGCGATAAGATTGTTACCTTATTGGACGGGTCTTAGGAGAGGTGAGATAAGATTGTTACCTTATTGACCGGCTCTGGTGGGAGAGGTGAGATAAGATTGTTATCTTATTGGCCGGCTCTGTAGGAGAGATGAGATAAAATTGTTACCTTATTGGATGGGTTTTAGGACAGGTGAGATAAGATCGTTACCTTATTGGCCGGCTATGTGGGAGAGATGAGGTAAGATTGTTACCTTAATTTCCGGCTCTGTAAGAAAGGTGAGATCATATTTTCTGTACTTTATTGAAAGGTGAGATATTGGTGTTACTTTTGTGGCTATTTCTGTGGGAGAGGTGGGAGTCACTGTGGCGAAGTGGTTAAGCCGTCCATTTCGTGCTTGAAGATTGTGGGTTTAATTCCGGACTCAGTCTTTCCGTTCACGAGTGCAGTGGTCGTGGCTAGAGCTACGGAAGTCGTGCTTTATGAGAGTCTTTCAGCAAGCCGCTCTGTGGAAAGGGACCGAGACATATGGGATCAAACCCGGTACAATGAAATCCATCCTCTAGCCTTCACTTCACGTTGGGGAGGTGAAATAAGATTATCACTTTATTTACCAGTTCTGCTTGAAAGGTGACTGTTACTTTATTAGCCAACTCTGTAGGAGAGGTGAGATCTGCTTCTATCTTTCTAGACACAAAATCGCGCGTGTATTATCGGTCTCCATTAGGGAAATACAGAACAGTGTTGCTGTAACTTACCGTGTCTGACGTGCGAGACGACATACATGGTGTATTTTTAATGACTGTGCAGTGTTGGAAAATATTACAGGTCCAAATTTTGTATTTACCTGTTTTGTTGCATGAACTTTACAGAAGAAAAATACAAAACTTGGACCGGCAATATTTTCAAACACTGCACAATCATTAACAATACACCCTATAGAATGTATGGCGTGGGACTGGTTATCCAATCCCGAAGAAATCTTTAGCTGCAAAACCCAACCACCCATGAAGAAATCTAACGAAAAGGGAAGATAAATAACTCAGCGAACTAAGATAAACACATGATCTTAGAGCAGAAGAATGGCGTGGAGAAAGCCGTAGGAAGTATGAATCGCAGACTTACGTTCTTTCATCTATGAAACACTTCAAAATTGCCCCCTGGAAAAGTAAATAAAATATAAAAAGATTAGTACTTTGGGATTATGCGAAACAGAGTAGAATGGAGCAGGAAAAAAGCTTCTAAATACTGGTGAAACAATGCTGATCTCTGGACTGACAGAAGACAATTTCCCTTACAGTGAAGGAGTGGCCCAAGTGCTATCTAAAGAGGCAGAGAAAGCCCTAATAGCGTGGGAAGAATGAACTCTAAAGTAATAACAGCAATATTTAGAGCCACACACACACACACACGCACGCGCACGCACGCACGCACGCACACACACGCACGCACGCACGCACACACACACACATACACACACACAAAGTGAACATGAACGCAATCCTTTGTTTCGCACCAACATATGATAAGGGTCAATGAGTTAAAAATAAATAAATTGTCCCGAAACAGTTTCCTGCTATGTGTTTATAATGTGATAGCGCCATCACATTTTGTTGACATAGAACAAGGGACAATAGGGGGACAATCTTTCCCACATTTTGTAGACATAGAACAAGGGACAATAGATGGCCAGTCTTTCCCTCATGTTGTAGACAGAGAACAAGGGGCAATAGGGGGCCAATCTTTCCCACATTTTGTAGACAGAAAAAGGGGCAATAGATGGCCAATCTTTCCCTCATTTTGCAGACTATAACAAGGAGCAATAGATGGCCAATCTTTCCCTCATGTTGTAGACATAGAACAAGTAGCAATAGGGGGGCCAATCTTTCCCTAATTTTGGCAAGCGACGAGCCCAGGCGTCGAACTCGTGTCCAACCGTGCTCACGACATTACCAGCGCAGTTCGCTACCAGCTTCGCTAGTGCGCCTGCAGAATTAGTTAAGGGAAACTTAATTACATGAAATTTCAAAATAAATAGGTAGTGAAAGAAATGGTAGTATGAAAATGCTAATGCGTACCCTCAAAGTCAAGATGTAATCGAATAAGACGGTTCATAAAGAGATCGTTTGAGATACGACTTGAGGTAGTGCGCGAAAATGGAGAATTATTCCCCAAGATTTGCCCAGTGAATCCACATAAAAATGCAGGTTTAACATCTTTTAAACATGGAAATAAATATGATGCAGCTTACCTAACAAATCAAGAAAGTAAGAGACAATTTATGATTTTATTCTGTAATAAGCAGCATGTCCTGCAACCGTTAGTAGACGAAGTGAGTACGGAAGGTTGTTGGCTACAGGTTAATGCATTGAGAACGAATCATAGGTAAATGTGTTTAGAATGAATCATGTATATAATTCTTTGAAGAGGGGGGAACAAAATATAAAACATGGATAACGCCTGCAAAATCCGAAGAAACATATAAGAAGGAAGAAATGGAAAGCAGATTTAAACAATGACAAAACCAGAGCTACCAAAGCCAGAGGCCATGGAAAATATATAGGAGTTAATTTTTATAACAAAGCTAGAAACTGGATAAGGGCAGATGAAAGATATTTAGGTGGCCTGGCCCTTTCATATTTCCTCCCTATTAATCCCCCCACCCCACCTACACACACAAATACGTACAAATGGAAGCTAAATTTAATAACACATACTAGAACAAGTCTAGACATCTACATAAAACGTGATTTGCGGGTCTACTTGCGTTATAAAACGAATTTCAGAAGGGCGAGAAGTACAGAACCGTAAATTATGGAGGGAAAATTAATATCAAGTAATCGATTCTTGTACAACTAGTGCTCGACTTACGACCACGATCGGTTCCGACAGACCGGTCGTAACACGATTTGGTCGTAAGTTGAGTACGCTATGTGTACAGTAATGTGAAATGACGTTATAAAAATATTTAAGTTAAATTATATCATAAATTTCTTTTATTATTGTTATAAATCATAATTTTCGATGTTCATTTTGTTCCATTTGTATCATCTCTACACCATTTTGTTTCTTAATTTTTCATCGTCAGGTTTAAGAAAAACACTCCATTAACTGTACATGTACAACTGGTTTAATATTTGCAAAACATACAAAATACAGGTGTGGAAAATACTATTCAAAACATTTTCCCAATCGCCAAACACATCAAATTGTCATTAACATCAAAATATATAAACATGTACGAAACATTTTATTGGCCACTGGTGCTTGGCTGCAGATCATTAATGTCGTCATCTAAGGCAGCAGTTGGGGGTACCGGAGTTGGTTTTTTCATAAACATGGTGAGCTTTGTCTGAATTGTATGTTTCTTTTTTTCATCATAAATTTCACGATAATGACGAAACACATCTGTGCAGCCTACCGTTCAATCCTTGCAAATCGATCGATGTTTGGGACCATTGCTTCGAAATGTATAAGAAGTTTATTCAGTAAGATAAAAACCTTCATGTACACTGTCAAATCCATGAAAAATCATTAACATAGCGCTTAACACAATTTTTCCGGATGCCATTCATGCACTTTGTCGTCACAGCCTCCCAGGCGGTAAGCGATATTCTTGATACACATTAAAATGTTGTAGTGTTTCCAAAAATCTCGCAATGTTAGATGATTGCAGACAACGCCGTTCGACTGATAATTGAGGCAAAAATAAATCTGAAATCTAATATGGCTAGTGATTGTGGCCGTAAAGTCGAATGGTCGTAAGTTGCATAGGTCGTAAAGTGGTGCCCCACTGTATTAACGTGATCTTGAAATAACCCCCCCCCCCCCCCCCCCCCCCCCCCCATGGAAACAGTACAATTCCTCCCTGGGAGGGGGGAGGGGATTCCCCACCGGTTGAGAACCACTGGTCTATATCTAAACTACAAATAATATAGTAAAGTTAAAAACTCTTTCTACACGACTCGGTGTGTATTAGGTATTAGGTGCTATCTCCTTGTATTTAATAAACCAACCAATAGACACTCGAGGGGTAATGTTGTCAATATCCTACCCGCCATCTTTACTTCTCCAGATATTTTTCCTTAACCCGTTTTAGGCTGGATCGACCTGATCCATTCTACCAGTACCCCAACCCCATTCAACCCCAGAAGAAAAGTTATATTAGGGTCTATCTCAGGCTAAGATTAATGATCCCGTGGCCGAGTCAGCCACAATTCAGATATTAATTGGAAGGTGATGGTTGTCCGAAGAGGGTAATGGCTCTAACATTTAGCCCGGTTCAGTTTACAAATCCGCCTTCATGCGAATTCGAACCTATGACCATCGGCCTGGCGACGAGTCACAACTCTACCGCAGCTAATCATATAGTTAAATTAGTTACTTAATAGCGATACTTGAATGGATCCATGTAATCGGATATTCTAAATAATAGACCAGTGGTTCTCAATCGATGGGATTCCGCCCTCCCCCCCCCCCCCCCGCCTCCAGGGGGGAATTTTAGGGTTTCCAGGGGAGGGGGTGGAATAGAGATTATTTCAAGATTGCGTCAATACAAAAACTGATTACTTGATATTATTTTTCCATCCATATTTTACTGTTCTGTACTTCTCGCCCTTCTGAAATTCGTTTTATAACGTAAGTAGACCCGCAAATCACGATTTATGTAGACGTCTAGACTAATTCCAGTACGAGTTATTATATTTAGCTTCCATTTTTACGTATACTGTGTAGGGGGGAGGAGGTGAGGGATTTATAGGGGTGGGGGATACGAAAGGGGGGGGGGATGACATTCTGAACATATGGTGAATGGGTGCATGGGCCAAAAAGGTTGAGAACCACTGTAATAGACTGCGATAAGGAAGAGTAAATGATATATTTGATCACTCTTAAATTGTAATTAGCTTGTCATAGATAAGAATTGTGTAACACTGATTTATCTCGTGTCTTTCAGATTCACATGAAGACCATGAGAACCTCAATATATAGACTTCTCACTGGTCAGGACGTGCCTCACTATTTGTAACCCAAACATTTCATGTGATTTCATTAAATAAATAACTCTTTTAAACAATGAAGATATACACAACAGATTGCATATTTTATTACTTGGCATATTTCGCTGCATTCCGTCTGGTGAATACTGCAGAATTCACACAACAGAAACTAAAACAATAAGATACATTGCTGAAACTGAAATATACAACACACATATACATACAGTAATTTGAATTTGTTTACCACAGTAAGAAAGAAAAATGACATTAAGGTCATTATAAAATTACTGTGATAGACAATTCAAATTGCTCTCTCTCTCTCTCTCTCTCTCTCTCTCTCTCTCTCTCTCTCTCTCTCTCTCTCTCTCACTCTTTCTGTGTGTATGTGTGCGCATGCGCGTGCATGCACGTGCATGTGCGTGTTCGCGTGCGCGTGTGCGCGCGCGGGCGTGTGTATGTGTGTGTGTGTGTTTCAGTTTGATGGATTTGTCTCATTGTTTTAGTTTGTGTTGTGTGATTTCTGCAGTGTGCACCTGACGAGGTGCAGCGAAATATGCCAGGCGATAAATTGTGCACTCTATTATTTATGTCTGTATTTTTCAAATTCACTTCGGGAAAACAATGTTTTGAAATAATTCTTTTGTTAGTTATGTCTTTTATGAATATGGTCGCTATAATCAGCTGCTGATAAATGCAAATTAAATGTGATAATTGTTGTTTTTGTTTATGAAATACATGCCACTTGTTTCATATTAACAGTTCTGATTTTGTTGTACTGGAATAAAAGTTGCGCTGTTTTCAGGCATACTAACCTGTAACGCCACTGTTAAGTGCTACGTAATTTTTCACAAATGTACATTTCATACACACTTTCATGATGTGCCACAACTATGTGTATGTACATGTCTACAGCTTCCTCATAATATCATGTACACCAGTTGTGTAGAAACTGTCAAGAGACCCAGCGTGTGTACAACTATGTTGATGGTTTTTGATAGCATTGCTTTTTAAACTAGCCAAAAAAAAGTTAGCTGTATATACTTTACCGGACGTAGCAGTCTAATCCGGTATTTTTTAGCTGCCTGTTATTTCTTTGCAAGTTTACGTTCAGTAGCTTTTCCATTGCTTACTGAATGATCGGTGCCAGGTCGCAGAGCAGAGTGAGTCCATGACGCAAAAGATAGAGGGAGCAAAACTCTAGAACCCAACCATATAGATAGAGCTTAGCGACTGACGTAGAAGGAAAATCACATCAGCTTTGTTTGTCAATAGAAACAGTAGACACATCCTTGAGCTTGATCGTGGAAGGAATACGTTTTGCCGTCTCTGGTTCATGAAGCTAATTAGTGGCGGAACAGCTTTGTCCATAGCTTAGATATCATTGAAAGGATACCCAGAATCATGTCAGCACTGGCTTATATATAAAGAGTAAGATTCTTAGGACAGATGCGGAATCTGGAAAGGAGATTGATAATCTTCACCCGAAGGACATTTCGGTGACATTGGATAGATAGAAAGAATGAAGGACTGAAGGCTGATATTAATAAGTCACAAGTAGCAAACATGATCACCTGTTGCATATTCATTATTAATATTTTCTTACGATCGGCCAGTCTGATGTTCACAGACACGATCGACATTTCTTCATGAATTTATTGGTTTGATCTCTGCTCAAGCGTGACTAATAAATACAGCCAAACCGAATCGAATACATGCCTTCATGTGAGTCTATCGTCATTGAAGTATGCATTCCATGCTGTTTGCTGGATTTTGTCTGCCCTTCTAGACGTTGCAGTGTTCGAGTCCTTTACTATTGTGATTTGACCTTTACGCCAGACAGATTACAACAATCGGCACTTATACCATTGAATGAAAATCAGCGGAAGATTTCTAAATCGCCTACGGATGTGTTTGGAAGGCGCTATGCTGGATTGCGAATTGAGTTCTTAACCCCATCGCCACAAGGCCGGATATAGTCTGCTTTTGTATGCTTTTTATCTTATCACAGCAGTTTCCATCAGTTATAACAGCTTGAAAACCTGGCCCACGTGTATGCAAAAGCGACAAGGTTCCGGTTATATTTATGTCCTAGGCCAGTGGTTCTCAAAATTTGTTTGGCCCGTGCCCCCCTTCGCCATATTTTCAGAAAGCCATTCCCCCCTTTTCGTATTTCCTACCTAAAAATTCCCCCCTCCCGCCCCTACACAGTATACATTATAATGGAAGCACATACTAAAACAAGTCTACTAGACGTCCACATAAAATGTGATTTGTGGGTCTGCTTACTTTATAAAATAAATTTTAGAAGGGAGAGACGGACAGAACCGTAAAGTATGATGGGAAAAAGAAGATTAAGTAATCGGTTCTTGTATTAACGCGATCTTGAAATAATCTTCATTCTCCCCCCCCCCCCCCGGAAACCCCAAAATTCCCCCCGGGGGGGGGGGGGGAATTTCCCACCGGTTGAGAACCACTGTCCTAGGCAATAAGTCCTCCCAGAGGACACCAGCAAAGGTCTAAAACACCATTACTAATTCAGGTATTGTTCAGATTTTGAGAAATCTATTCCTGTTCCAAAAACAGTTCCACTACGTCAAGCCAGGAATTGAGGAATTGGACTTTTGCTGTCAGAGGTGATGACTGCACGCGCCTTGAGGGTATTAAGTCACGGTTAAGAGCTCATTCTCAACTGCCGCGTACGGCTATGACAGCAGTTTGAAACCATTAGATTCTATAATTCATAAGGGTTTTCTGTTTAGACCTGTATGTTAGTCATGTATTCCCTGCAGCTAATGCATTTTTGAAGATTCCGCAAAGACACACAAAGTCCAGTCTTAAGCCACTAACCATAGTGCACTGAGAAGTTCAGTGATGTGTATTATGCTAAACGATCATGACCTGTGTGTCAACTGTTGCTGTTTTGGTATATAAAGATGTAAACCCCACGCAAGTAGAATACAATCAGACTACAATATAAATAAAACAAACTATGATATGTTCATAATTTACAAAAACAAAATTAGATCTAGTTTGTCGCTGGTGAATGTTCATTATGTGCCAGTCAAATCACCACTGGGCAGTTATATTAATCAGTTACTTCGAACATAGCCAAAATACTTTTATTAGTTGCATGTAGAGAAAGTGTGTGTTGTTTGGAGAAACCATGTGAGAAAATGATGGGCTAACTCGCAAAAAGTAAGTCAACTACATTAAAAATGTTGGGTGTATTTTTAATGACTGTGCAGTGGTTGAAAATATTGCAGGTCCAAGTTTTGTATTCACCCTATGTAAAGTTCATGCAACATAATAGGTAAATGCAATACTTAGACCGGCAATATTTTCAAACACTGCACAGTTATTAAAAATACACCCTGTATGTAGCTGTAGTCAGTTCAACAGATTACGACTTACTTCGTTAAGAAAGCGTTAACAGTGATTTTTTTTTATAAAAAAGGTAACATATAAGACACTGTTCCATGCATCGGTCGCCTTGTGTATATGGTGCTGGCTCTATATTTTTAAGGAAGAAGTGGCACTTGATGTGTGATGTGGTCAATATCACTCCGCCCACCTTTACTTCCCATCACATGTCCTATTTCCCTTTTGAGGCTGGGTCGACCTAGGAACCCAATTATTATTATTATTATTTTGTTTTTTAAATCCCCGACCCGATGTAAATTCAATTTACGATGATTTACTTAGTATAAAATTATTTAATGGATGATTTACTGTCCGCTGCATTTGTGTATTGCTGCAATGTATTCTAAGGGCTGTTAGTGGTACTGATGGCATGAAATAATTCAGGTACATTTTATTTAGAGCTGCAGTAACATTTCTTTTACATGACGTCGCAATCAATCCCAATATTTTGGGGTGTTTGTGATTTTGTAGGCAATTTTAGTGGTTTTAAATTGCTTTCTGAACGACCCACGTTCATAAAATTGAGAAAATCAACTCAAAAAGACCTGATTCCACATCGCTATTGTGAACCTGCGTTAACTACCCCTGGGCCACAAGCGCCGACTCAGGTTGTGAGAACATAAATAACTCTAACAGGCTCCTGAACATACCTCGGCCACAGTAGAGAAACGAGTGTCTGCTCTGCATATATCCTTACTTATGTGTCTGTGTTGGTTGTTACTGTCATTCACTCATTCCGATACAGTTATTACTTTAAGTCAGGCTGTCCCTGAGTGTCATTATTTTAAAATTACAACTGTCTGAAGCAGAAAGAAATAAAGATGTTGCGGAACACAAACAACTATTGAACAACACATGGTCTGTGACAGTTCTATATTATATTATTATGTTGAGTATAGTTCATATAAGACGACGGAGACAGAACGGGTTCATAGAGTACAAGGACAAAGAGGATTGTACAGAGTAACACAGTTCACTACAGGTGACTAGATGTTTTTGTGAGCACGATTCGTGTGAGGTTTCCGTGGGCATGACCCGTAGAGCAAGTGGGAACGGAAGAAAGTGTGAGAAGGGAGTTGGACTTAAGCCGGAGACAGGGAAGGAATTAAGACGTAAGTCGGGATAGAGACGGAGTTAAATTTTCGCGAGTGATAGGCTCAGAGTTTTGAAAGCGTGCCATAGTTGTTAAAGAATTAGTTAGCAATTAGGAACGTGGTAAACGATGTTGAGCTAAATCGTGTTAGATTAGAAGGCACTGATCGGAGTTAACAAACTGTGCTCTGTGTAAGAGGTCTATTGAGTCGATGTAATTGCCGTGCGAATGCTGATCGATCGACTGTAAAGGTTAACATGTTAGAGTTTGGATGACCGTAGTTAAATTTGTGAGGGGCGGTTTCTAGGGGAGTAATATTTTATTGTTAATAAAACTGTAAATTTTACCCGGTGATATTGGCAGTTATATGCAAGTGTTAATAATATTACATAATGCTTCTCTCCGCACCTGCCGGGCTCGTAGTTGTTGCCATAGTGCTTGGGGAATAACCAGAGGGTTCAGGACAGTCTTCTTGGCTTAGTCACATAAGATACTGAAGTCTAATACTGAAAATACTTTTTTAAAAAGTTATTTTATAAGATTACCCTGCTGAACTTCTAATAAATTTATAATTTGGTTTTTTTTTTATAGTTGCTGGTCTCCAATGTATTTCTTCGTTTCTTTCTGTGTTCCGGTGATGACCCTGATAAGGAATTGTCCGTAAGAGGGCTCATCTACTGCTTATCGTTGTGCTCGTCTAGTTTGCTCTATTACTTTGTTTTTTTGTTCTGTGTATATATTGTTTGAGAAGCCGTTGTATTTCTTGCTCACTGGCTACATGCAGTAGTTATGTTGTTGTCATTTCTTTGTTTTCACATGTAAGTACCTCGTTAGATCCTCTCTTTTCTTGTTAAAAAGTTTAGTGTAATACGTAGTGACTTCTTTTTTTTAGGCTCGTAACATTCTGTGCAGACTGTTCTTCCCATCTGAATGTGGCCTTTCCTACTAAACATCCCACGGAACCTGTAACAGGACGTTCAAGAAACAGTTACAATGCACAAGCATGCAAGAAATAGCGGCATGCCTGCAAGGACTTAGACAGAGCTGAATAGACTCGCTAGACATTTCGATAGCACGATCAGATGCTTTCAACACCAACCTACAGACTGACTAACCGGATGATGATGATGATTTCTTCTTGAATATGCAGCATTGCGTGCTGCTATAAATGACAATAATATGCACCTGGTTAAATAACAGTAAATCATTATATCACATTTCGTGTCATCTTTTGTTTCAATCTAAGCATCAATACGGCGGAAATACCCCACGATTGGCTGCATAGCTACCTGGTCCCACTCCCAAAGCCAGGTAAGGATCACTCCAGACTTAATGGATGCCGAATCATAACCCTGCAAAACACGTATGGCAAAGTCCTCGAAAAGATAGTAGCACGCAGGCTGCAGCGACATTTTGAAAGTCGTAATTTGCTTCCCCAAGGACTCAGGAGTTGCCGGCCTGGGAAGGACACGTGGGCCAATGCTGCGACTTTTGCATTTGATGTCTACGATGGCTTCCAGGATAAACAGGAGACAGTGGCGGATGCGTATAACAGGGTCAGGTATGATCGGTTAATACACACACCGTTGGACATGGAAGTCTGCCCTTGCCTTGTTAGATGGGTTGCGTATGAGCGTAATGGTTGCACTGCGCATGGGTTCCTGGACTTCTGATCAATGTACTATTACTCCTGGGTTGCCGCAGGGATCTGCTTTGTCCGCAGTGCTCTTTAATGTCTACTCCTGCAAAATCACAGCTATTGAGACACCAGGTGTGGGTAGAATCTTGACATTTGCAGATGATGTGCTGGTGTACAGACAGGTCGGATACAGGGCCAGTTTGGCGAAAGACTTACAGGTGGCAGTAAACAGGGCAGCGGAGTGGTGCAGCGACGCAGGGGCCATTATACACCCAGACAAGGCATCGGTTGTATGGTACTCCCTGGATAACCGGATCGTCAAGGCAGACGTCCCATGTATTATGTTGAATGGATGTCCTCTTAGTCGAGAGAGTAAATTGAAGTAGTTGGTTATCACCTTTGACCGGTTTTTGTCTTTTAAGGATCATGTGGAGGCCTTGGTGGTGAAGGCTGGTAGGGGACTTAATGCATTGAGGACTATGGCAGCAAGCGAGGTAGATCAGAGGATGCTGTACAGGCTCTTTCAGCAGTTAATAATTTCTGTCATTGAGTATGATTTGGGGCTGCTGACAGTATCAAAGAGCCAGCTTGAAAGGTTGGAGCGCATACAGAATGCTGCCATGCGGTTAATCCTGGGATACACAAAGGGCACACCAATTATATGCATGAGGCATATCCTGGCGCTACCAACAATGACGGATAGGCATAGGGTCCTTCAGGCCAAATGGTACCTGAGAGTTGCCGCAGACAGGGATCACCCGCTGCATGCAGCAATGGATATGGTCAAGGGTCATAGACTAAGACGAGGCAGGTCCTGGATGGCACAGGCAGAACTTTCTATACGTCAGGTGTGTGATCTAGAGACCATCAATCGTGAAAGAGAGTGGGTTGAAGTTCCGGAAGACATGACGGACTGGCACAATGTAATAATAACACTGGGTCGTGAGTGCAGAGAATGGGCAGCGGGCCGCACTGAGTTTGAAGTGCAACAGCTGATCCAGAGCAACACACATCAAGGTGACATAGTCATCTACACCGATGGGTCAGTGGTGAGAAACAGACGTAGTGGCTGGGGCTTTATTGCAAAGGCTAATGGATGAGTCTTGAAAAAGGAGAGTCTGGCATATGAGACTACGACCTCCAGCATGAGAATGGAGGTGGAGGCAGTAACAGCGGCATTCCGGTGGCTAGAGGAGACCACTGCAACACACGTTGTATTCATTACGGATTCAAAGAGTATGCTTAGTAAGGTGGAGAAAGGAATGTTTCGTGTGGAATGGCTCTCGTCGCTTCAGAGGTCACAGATTGTGAGAATTGTATGGATATTTTGCCCTAGGTCCATGCGGGGGTACGAGGGAATGAACAGGCTGATAGGCTAGCAGGGAATGCACCTCTTGGTGGTAGTTTGCTTATGGACAAGGGGGAGGTGGTAGTGCGTTTGTGGGACCAGGTGGAGAAGGCGGAGGAACAGATTGAGAACCCATATGTGGAAAGAATGAGATTGCGGGAGATCGGCAGGGGTTCTGGAAGAATCTCAAAACTGAGAGGGAAGACCAGGAGAACTTTTAATCAGATAGCCGTGGGAACGATTAGTAGTATGACTCTTCGCTGGCTGTTAAACGAGGGGGCGGAGCACGTATGAGAATGTCCTAAGTGCAGTGATGTCGGTTCTTAACTCAACAACTCGTGTCATCTTTTGCGTGATAATAAAGAAACGGCATCATTCTTTACTGATTCTGTGTCGAAAGATAATATATAGCCAAATGTGACTTCCCATTTGGGCTGAAGGATGATATATTGCCATACTAGGTTCACCGTGTTATTTGTTTTGTTTCGTGTATCTTCCGCAATGTAAATGCTCAGTGAACGGAAATATACATTATAACACTTGTTCATTTAATTGTGCACCATATCTTGGTCAAACCTTCTTTTTGTTTGGCAATGAATCAGTTAAACATGTTATTTTTTGCATGCAATTATGTTTTTATTTCTTGTTCAATCTATGTAATTATAAGTGTTTTCACATAACGTTAACAGGTACGCATATGAACCATTGCACAATGTTGTAATAATGGTTTCATAAATTGTTTCATTGTCTTTGCTATGATTTGATAATTAAAAAGAAATGAAGGCTTGAGTTTTTTAGTTCTGAATAAATCACTAAAATCTCGACTGAATTATTTATCAGCATACTACACTTACTAAGATGAGTACCAAGAAATGTTTTGGGGAGTAAATACGACCTATGTGACACTGACTACATCCCCCACAGTGACGATTGGTTTATACAAATATAGCTCTGTCATCGTATACACAATGCGCCTTAAGGCCTGTAAATTGGTCCTTTGTTTACTTATACTACTACACTTAGAAGGAACTAACTCATTCTATACCAATGGTGGGGAACAAAACAACGGGGTAGGTCAAGAAGTACGTGTATAAAACAGACACGGACTGTTCTACAAATACACATTGTTGTAGATTCACAGTCATCACTTGGTCCTCGCACAAGTCTTACTTCTCGTAGAGCATTCAGAATGTCAATCTGGTCCATGGCGCTTTCGCCCTCCACAGCAGCCTCACCTGCGAGCTTGTCAGCCCGCTCATTCCCTTGTACTCACGCATGCCCTGGCACGAAGATGAAACTAATCTTTGCCAGCCGAGACCGCTCCAGAGGCAGCAACCATTCTCTTCGGATCCACCCCATCTCTATCCTCTTGAGCAGGCTCATTGAGTCACTAAGGAACCATGCCCTAGTGAATGTCTGTTTCTCGAGCCATGTTATTGCGTTACTTACTGCCATGACTTCCATAGTCAGGCTATTTGTGGTCTCAACAAAAGCACCAGTCCTCCTTCACAATTCTTCCTCCGGCCTGAGCCGTAAATGCCCATGACCTTCTCACATGTCGGACGACCGACACATCTGTGTAGATGACAGCATCTCCGTCAAACGAATTCTCGAAAATCAACGCTTGTACTTCCGCCTCCACAGCAGCCGGATTTTCTTATCTGCATTTTCTGTCTAGTTGGATGCAAGCAGAAAAGGACGTATAGAAATTTGTTGGCACTTGTACCAACTCCTCGCCAGGTTCTAAGTCCTTAAGTGCGCATACCTGTTGAAGAATGTCTTTGACTTGACCCATCCACGACCTTCCTCTTTTTAACCTGCTGCTCGTCACCTTCCTAAAAAATGCAGTGGATGTTGTGTGTTTGTGTTAACTTTGAGGTAGGCAAGTGCTCTGCTAATTTGTATTCTGTCTTCAATAGTTGGAAAATCAAGAAGGTAGCGCATCGCCCTGCATGCTGTATCTCATGTACATCCAAGAATAATGCGCATAGCTTCGTTCTGTATCCTTTCCATCCTTTCTGTCTGCTCACGGCTGAGAGTCAGGATCGCCATCGCATACTCAAAAACAGACATAACCAGCCCCTCGTATAGAAGAAATAGATGGCGCTGCTCACAGTTTGCTACCGCCATCATCCGCATCGCAGCCAAACCCCGCTTGGCCTTTGTTATCACCTGGTCTATGTGCTCATTATAAGCAAGGCTTCGATAAAAACGTATCCCCACGTAATTGATTGCCTGCACTCTTTCCACAGTCTCTGAACAGCAGACAGACAGGTAGGCAGGCAGGCAGACAAGCAGACAGGCAGGCAGCCAGCCAGCCAGGCCAGGCAGGCAGACAGACAGACAGAGAATCTGTAATCCGTGTTAATAATCTAATTAAGGTATAAACATGGTTGGTTTTTTTTTTTTTTTTTTTTTGCGTTCGCTCGCTTTGAATTCAAGTGTAGTTAATACACGTGCTACCACTTCTAGTGCACTCAGCTGATTTCTGCGTATGGATTTAGCTTTTCCTATTACCAGTGTCCCTCACCATCAAGTGAACCCACGTTGACTTCTGGGGTGCTTGTAATTTACATCCCCAAGTCAAGGGCGAGAAGTCAACATTTTAGTCCAACTGACCGACTTAAGGGTTGAACCCTTTTCCTCGGCATCAGTAGACCGGAAGTTTAACAAAATATTTCAGTTTTCTTTGTTTTATCGTCTTTAATAGCCAACCTTCTTCAATATTCAGCCCTTGCTGTATGGGTGCATTTGTTCTTTTCTTTATCCAAGATATTCTTAGAACTCGTCTATAACATTTATATTCAAATACATTTAGTTCAGCTTGTTTAGTAAGTGTCCATGTCTCACCGGCGTATGTTGAAATTGTTGCTATATTAATGTGTTGAAAAAATGTTTCCCCAAACGAAACAGCAAAGTGAATAGGACCAGTCTGAAACAAGTCAATGTATTAAAGTATTCGGGTACTTTAATAACATCTGATGGAAGATGTATTACTGATAAAGTACCATGAGATGATTACTCGTCTTAAGCGACTTCCCTTAACTGCCATGGATGTATCTATCGCCTAAATGTTGTCATTTCTGCTACCATATTAACAACTTTTACGTCATAACTGTGACACACCCCTACTTCCCATTTTCCGCCATCCATTTTTGTTTGGTGAAAACCAACTTTTTGTGTATCACTGTAGTGTTGAGTTGAGTTGAGCTAAGAATCGACATCACTGCACTCAGGACATTCCCATACGCGCTTCGTCCCCTCGTTTAACAGCTAGCGAAGAGTCACGCTACTGATCGTTTCCACCGCTATCTGATTGAAAGTTCTCCTGGTCTTCCTTTTCAGTTTTGAGATTCTTCCAGAACCCCTGCCAATACCCCGCAATCTCATTCTTTCCACATACGGGTTCTCAATCTGTCCCACACCGTTTCCATCAGGTCCAACAGGCGCACTACCACATCTCCCTTGTTCTTAGGTAATCTACCACCAAGAGGTGCATTTCCTGCAAGTAGCAAGTGTATAGACTACGCTTGAGTTGAAAGTGAATGAACGTAAACCCAAAACAAATCAGCAAAATATCATCAATCGAGATGAGTAAAACAGTTAATAAGATCTATATCGAGCAATCCCTATGTACGGAAGCAAATCATGGACATATAGCAGACTATTAAGGAATTATGTGAAAGCTCCAGAGATAAGGTTTTATAGATGAATGACGAGAACGAAGCGGACCGGAAAAAAAAAAGTAATGAAGGTATCTTGAAATATGTTAACTGGCACAGATAACGGGTTACTCGCATCACAAGAAAACTCAAAACAGTTCTCGTGCTTTGGGCATGTCATGAGAAGAGGAAAGATAGAGTGCGTTTTGACAACAGGAAAGCTGAAGGGAGGGATAGGCAGGGAGGGTTGACGAGAGAAGATGCTGGACAATTTGAAATCATGGCATGGAGAAACATCGGTATAAAAAACGACCAGACAAACAGTGATCACACACGATCGCCAGCACCACACAGCATAGACTATGTATAAGAAGAGGTACATAGTTATCAATGGGATATGTATAAATGTTATTCGCGACAACAGGAAACAAACGTTTGATATAATTACTTAATTAATTAATTAGTCTCAATTACTGGCCTTCCATCCTTTGAAATACTCGTAATTTACGTGAAATAATTAATAACGCTAAATCCACGTACACAAGCAAACGTCCATGTTTATTTTTTCCATAAACCGCGTTAAATTAATGATCATAAGGCAGGAATGGCGAGCCTTTGAAGCTCTGCGGCCAAATGAAATAATGAAAAGGGCAATGCAAAGGTAGATAACAAAACTCCATTATGCCCGCACGAACCATGTCACTCGTGCCGTTGGCTGTAATTTGGGTAGCGTGCCAGTGCATGTGAGGGAGTACTAGGTAGAAAGATTGAAATCGTGAAAGAGCCGACGTGGGTGGGGGTGGGAGTAATGAAATCGTAATAGTAATAATAAAAATAAAAATGAAGATAAAAATGGAAATTAGTGAAGAACAGTATAGATCTGTGGAGGGAAAGGGCACAAACAATGCAATATATACATTACGGACACTAATAGAAAGTTCAATAGAGAAACAGAAAGACATATATTTGTGCTTCATAGATTATACTAAGGCATTTGATAAAGTAAAACATTCCGGTATGAACCTAAGGCCTATCCACGTCAATATGGAAGCACTATACTCGAGTTTCGCCCTCGTTTGAGCTCGTCAGTAGTGCATATCCCTGACCGGATCCGGAAACAGTCCCGGATCACGCGTGTGAAGCGGGTGTGTAACCACGCGGCACACACTGGACACACCAAATTAGCTCAAACGAGGGCGAAACTCGAGTATAGTGCTTCCATATTGACGTGGATAGGCCTTAGGTTCATACCAGAATGCGATCGGCGTTGCCAGTAGTGGGTTGTGCTCAATATTTAAATTTCAAATCCCGAAACAACCACATAATCAAAGTAAAACATGATGAACTGATTAAAATGTTGGAAGATATCAACATTGATGGGAAAGATTTAAGAATAATAAAGAATATTTACTGGAACCAAGTAGCGGCAATTAAAATGGGAAATAAAGAGGGTAGTTTAGTTTCAACTGCTCCAACATCATAAGGGAAGAAATACAAACTAGAATCAACTCTGGAAATAAGATATACTATGCACTACAACATCTACTAAAATCAAAGGCGCTATCTCGTAACACCAAAATCACAATATACAAAACACTGATCAGACCAGTTGTGCTGTATGGCTCTGAAACCTGGAGTACAACGAAAGGAGACGAAGCATTGTTACAAACCTTTGAGATCAAAATTTTAAGACGCATCTTTGGACCCATTAGGGATACACAAAGTGGAGAGTGGAAAAGAAAAAGTAACAAAGACATTTATGATCTGTTTAAGTCCCCTCTAATCACTGGTAACATGAAGGCTAATAGATTACAATGGCTGGGGCATATAGAAAGAATGGAAGATAATAAGGAAACAAAACTCGCTTACACTCAGGAAATAAATGACCGTAGACCCCGAGGTAGACCAAGAAGACGGTGGAGAGATAATACATATACAGACCTACAAGCACTTGGAATCAACGACTGGCAAGAGAAGGTCCACCAGAGAGACGAATGGAGACGGATTGTATCTGCAGCAAAGAACCTCAACGCTCGGAACGCTGAAGAAGAAGAAGAAGAAGAAGAAGAAGAAGAAGAAGAAGAAGAAGAAGAAGAAGAAGAAGAAGAAGAAGAAGAAGAAGAAGAAGAAGAAGAAGAAGAAGAAGAAGAAGAAGAAGAAGAAGTTTAGTTTAGTTTAGTTTAGTTTAGTCGTTGGATCAACATCACAGCACACGGTTTAAGCCATAAGTGCTCCGTTTTCCTCCTAACTCAAACCTGAGTCTGGGGAAACTCAGCTCAATGCACGAACCCCGTTGCATCGGCGAGGATCCTGAAATACTTAAAGAGGGTAGTTACGAACAGATAAAGCTAGGAGTACGACAGGGGTGTGTCTTGTCACCAGATCTCTTCTCCCTATATAGCGAAGTAATAATGAGAGAGATCAAAGAGATGCCAAGAACACTAGTTGGAGCTTATAATATAAATACAGTGGAACCTCGCTGAACGAGCATAATTCGTTCCAGAATCTTACTCGTAAAGCGAAACACTCGTTAAGCGAAACAGTTTTTTCCATACAAATTAATGTAAAATACGATAATGCGTTCCATGCCGAAAAAATACTCAAAATGTTTTGTATAACGTTTATTCAAAGAAAATTATATATATATTGTTAAGGAGCGTGGTTCATCTTCCTCTTCTATCGCGGAATGAAGGAACCTGGAATGAGAATTCGATTTGTAGAAAGAAAGAAAAAAATGGAAATAATTAATTTACAATATATAGTACATACCTAATTCTTTTTTACTAGAAAGCTGTCTAGAGAAATTTGTTTTTGCCGACGCTTCAGAATTTGGTGGAAATGCGACACAGCATTATCATTAAATAAATTAGTAGCTCTCATAGCCACTGCCTTATTAGGGTGATGGTTCTCAATGTACGATGCAACAGTTTCCCATGCTTTCAGCATTTCTCTTATTGCGCCAGAAGATTGTTGGCTTTGCTGTTACCTTCTCCTCCTCCTCGGACAAACTCTCCTCCACAACTTCTTGCTGTGAAACACAATGTAATTCCATAAGCTCTTCGGTGGTCAGCTCTTGGCTATGCTCTTCCACAAGCTCATCGATATCTTTGTTATCCACCTCCAGTCCCATGATCTTGGCCAAAGACACAATCTCGTTGACTACAGGCTCCACAGGTACTGTCTCAAACCCCTCAAAGTCACATTCGACAACGCTCTCCGGCCAAAGCTTCTTCCAAGCAGAAGTGAGGGTTCTCTTGGTAACCCCTTCCCACGCCCTTTCGATCATCTTGAGGCAGGCAACGATGTGGAAGTGATATTTCCAAACCTCTCTGAGAGTGAGATTGGTCCCTTCAGTCACCTCAAAACAACGCTTGAAGAGCGCTTTAGTGTAGAGCTTCTTAAAGTTAGAAATAACCTGCTGGTCCTAGCTGTTGCAGGCGCACAATCCGGGACTTCCCCTCCCCTCGTCACTCATTATGCGAAACGTCACTCGTTATGCGAATCATTTTTGTTACAATTTATTTTGCTCGTTATGCGAATTACTCGTTATGAGAGATGCTCGTTAAGCGAGGTTTCACTGTAATATACGCTATGCAGATGACACAGTATTGGTTGCGGATAAATCAACAGACCTACAGCAATTGTTGGACACTGTAGTAACACAGAGTGCAAGGAAAAGACTCTCCTTGAATATCAAGAAAACAGAGACTCCGGGATGAACGGGAGTCGCTGTGGCGAAGTGGTCAAGCCGTTTAACTCGGGCTCCGAAGGTTGTGGGTTCGATTCCGGGCCGCGTCCTTCGGTTCACGAATTAAATTTTTCGGAGACTCCTTGGGTCGTCGCTAGAGCTACGGAGTTCGTGTTTTGTGCGACGCTTTCCGCGCTGCAGAAAGAGACCGAGCCATATGGGATACCCGGTGCAATGAAGTCGACCCTGTCGACTTTTTATCAAGAAAACAGTAACAATGGTGATATCAAAGAAAATGGTGACACCAAAATGTGACATAGAAATAGAAGTTATCCCTGAATGTAAGAAAGAGAGTGCTGAAATGCTAAGTATTATGCAGTTTTGCTGTATGGCAGTGAATCTTGGAATGTAAATGAACAAATTCAGAAGAAATTAGAAGCAACAGAGATGTGGTTCCTGAGACGAATGTTGCGAATTCCTTGGACTGCCAGAGTAACTAACGACGACTGTCTGAAACAGACTAATGAAACCAGAACATTATATACAACAATAAGAAAGAGAAAACATCTTTCTTCGGTCATAGAAGAGAGGCATTGGAGAACATCGTGACAACTGGAAAGATCGAGAGGAAGAGAGGCAGAGACAGACCACGAGAAATGATGTTGGATGGATTGAGATGTTGGCATGGAGGAATATCAGCAGCAGAGTTGATCCAGAAAACCAAAGACTGAGATCTGTGCAGAGCCATGAACGCCTACGCCAGCTGGCAGGGCACTTGATGATGATGATAGTGTTATTGGTGACGATGATGATGATGATTATGGTAGTGACAGCGAGGTATTTAAAATAGGATCTAATATGCATAAATGGTTCAGAACCTTTCTCTAACAGTTTTCCTCCTCAACGTAGAACATTATTGCTGCTCTGCTGAGAACTTTAGCAAGCGGTGGTGGCGCAGTGGCTAGGACTCTTTCTGCCTGTTGGATGATCATTGTTCGAATCCTCCTGATGTGGAGATTTTTTTTAAAATAGTGACCTGGGCTCCCAAGTGGACCCAACAGAAAATGAGTACCTGGAAATGGTCTGGGAAGTCAGGTTGTGGGCGTGACATTGGCCACATGACCTATCGTGTGCTGATTGGTGTTTAAAATATGAGGACAGCACCATATAGCCAATATGCTTGAAGGCCAATAAAGGTTCCTTTTACTTTTATTGAACATTGTTAGTGCTGCAACGTCGATTGGTGTTTATACTAATGGACTGGGAAAACATCTCCCAATATTTTCATTTTGATGACAATAAGGAATATTTATAAATCAGTCCACGAAGAGAATTGAAGAAGAGGTTACGGACGCAATTCGTAATCCTGCATACCGCTTTCGTACTACAGCTGCAAGCGATGTGACAGCAGACAGGCTAGCGTTGGTTTTCATACAATGGTATGAGTGCAGGGCATTCAGAAAGCAATGACAAACTACTGAGCGTAAACATGCCAAGAAATCACAAACAGCCCAAAATGTGGGGTTAACTGCGACGTCCTATAAAGGGTCTTTGGTTTTCTGGATAAACTCTGCTGCTGATATTCCTCCATGCCACCTTCTCAATCCATCCAGCATCACTTCTCTTGGTCTACCTCTGCCTCTCTTCCCCTCGATCTTTCCAGTTGTTACGATGTTCTCCAAAGCCTCTCTTCTCATCACATGACCGAAGAAAGCTGTTTGTCTCCGTCTTATTGTTGTATATAATGTTCTAGTTTCGTTAGCCTGTTTCAGGCAGTCGTCGTTAGTTACTCTGGCAGTCCAAGGAATTCGCAACATTCGTCTCAGGAACCACATCTCTGTTGCTTCTAATTTCTTCTTAATTTGTTCATTTACATTCCAAGATTCACTGCCATACAGCAAAACTGGTTCTACATAGCATTTCAGCACTCTCTTTCTTACATTCAGTTATAGTGACTTATTGCATAAGATACTCTTCATTTTCTGAAATGCGGCTTTTGCCTGCCCTATTCTGCTCCTAATCTCTGTTGTACATCTTCCATCTGATGTTATAAATGCCCCTAGGTATCTAAAATTATCAACTTGGTTAAGGATTTTCCCTTCTATTTCTATGTCACATTTTGGTGTCACCATTTTCTTTGATATTACCATTGTTACTGTTTTCTTGATATTCAAGGAGAGTCCTTTCCTTGCACTCTCTGTTACTACAACGTCTAATAATTGTTGTAGGTCTGTTGAATTATCCGCCACCAATACTGTGTCATCTGCATAGCGTATATTATTTATATTATAACCTCCAACTAGTATTCCTGGCATCTCTTTGATCTCTCTCATTATTACTTCGCTATACAGGGAGAAAAGATCTGGTGACAAGACACACCCTTGTCGTACTCCTAGCTTTATCTGTTTGTAACTACCCTCTTTATTTCCCATTTTAATTGCTGCTACTTGGTTCCAGTAAATATTCTTTATTATTCTTAAATCTTTTCCATCAGTGTTGATATCTTCCAACATTTTAATCAGTTCATCATGTTTTACTTTATCAAATGCCTTAGTATAATCTATGAAGCACAAATATATGTCTCTCTGTTTCTCTATTGACCTTTCTATTAGTGTCCGCAATGTATAAATTGCATTGTTTGTGCCCTTTCCTTCCACAAATCCATACTGTTCTTCACTAATTTCCATTTTTATTTTCTTTTTGGTTCTTCTCATTATGATTCTGAGTAGAAGCTTAGTGATATGGTTTATAAGGTTAATTGTACGAAAATCTTCACAATCAATTGCTCCTGGTCTTTTTGGTATAGCTATAAATACAGATTTCAGCATATCACTGGGTAAATATCCACTGCTGTAAATATCATTCAACATTTTGGTTAATATATCTACTCCAAATTCTCCCAATACTTCTAATTCTTCTATTGTGATTTCATCTGGCCCAGCTGTTTTTCCTTTCTTCATACGTTTCATAGCGTCAGCGACTTCTTCTTTCAGAATAGGTGGACCTTCTAAGTTACTATCTTCTGTTAATTCTGCCCTTTCTCCTTCATATAATTCTCTTATATACTCATTCCACCTCTTCATTATAGCATCTTCCTCTAATATTATCTTTCCTGTTTTTGATTTCAAACACCCTGTATTTATTCTTATTTTTTTTCCTGTAAGCTCACTGATTTGTCTGTGCATATTTTTTGTATCTTTAATGGAATTTAATTCAATTTTTTTGCATTGCTCGTTTAACCAACTTTCTTTAGCCTTCCCACATTTATCTTTTATTTCTTTATTTATCTTAGCGTATTCTTGTTTGTCATTTTTACACTGTTTTCTTTTGTCCATCAGTTTTAAGATTTCTTCATTCATCCATTTTTTCTTAGCTATTTTGCCTCTCTCCGGTAATACTTCTTTGCTAGTTTGATGAATGGAGTCCCTTAACATTTCCCATTGTTCATCTATACTCTGTATTTTAGTTATTGCATTGTACCTATTTTTCACAGTCACTCTGTATTGTTCTTGCATTTCTTTATCTATTTTCAGAACCTCTTTATTAAGTCTCATGTTCTTAACCATTTTTTCCCTCTCTTTAATCTTACTTTTATTTGTCCACATAGTGGTACATGATCACTATTACAGTCAGCACCAGGCATTGTCTTTACATTATTTAAAGCATTTCTAAATCTTTTATTAATTAGTATGTAGTCAATTTGGTTGCGTATTTTCTTATCAGGGCTATCCATGTGTACAGTCGTCTTTTATGGTGTTTAAACCATGTGTTTCCAATTATCATATCATTGATATTTGCCCACTCTATTAGCTTTTCCCCTCTTTCATTTCTTGTACCTAAACCATAATTCCCCACTACATCCTCCATTTTTCCCTTTCCTACTTTTGCATTAAAATCACCAATTATTATCTTTATTTCTTGTGATCCAATTTGAGCCATCACCATTTCTATTTCGTCGTAAAAGTGTTGTATTTCTTCATCACTACTGCTTGCTGTTGGTGCATATACTTGTATAATATTTATGTCTATTGGTTTGCCTTTGATTTTTACCATAATAACTCTATCTGAAATACACCAGTATCCATTAATTGACTTGGCTGTTTTTTCGTCTAATATTATTCCTACACCTTTTTCATGTGTATCCCCTCCAGAATAAATTATTGTGTGATTGTCAGCTATAATTTTGCCCGATCCCTTCCATCTCATCTCACTAACGCCTAGTATATTCATTTTCATGCTATCCATCTCTCTTAGAACATTGGTCAACTTTCCTAGCTCATTTAATGTCCTAACATTCCATGTTCCTACTCTAAATTTATTTATTTTAGTTAAGATTTTGCCATCAGTAGCTGGATGACGGTCTGGTGTCACCTGTGGCTCATGACTGTCCCTACCGGACGAGGATGCCCTAAGTCAGCCATTAACGTCCTTCACTAACTTTGATATATGTTTTGCCATGAAGTCTTGGGAAGATAATGTGGTGGTTTCCCCTTGCCTTCCACATTCACATGGTGGTCTTTTTACCTCTGCCTTTGACAGCCATTTCCGACTGTAAGGACAAGTGAGTGCCCTGCTCTGCTCAGCTGCAGAGTTGTCCACTTATTCCGGTGGATACTCGGTCCCCAGAGCTGTGTTAGCCACACCGTAGTGTGTTTCCATCCTCTACCGCGGGGAGGTGCAGCTGGGATTTTTCCTTCATAAAGTTATGGTCTCTGACCAAAACTCTCCAGTACTTTTAGAGGACTGTTACCATAAGGTGAAGTCAAATTGGCCGAATGGATACGAATGAGTGTTGTTAAACATCCAAGGTAAGGGATTTAACCCCTACACCGGACAGTTGGAATAAAATGCTGACCTGTCGTCCTTGACTTGGGAACGTTAATTACAAGTACCATGAAGTCGGAATTGTTTCGCCTGATGACGAGGGTAACTGTTAATAGGTAAAGCTAATCAACACGCAACATTCAGTCCAGAACTGCTAGAAGTAGTGGCTATGGACTACGTTTGAGTTCAAAGCGAGATAGCGCCAAAAAAAAAACAAAAAAAACTTAGAACCATACAACAACAACAACAACAACAACAACAAAACAACAACAACAACAACAACAACAACAGAAGCTAGTTGCATATTCAATTCTTTACAGGACGTTTGCAGTCAACACCAGCATTTTTCTCTCTCTCTCTGTTGTTGTCTTGGCAAGTTTACGTTCAGTAGTTTGCCATTGATTTTTGAACGATCGGCACCCATTCCGTAAAAAAACCAGGGCATCGCAGTCTGCTGCCAAATCGCGCGCAGCTGTGTTTCGAACGGGGGTGTGCGGGATCACGAACCGCTTCCGTAAATCCTTGCCACAGAGAACGGCAGAGCCATCAATCAATTAATCAGGTGCCGTCTCCACAATGAAGGTTGGCTGCAATGGATCTCCAACACTGTCTCTCTCCCTGACTCCCATTGATGATCATTTGATGATGTTATCTTCCCACTTGTATAAGAACCATACAGGTTCGAAAAAAAAAAACCCAGCCTCTGCTGGCGGTTGAACTCTGGTATGGGTTTATGAATGTTCGGAGAGAGTAACGTACCATGGAAAATGGCTGACGAGTCAGACGTGGAAACTAGCAGTAACCAAAACATTCTGTATGATTTATCCGTGCTCGCAGAATGGAAGTTTGATAACGAGCTGTTTGTAAGTATGCATGGATTCTGTGATGCACGCAGTTTGAGATGCGGTATCTAAGTTATTTAGTTAGTTATCTGTTGGGGTATCACCTTTGCACTACGGACAAGTTCATGTGAATTGTGCTCAGATCTGAGATCAGAATAAATAATCAGATCAACCCCCATCCCCCCAAACAATTTTTTTGTGTGCATATCCTCTGTACAGGACATCGCATTTTACTGCTGTTGTTGAAGTCTTGGCAAGTTTACGTTCAGTAGTTTGCCATTGCTTTCTGAACGACAGGCTCCCATACCAACACATTAAGACCCAGTCAGCGCTACGAGGTCTGCTGCCAAATCAATCAATGGCGCAGCTATGTTTCGAACGCAGATAATCGGGCTCACAATCGCATCCGTAAGCCCTTAGCCACGGAGCACGGCAAACAATAACATAATCATATATACTATATAGTATAGTTTATATAAATCAGCTTCCAGCGGCTAATTAATCATATTGCTCCAGTTCTGTGTTGGTTGACGAGGCTCCTCATTCTTCCAATGTTCCTCTCTTCTCAAGCCCTACCAGTTCTAACTTTTACGTCACTCATTCTGGACAACAAAGTGGATTCACTGGTGTCAAAGTCCTCCTCTAAGAGCGTTTGTAACATTGGCACGATCCATGAGCTGGCCATATGTAGGGGATGCATAGCTAGCAAGTTTATCAGCTCGTTAATTTCCCTCAACTTCCAGGTGTGTTCTATAATGAAGATGAAAGTGACTACATACAACAGTCTAAGTAGAAATTATAATACAATTTCCAATATGTTCCTGCAGAGTCCTCATTCGATATTATTTAATAATTACAAATATTAAAATAATAATATTCATATTTCATATTACTGTTCTGTTCCTCAGTTATTAAGTCTGACTCAGAATCATCAGTCTGACATTAGAAGCAGACTAAAGAGTCACTTACTGAATTCACAAAATCGAAGTCATTGTATTAGTTTCGGGACATTATACACTGAAATTTAACAACAGTATATTGGCATTCCCAGATAACAACCCAACTAACCAGTAATATGTTTTTAGTGAAAGTAAAATAAGTAAAGACCCTTTTTTCACCCTTTAAAGCCCATTAGGCACATGGTGCTGGACCCATATTTTTATAGGCCGATCACCACTCCAGGGTGGTGTGGTCAGTATCATGTGAGCCACCTTTACTTCCCAAGATATTTCCTGGTACCCATTTAAGCCTGGGTTAACTTGGGAGTCTTAACAGTCGAGAGGATCGACTTCATTGCACCGGTTTTTATCCCATATGGCTCAGTCTCTTTTCGCATGCGGCCTGCTGAAAGCTTCACACAAAGCAAGAACTCTGTAGCTCCAGCGACAATCCCCCAGGAGTATCCGAGAAAAATGCACTCGTGAACGGAAAGATGTAGCCTGGAATCGAGCCCATAACCTTAGGAGCGTGAGGCATATGGCTTGACCACTTCGCCACGGAGACTCTCTCGGAGTATAAGATTATATTCATTAGAATTGTAGGAGCATAAAGAGAACTAAGTTGCTGCTGAGGAAGCCAGATTCCTTCAGTAATCTCAGACCAAATATAAAATTAAAAATCACGTCCTAGGGAAGTGTCAATCACACTGTTGTTAGAGACAGAGTTAGTTGAAATGAAAAAGAAAATGTTAGCTATGTTTAAAATCAAGGAATAACATTGAATATTGAATTACATTGGCTATGTGACTGGTCCATTCAGATTTTAATGCAATGAATAACAAATTCAATAACAAACACCTAAAATCTTAAATGCCCTATTTCTTTGCTTTCTGTCCCTAATGATATAATTAAAATCCAAGACAGTGTTTTTTAGATCTAGTCCTACACTATTGGGAACTGTGGTAGAGCAGTGGCTAGCATGCTTGGATGCCAGCCCAGTGGTCATTGGTTTCAATTTGCATTGAGGCAGATTTTTAAAACTAACCTGGGTTCCCAGGTCGATTCAGTCTACAATCGGTACCAGGAAATGTCGTGGGAAGTACGAGTGTCTGGTATGACATTAACCCATCACCAACCAAGTGTTGATTGTTCTATGAAAATATGGGGCTAGTACCACATGCCCAATATGCCTCAAGACATGAAAAAAGGGTCCTTGACCTGTTTACTTCAACACTGTCCTACCAATTTCCTCGCTGACACTTTTGATTTTGTTCATTGTGCTTGCTGAATACATGCCTTCTTTGTATCTTAACAATCAAAGGAAAATCAAAGGAGACAATATGCATAGTTAATTATGAAACATGGTATTCCACATTTTCAAATTTTGTTGATTTTCAGACACGAGGCAGCAAAGACAAACCAAACACATCTTTGATCAGTAGAGTTTCATCATTAACAAGACGTAAGTAAGCACATATTACAGTACTGTACACTGTATTTGATGGAAGAATCTTCGCCAATTTAATTAGTGCTAAACATGACTCTTTTATAGTAATAGCAGATATACCACTACTGGTTTGCCTATTAGAATTCCTAGCTAAGTACAAAATTTTGTACTTTCTGGTCATCATATGTTTTTTTTTTTTTTTGCATATCCTTTACAGGACATCACAGTCAACACCAGCATCTTTCAGCTGTATGTTGATTTCTTGGCAAGATTACGCTCAGTAGTTTGCCATTGCTTTCTGAGCGGCCGGCTCACATACCCCGTAAGTTACCGATGCGATTCGAACCACTGCTGATTCTCACCGTCATCACGTTACCGACGAGAGTATACGAGATTACGGAGAAAAGTCATAACCTCTAAGCCACGAAGCCGGCCATAATATGTTTAGTACTTCTTAATTTTCTAGTACATATTTCATAAATGACGAGGGGGCTTTAAAGGAAAACCTTTAAAGTGTGATAGAAATTACAGTAACCATGCCATTGTCATGTAACTGTCATATTGTTGTTAGGATGTCAAAAGTGTTAAGCATGTGACATCACGGTGCAGACGATCATGGTGACATCATAAGGACAGTTTAACGATGGCCACCTCACTTTTGACATGCACCAATGAGGAGCAGTGTTCTGTTATCCATTATTTCATCAGTGAAGGGGTGAAACCTATAGAAATTTATCGGCAAATGAAGGTCCTGTATGGGGATGCATGCCTGTCAGTCCAGCTAGTGTATGAATGGAGTAGGAAGTTTCAAAACAGTGTGACTAATGTGACAAACTGTTCACGACCGGGTCTGGCACACTGAGTAGTGACCCCAAAGAATTTTTTCTACAGGAATCCAAGAACTTTCATTTGAAGCCCCATCATACAGTGAATATCTTTATTCCATTTTTCTTCTTTAAGCATTACATCATGCACACATTTGAACCATTTAATGAGTTTTTGATTAATTGATACACATAGGGGGATTTGGCAACACATATTGATTTTAATTCTCTTTTACATTTTCTTTCCAATAATAGGTTCAGTATGGACATTTCTGAGAAGCGTAGGAATTCCAGTACAGTTGAGTATCGAAATGCTTTTCATACGTTTTTGCATAATAACATGCAATTTGTATTCCTACATTAATATTCTTTTTAAACATTTACAAAATTAGTTAGTATTGTTTTCATGCTCACTGCTTGTCATTTGTAATGTGAATTTCTAAGAATAATTTTATTTGTATTCTTAATTTATTTGCGTAGCTGATGTTATAATTCTTATGTAAAGCATGAATTTATGTGAAACTCTTCTGCTATATTGTAGTGAATATTGTAATGTGAAGAAATGAATTAGGAAAAGCTTGGATGCACCAGAGATGTAGCTGCCGAGTTGAATGCTGTGATTACCTTGGACTGCCAGAATAACTAACAATGATTGCCTGGAAGAGGCTAATGGAAGAATAATATTATACGCAACTATAAGAAAGTGACAAATAATTGTCTCTGATCATATAATGAGAAGAAAGGCATTGGAGAACACTGTGACATCTAGAAAGATCGATGGTAGAAGCGGCAAAGGCAGACAAAGAGGAACTATGCTGGAAGGACTAAGATGATCGCATTAAGGAATATCATGAATAGAATTGACCCAGAACACCAAGGAAGGATTGAGATCTGTGTAGAGACATGAACCCCTACACAATTTGGCAGAGCATATGGTGATGATGATATGATGTGGTGTCAATAATGTACCAAGGTAAGGGATAATACCGACCAAGTCTTCTCTTCGTGGGCAGACACTAGTCTGCATTACAAAGGGAGGATTAACCATGGTCTAGGACTGATGAAACCTGCAGAAGATTACAAACTTTGAACACTATGAGATTGCAAGAGAACCTCAGCAATTCCCGCCAATGATGGTAGACAACCAGCAAACCATGTTTTGCACTCACTGCTTGGAGAGCTCGTGAGCATGCTGGGAATAAGCATTGCTTGTCCATCGGGATGAAACCAAGTCATCATCTGGGCATATATTGTACAACTTCCTGAGCATACACCATACACCAGCAATGGTAGTAGTTCTGTAACAATAGAAATAGTTTATATTGCAAATACATGGCAGATGGAGAGCAAAAAGCTCATTCTGCAAGCAATAGGCAAACAATATAGTGGAGGTAATGGACATCACAATGTACACAGCACATTCGAGAAATCCTTTCTGGAAATCTCTTCCTAAACTGATGCTTAAAGACAACAAGGAAAAGAGAAGAACAGTCTTTCTATACCAAGCAACTGACCATACATTGAACAGTGATGCCACTAAACAATTCTAACTGCATTTGAATATTGCACAATTTATTGTCTGGCATATTTAGCTTATTAAAGTCATGTGCATCAATCAATCATGTGCCATGCCGGAAAGCGTGGGCGGTCATGATTCGCCATTTTACTCGATCACCAGCGTCGTGGATCAGCTCAGTGTTCCTGTCTCGTCCATGCCATGTGGCCAAGCCATCCAGGTATTTTCCTCTCGGTCTTCCTCTTGGTCTGTTCCCTTCGATCTTGCCAATTGTCACTAAGTGTCATGTGCATGTTACATTAAAAAAAGTTCAAGATATAATGGAGTAGCATGATGAATACTTTCAGCTGAAATACACAAAACACATTGTTATATGTTTCACTGCCACTACAGCAGCTTTCTTATTGCTTGATTTATTCTGTACTGTTCATCTCGTATCTACATCAGTTACTCCATATTACACATTTTGATTCCAAAAATTCAAATGAAGATGTGCTCATCAGGTACAGTTGAAAAGATAAAGACAGTCCCATGGTAGATACTGCCATTAGGGTGTGAAGTGTTAGACTTTAACATTCTAAGCTATGGCATATTGAAGTGAGATAGTCAGTTCCTTTCCTTGTCATCCTTCCAGTCCAGAAAATGTCCATTACATTACAAAAATTACCCTCTAAGGCTGAGACAACTGGTCAGAAAAAAGAATCCTACCACTGCTGGGAATCAAATCTTGGCCACCATCTTGGTAAGCAAGTGCACTATGTCACAGTGTAGCTTTAAAGTACCTGTGAAAACATTGTGATTTACTTGTACGTAATGAGTGAAAATAAAAGAAAGTTAAAGTTGAGAGGGTTAACTTTATTGCACCATCTGGCTCAGTCTCACTCACAGGACGGCAAGCCACCTGCTTAGAGCATCACACAAAGCATAAACTCCATAGCTCCAGCAGTGACCCTCAGATGTTTCTAGAAAATAATTGCACTCATAGTATGGACGGTGGTCTGAAAATGAACCCTTGACTTTCAGAGTGTGAGGCAGAAGGCTTCAGTACTTTGCCACCGAGGCTCTGATTTAAAATTTTAAAAAACTGCCTGAGATAAAAAACACTTCAATAGAATAAGATATGGAAAGTGAAGACTTTCATATATATGTGCTTGTATTTATATAAAGTTCTTCATGTATGCTGGAAGTATATTAGATGGATGATGCTTTGTTTTGATATCACAATGTTTCATTTGTATTCTAGGATGCCAACACCTTGCTTGTTACCCGAGCAGCTGTTGAAGTTAAAAAACAGTCAAAATCCTTGGCGCTTTGCTGTCAGCAGGTATTGGTCTGTTCATTGTAGATGGCGTAAATACACATCATTTAAATTTGATACCTGGCACTGATTTCTTCATTGAGAGCATTACAGATGTTAGTTATTAGTTAGTTAGTCGCAGTTCCAACTTCACGGCAATGGGTCGTCCCCATTATGCTCCGCTCCTGTGCCAGTGAATATTACACAAAATGCTCCTCACAGCTCAATGTGAAAAGTGGAACAGATAGGAGTCTCAGCAAGCCAACAGCCTGTACAGGTACACTGTGCATAATGCCGCCGTCATAATGCCAACACGACAGTCCTCCACGAAAAGTACAGTTCATCGTCGATGGAATTGGCAGTCACCAGAAAGACTTCATTTACCCGGGTTTTATCCCATATGGCTCGGTCACTTTCCCGCCAAAAGTGCCGCACAAAGCACAAACTCCGTAGCTTCATAGGCGACTCCCAGGAGTCTCTTGAAAAATGCACTCGTGAACCGAAAAGGCAAACCAGTCAATTCGGTGATAGCCAGCCATTATTCCGAACATGCAGTTCACTGTGCAAACAACAGCGAACAGATGTAAAAGCATTCCACACGAATTTCACAGCTCACAGTGTCACGCCGTGCACTCATTGAGTAGCAAGGCGACAAAACCATGTACTGCCAGTCCAACATGAGGAAAATGTGAATGCAAACCGTAGCCACAAGCATAAACATGCCAGAGGACTTAATGGGTCACAATGCCTAACAGTCATGTTGGGGACCGAAAGTCCGCATTACAGATGTGTTTGCCTGCAGTGTAACTTACTTGCAGTTAATATCTGCACTGAACCAGCTTCCTGTGATGGTCATAGTTTTTCCTGGCAACAGAAATGGCACCTGTTTGTCTTCTTTTGACTTGTGCAGTTTGCGGAGTTTTGTTATTAATAGCCTTGTGATTAAGGCAATGCTAACCTTAAAAAATTTAATTCCATAATACTTAATTTCTATGTTCTTTTATGGGATAGGGTTTGATATTAAAGACTGCTGATCGATAAAATATTGTCAAATTGACTTTGCACTTAACAATTGCTATGGAAACCAAGATAAACAGCGGCCATCTTGAATTTCTTAATGTACCTCTAAAACATTTATTTTTTAATGTACAGGCTAAATTCTTTGTTTTATGTGTAAATAAATAGACCATTTACAAGTTTAGTAGAAAATTTTAATGATATCTCTTTGCAGTTTTTTTTTTCAAAATGTGAAAATGGTAATGACATTTTTCATGACATTTTTTTTTTTTTTAGTATAGCACACAAATTAAAATGTAATTTTCAAGATTAATCTACTCACAATGTAAGTGATATAATAAAGAATATCTCTGCAAAGTTTGAGTGAAATCTAACGAATAGTTTTTAAAACAATTGTACTTATGTATAAAAAACTGGCGAAATGAGAAAACGGGGAAAAACTAATTATTTTTTTGTTTTTTATTACTAATGCACTCTTTTACAGAGAAAAAAAGTGTAAAACTGGACCTTGAGTGTTAAAATTGTCGTGCTGAATATGCAGGACCTCCCTCCAGAGCATGCAGCTCACCTTGTCTCTTTAATTTGGCCGCTCATACAGTGTCGCGTCTTTTAGTTTGTTTGTCCTTCTTGTACTTCAGACTATTTCTTACTTGCTTCTGCATCCTAAATGTTCCTAGTCTCTGCATATGCAGGCCTGTAGAAGGTCCATAAAACTGGGCAGTGTCTTGGGCAGCAGCAGCTCCAAAGTTGAACTCTCTTGCTGCAGTTACAACTGCAAACTGAACGCGCTTGCGAGAGGCAAAGTTGTCTTTAGTGCATCGAGCCCATATCAAGCTGTGTAAACACTCATTTGAATTCTGAGTTTGTCCTGACACACATCTACTAAGTAGTTTAGTTTAGTTTGCGCAGTGCTGTTCCAAGGCGTTTACTGACATGGTTGATACACTCCTCTTTGTCTATCTGAATGTCATCCCCATATGGTTTGATCTTGGTAAGTTCCGCAAATGTTTTGGTGTCACCATCAGAAAGTATTGACGTGTAGCGAAGTTTATGACGGGCCACAGACCGTCGCCACAGGGCAGCCTTCACCTCCATCTTTCCAGCAGATCCTGTGAAATTGTTGTCACAGTTTAAAAGATGTTCTGCCTTCCATGCTGCAAATTCATCTGGTTTGTCCCTGGAAAGTCTTACCAGTGGTTTCACACACCTGGCAATATGTGGACATAACATGGGCATCTATGCAAACTCCTGTAAGAACATCCACTGCACAGCCAACTCCAATGTGGGATGTGTGGCCTCTAGTCAGCCAAGTGCCATCAAAGCTGACACTAATATCTAGCACATCATTGTCATGTAAAGTTATGCCTGACTGTTGTGCATGAGCCTATCGAACATACTTTACGGTTTGAGAAAAAAGTGTCCTCCAGATCTTCTATCTTTGAATATAGTTTATTCGCTTTGCTGTAAAATGTTTTGTGATGAATACCTTGCAGGTGTATATTTTCACAAAAATTATTAAATGTTGTTGCACCCATCCCACAAACTAATGCTGAATATACTGACTGGCTGTTGACAGCAAAAGATCTATCCCCATCATTACTTTTTTCAGATAGGTATCTTCCACACACTACTTCTTCACAACAAGAGCAGTAAACCTCTGCATACACAGCTAATCCCTTGGCTTTCTTGCTGTCAGTTTTCAAAATAAGACTATCATTTTTACAAACTGGACAACATAACAATCCTCAATTTCTGAACAATCAACTATTGCTCTGTGTTCCCGTTTTTGATATCCATTGTCGTCACCAGAATCATACTTGCTGCTAGTGGATGTTGTGTATTTATACGTATCTCTTTTAAATTGGCTTCGGGTAATAAAAGAATCACTTCCACAACTTTGAGAAGAACACGATAGCACTGATTCATTCAGATTCACTGTCAAAACACTTAGATTTGGAAGTGGCATGTGCACTTTAGCTGGGTCGCTTTCAGTAGTTTCAGAATTGTCTGTATCATTTACGACGTTCTGATAGGCTTTTCGCTGCTTATGAGCATTTGCGAGGTGTAGTCTGAGAGATTACTTACGTTGAGTGGATGACTGGATGTTAAATTTCTTAGAACGAGGCATATTTCAATGCGTGTCAATCTGTCGTCAACAATGAACTTTCAGCACGTCGCCAGGTGTAAACAACACAAAGCCGCCATTTTGGAAACCCACGTGATCAATTTCAGCCATCGGCGAACGCGGATTGCTTACGATGTTCCATATATGGAAGTTTCCGGAAGATGATAGACACGAATAAACCCGATGTACACAGAAGAGCTTCCGATTAGACGAACTAGGAGTATCACGAACAGTTACGGAAGTTCACGACCTTTCCAGGGATACCTTACACGCGCGTGTCGTGTTTTCCTGAGATATCGTTGCTAGGATTTGAAAACCGTCAATTTCGCAACAATTTTCAATAATTATACAATTTGACACAGAGGGTGGGTTCAGTAAATTATGAATATTACATAAAAATAACAGTTTTTAAACAAAAACAAGTACAGAATCTGATAGAAGACATGATAAGGTGTCTAAAAATGAACTATTCCAAAAATAGCCAAGTTGACAAAAAATCGATGTTTTTACTGCCGCACATCGCCTTAAATACTCAAAGGCGGGAATGGCATAACTTGAACATGGTATAACATGGATGGTATGGATGTTTACAAACATATGACATGAGTGTTATACTCTTTCTGATCCTGAGATTGCAGACCGGATGTCTGGCCTTCCTGCATAAGGGAAACAACAAGAAGGTTTTTCCACATTCAATCAATCAATCAATCAATCATGTGCCATGCCGGAAAGCGTGGGCGGTCATGACTCGCCATTTCACTCGATCACCAGTGTCGTTCACTGTTCCACATTGCAAACTTTAAAATCCTTGGCATTCAGAATTAAAATAGTAAACTTAATAGGCTAGTTGTATTTTAAAGTTAGAGAAATTACTCACAAAAAGACTCCAGATGAACATAAATTATGATTTGGGGACTCAAAAAAAGAAAAAAATATATAGATACAGTGCAGATGTTTAGAGCAAATTGTTTATCAACAAACATTAAAATCAAACACTGTACTTCATTTTCTGTTCTTTTCCCTTTCGTTTTTCATTCACAGCTCCATTTCCTAGACTTAGTGTTTAGTTTTTGTGTATACAGGATTGATTACACTTCTGTTTTCATGCTGATCATTCATACTTTCTTAGTGTTTTTTGTTTTATTCATTGATAAAGAGTTTAGTGGAAATGTTCATGTGTATCTGTGCATATTTTTCCTTCTGTCGAACACTCTCGTGATATTTTGTTTTTATTTGGTTTCAAGTATTTGCTCAGCAGCAGTCAATGTCCTGTTGTGATACCACAAAAAGAATATTTATAACATCTGTGATTCTAGTATACACACCTGCTTTTGTTTTTAGCAAAGTCAGAAGAAATAGATGGCCTGTTTCCTGTAAAATGAGACAGGGGTCAGGCCACATGATGGTGGACACAGGACATTGAAGATGCTCTTAATGTGAAAACACACGAGGCAGGGATCAGCCAATGTGACAGTGAACACCGGACATTCAGGATGCTCTTGATGTAAACATACATGAGGCAGGGGTCAGGCCACGTGACAGTGGACATAGGACATTCAAGATGTTCTTAATGTGAAAATACATGAGGCAGGGGAATTGTTGAAGAAGCGAGTCATTTCAGTGGGTTGTAATGAGAGCAATGTTCTTCAAAGGACTTGCTGCAATATGATGATGATGTGTATTTTGTTTCAGGTACGGTTAATTCACAAAAATATTAATATATCCACTTCAAACTGACTTAGACATTTAACCCTTTACAGGGCAGACGCTTGTCCGTTTTGTAGCCCTGAACAGGCAAGATTTGTTCAGGTTCTGTAAAATTTCGGGTCGCGTTAGTAAAAACATCACAAATAAGGTGTTAGTCAACCGATTTTAGTTAAACAAACAACACAATAAAGGGAAAAGCATGCAGAATATGTTACTCACGTGATTGTTGCCAGTAATCCATATATGAACACAAATATTTACGAAATACCGTATGTTGTTGTGATTTTCCGTCACCTATACGGCAATTTACAAACATTTTCAGAATCATAATCACTTTCTTTAAAGTCCGACTCACGACTGCTAATGCAAAGTAACGCTTTGCACTGATATCTAGCTCCGATTAATAATCAACTTCGTGCCCTTTAATGTCATTTAAATTGAACAGAGCGAAATCTCGGCTATCACTTGAAGAATCGTCGAAATCCATTTTGAAAAACAGCGTAAAAATCCCGAAAACTATCAAAAAAAGTCTGTTCAAATTCATTGTAGCGCGTTTACAAATGGCGGCCACGCTGTCAAGCTATCGGCGAAAGTGAAAGTAGCCGTCGGAAGTGTTGGAAAGCCGAGAGATCGCGTTTTTACAATGCATAATAGTATCGGCCGGAATCGGACGCTACGCTCGTTTTAAGCGATCGGCCGGTAATGGCCGCTATGCCTTGTAAAGGGTTAAATGAAGTACCTTTGGATTTCATTTTGATGGATCAATGCAACATATTCTTCTTTCATAATTAAATAAAATGTTTTAACAATTTTACTAAATCATCAATATCATCATCATCAAGAACCTTGATGGAATGATCAGGCTTCTTCACAGTTTGCAATCACAAACATCATGTCACAGTTTATGTGCTGACACTTTTCCATGTCATGACAAAAGGCTGCCAAGAATCTTCTCTTGTCTTATCTGTCCTTCTTTCCATAAATCTTTCCAGTTATCAAAACATGTTATAGTTTCTCTCTCCAGGCTTCTTCACAGTTTGTAATCACAAATAGCATGTCACAGTTTATGTGCTGACACTTTTCCATGTCATGACAAAAGGCTGCCAAGAATCTTCTCTTGTCTTATCTGTCCTTCTTTCCATAAATCTTTCCAGTTATCAAAACATGTTATAGTTTCTCTCTCCTCATACAGTGGTCAAATAATTATGGCTGCCTTTTTCTGTCTGTGATAAGTTGTCTTTCTGTCTTAGTCCCCTTCAGAAGATTTAGATAACTCATTTTGCCTGTCCTATTCTGTTCTGTATCTCAGTGAAACTTCTTCCATCTGCTGTTATCCATATACATAATTACTTGAATTTTTTGTACTTGCTTTAAAGTACCAAGGTTGAAAAAATCTGTATTTTATAATTTTCCTTTGTGTTTGATACAGCTCTGGCAACTGGGTAGCTGTAGTTCAAGAAAGCTGCATAGAAACAAGGTAAATATCTAAACAAACACCTCAACCATTTTGGTGGCTTATTGATGCCATTTGGTTTTGAAAAGTGGTTTTGCTAAGGAGCCATGGTGGATTAGGGGTTAGAACACTAGGCCAGCCATGACCATGGTCCGGGTTCAATATCCAGCAGAGGAAGGATAATTTTTTTCAATCAGTACAGTCTCTTAAAAATGGGTACCAAACACTTTGTCTGGTAATTGTCTGGGAGGGAAAGGCAGTGTCGAAGGGAATTAAAACCCTAACACTTCACACCCCAGAGACATTACCTACTAAGAGAATATCTTTAGTTTGCTTTTAGATGAGGTTTGATTGATTGATTGATCTAGGAATCGACATCACAGCATTCGGGGCATTCCCATAGGCGCTCCGTCTCCATCCTCAGCAGCCAGCGAAGAGTTCCAACAGCAATAGTGCCAGTAGCAATCTGATTATATGTCCGTCTTGCCTTTCCTCTGAGCGTCGAGCGTTGGCCAGATCCCCTGGTCACTCCTCGCTGCCTCATTCTTGCCAGACCATGATGATCCATTTGCTCCTCCGAGGTGTACACGTGCTCCCTAAAGGTCGCAATTACGTCTGACTTGTCATGCATCAATACTCCACCAAGTTTTGCCAATCTGTCCGCCTGTTCATTCCCCAGCACACCGGCATGCCCCGGAGAAAAGATCCAGGCGATCGATGCTTGCCACCCGTGACCTTCGAAGCGAAGCAAGTCACTCTGCACGAGGCATGCCTGTCCTCACCTTCCTCAGCATGCTTTGTGAGTCAGTTACAATCACGATGTGTGTGTGTATCGTATTCTCGATCCAGCGGAAAGCTGCAGTGACCGCCTCCACCTCCATTCTTAAGCAAGATGTTGTGGTATCATATGCCAGGCTCTCCTGCACCAAACATCGGTCATTAGCTTTTTCTATCATCCTCCAGGCACTTCTCCTACCTCTCGACACTGGACCATCTGTGTAGATAATTCTGTGTAGATTTTAGATGAGGTTTAAACATATAATGTGTAATAAGTACATTTTCTTATATTTAACGTAAACTTTCTGCTTTTAGTTATAGAATAAGCAAAATGACTCATAAAAATAAAATTAACTAAATGGTAGCTGTAAAGCATTGAAAAGTAGGTTTTACTTTACAGTGCTCTAAAGTTGGTGTTTAGTAGCTCATTTACATGCTGTAAGGTGTATTGAGGTAAATAGTGTTGTTCTGTTTTCATTGAACAAGAGGTAATATGAAAGGGTAATAAGGTCACTGTTAGTTAGTCAACAGATCATGCTCATCGCACATTGAACCATTCATATATATGGTGTAAAATAAAATAAAACATTTTCTAAAAATATGGTTACTGTTACGCTGTGTACCTTTTAGGTAGAACTCTGATACCCAATTTATGGGACTGGATCAACACTAGAAAAAAAATCAACCCAGCCTTCACTGGACATTGAACCTACAACCACTGTTCTGATAGGCAAATGCATTAACAACAATGCTATCATGACCCCTATAACAGATTGAGAATAAACTTAGACCAGACAGAAAGAAAGTTTGAAAAATGGACAGTAAATAGTAAATTAACGTTTCTAGAATAGCCAGCTTCTGATAATTTCATGAATGCAAACAGTTTGGAGAAACCAGAAATTAAAAACAATATAAAATTGATATAGAAGTCAGTGATACACATAATTCAATTTTGTATGTGCTACATTTTACATGTTGCTGGGACATTCCTCCCCCTTCCCTCTCCTCACCTTTTAACTTCACACACAAACATGCACTCACCCAAACACAAATGTGTGCACACACACACACACTATAAACAATTATTTCATAAAATGTTTTCATGTTTAGCATTTTTCACTGATCTTGTCACCAGATGCACAGTACTTTACACTGTTGAATAAATAGTTACGTCTCTTTAAATCCATGCTAAAATAGATCTCTGCGAGATGGTCTGGAGAGTCCTGTTGGGCGTGGCACTTTTGGCAGTGACCCATATCCACAGTGGCGTTGTGTGACTTGGAATGAAGATGAGTCGATGGTGGCTTGCAGCCGTAGTAGTGGGGCAGTCGATGTTTTTGATATTCTTGGCAGCTTGTTGTTCACAATACCAGGGGTAAGAATGATCTCTCTAGTTTTTTCAATGCTTTTAACATTCACATAAGCAAGAATAAAGTCAGTAGGGTGTCAACAGACATTGATCTAGACATATTTGATTAATAATACTTCGAGGATTTCTTTATTTTTGTTGGCCTTCTTCCCATCTTTGAACCTGTATCCTCCATTTGGAGCATAGAATCTCAACCAACATGGTTGATCCTATCCTTTGCTGTCTCTCTCAGCTCCCTCCATATCTTCCCCATATTATTCATCTCTATAATTGTCTTCTCCATGTCTTTTTAGGTCTCCCTTTTATTCCGTTGGCCCTGTGGGTCTTAGGTGACTATTATCAGGATTTCTCAGTGTTTGTCCTACCAAGCACCAGAGTCTTTCTTCATCTCTTGATTCACTGGTATTTATTTAGTTCTCTCATGAGCTCCAGCCATTTCCAACTGTCAGGACAAGTCCAGCTAATATCTATAATTTAATTTTACTGTTAAGAACCTTTTATTTGACTGAAATTCCGGCCTTAAATGATGTCCGTTCAGGTCTTATATGTGTGTGTTTGAGTCTTATATAATGTATGCTGAGCCATGGCATAGTGGTTAGTACACCTGCCTACCAAGACGGTGGTGAAAAGTCAGTGGCAGGATTAGTGTTTCCAATCGATAGGTTCTGGGGTTAACTTAGCTTTAGCAAATGGGTATGAGATAGTTTTCACAGTGTTCTGGAAATTCTCTGGGAAGAAAATACATCCAATTATGTCGTGATCTAGACTACGTTAAGGCCAAACACTTCACACCCCAATGGCAGTTTCTGCCAAAATACTACTATAATGTTGCCTATGATATATGTTATAGATATTCCCAATGGCAGTTTCTGCCATAATACTACTATAATGTTGCCTATGATATATGTTATAGATATTCCTAATGGCAGTTTCTGCCAAAATACTACTATAATGTTGCATATGATATATGTTATAGATATCCCCAATGGCAGTTTCTGCCAAAATTCTACTATAATGTTGCCTATGATATATGTTATAGATATCCCCAATGGCAGTTTCTGCCAAAATACTACTATAATGTTGCCTATTGCCAACATGTAAGTCATCCTTTCTTCATTATAAAGCCATGGCATTCAATTGTGATCGACTGACCATGTGGCAATGTGGCTCATTAACATTAATGAAACGGTGAAATCAACTTATAACATGACTGGACTATCGAACGGGAATGAAAGTACAATGCAGATGCTGGCAAAAAGTTAATATCCGTTTAATCGGAAATTTCCAAGACAGTCACATATCCCGTTAGAAGATAAATTAGTATCTCTTGACACAAAGAAGGGCCTAATTTCTACGCTCTACTAACCTTGATATTCGATCTTGCCTTTCTTTACCAACCCTCATTAACCTTCATTTCCCTGAGGTTCTTCCAGTTCATCCTCTCTGTCGTTTTCATCCGAATCCGTCGTCTAGAGTTTTCCCGTCTTTACAAATCCATGGCGCTCTCCAGATATGTCATAGGCTATTCATATCTTTGAATGATTCCACTGCCAGCCTTCTATCCCTTCGGAACCTGCCTTCTTCCTTCCCAAACTTAGAAGCACAACCGATCTGTTCGGTGAAAGTCACAGCCTCTGTTTATGTTGTCCTCTGACGTATTAGGTTTCCAAGTTTCCCTTGGTTTTTGTGTTGATCGTTCAGTTTGGTGTGTCCTTCTGGGAAAATCCCTTTTGTTCTTTTATGTATCTTCTTCTGGTGTGTGCCTGTCACTTGGCACCTATGATATATGTTATAGATATTCCCAATGGCAGTTTCTGCCATAATACTACTATAATGTTGCCTATGATATATGTTATAGATATCCCCAATGGTCATCATCATCAAGTGCCATGCCGGCTGGCGTAGGCGTTCATGGCTCTCCATAGATCTCGGTCTTTGGTTTTCTGGATCAACTCTGCTGCTGATATTCCTCCATGCCACCGTCTCAATCCATCCAGCATCACTTCTCTTGGTCTACCTCTGCCTCTCTTCCCCTCGTGACTCTCTTCCTGCCTCTCTTCCCCTCCCCAATGGTAGTTTCTGCCAAATGACTTCTATAATGTTGCATATGATATATGTTATGGATGTGCAGCTGTGGTAATTACAGCTTGTAATAGCAGTCGACCTTGATTTCTGAGCAGTTCTTTGTGCAAGTATTTTACAGTGTGATGTTTTATTATTGTCAATAAATGGTGTCTTTTTTACTACTATGTGTTTTTGCCAAATTGTGTTACAATTATCAATCTTTATTTGTGTTTAGAATTGGACAGTATACTTCACATTTTTTTTTAAACATAAATTAAAAATTATTCAGTGTTGTTTCTTGTTTATATAACAATAGCAATAATTACTGATTTAGCTATGCAGATTATATAATTATTTACTTCTGTAATAATTTAGGTCCCTGAAGATGGAATGACTCCTGTGGATTTGAGCGATGCTGTTTCAGCACTTATTTTTACAGATTTCAAACCAGAGGATGAGCAATGGTAAATGCACACAAACACATGCACTCACTCACACATGTAAGAGAGCGGGTTAGTCCGTGTGAATGTAAGTGAAATTAGAGAGAGAGAGAGTCACAACAAGGTAAGAATGAATGTTTGTGTGTACATGAATGTGGGTGGGAGGGAGATTGGAACAATATATAAATGAATATTTGTGTATTTCTGTAGTTGTATCTGCCTGTATGTTTTTGATTTGAATCTATATCTATAAAACACAATGTATGTATGTGTGTCCGTTCTTTATGCGTTCGCGAACGGTCCATCCGATTGAGATGAAATTTTCTACATGTTTTCTTTTCATTCCCGTGCAACCAACTGTCATAGTTATAGTTTTTTAGTGAACAATCAGCTATTTACTTATTAAAATTTAATATTGTAATTACATGACTTAACATAAGACAAATTATATCAAGGGACATAACTTTTAGTAGCATTGCTATATCTTAAGTTAAAGTCCCTTGGCTATAGATAGGTAGGTAGGTAGGTAGGTAGATAGATAGATAGTCGGGAACGGGAGCTTATATGACTACTTATATGAATTAAATGAGATGCTCCCCACCAGGATGGGCGAAGCCGGGCACAGGTCAGACAGACAAACAGACAGATAAACGGGAACGGAAGCTTATATGACTACTTATGTGAATTAAATGAGATGCTCCCCACCAGGAGCTGGGCGAAGCTGGGCCGGGTCAGACAGACAGACAGATAGATCCCCACCAGGGCCTGGGCGAAGGCGGGCCGGGTCAGCTAGTTATAAATATAAAAAAACTAATATGCTTTAGTTTTGTTGCACTTTCACCCGAAAGACACTTCATTTGTGTTCTATTTCCATTAATAAGTATATCAAGCATCTGACATTCATCTTGTTATAGCAGTCATTTTGTAAGTTGCACTTTTGGCATTGTACTAGCCTTATTGCTAGACATTGAACATGAAGTACTGTTCATTGGTGTTTTAAGACTCATAACACATCCTACAACAAAGAAGGGAACTGGTCATCCTACCTCCTGTGCCATGGCCTAGAATATTTGATGACCTAACACTTCACACCTAATGGCAGTATCTGCTATGTACAAATGTAAAGGACCCTATTACACATCTTAAGGCATATGGTGTTAGACCCATGTTTTATGGACCAGTCGGCAGACAGTGGGCGAATTGGTCAATGTCACGTCAACTGCTTTTAAATCCTAAGACATTTCTTGGTAACATTTTACACCCCAATGCAGATTTTAATCCATGAACACTGGGAAGATAGTTAAGCATCAAGCCACTATGCTCCTGCAGCTACCCATCTGCTGTGTGCTATACATCCTGTACTGCTGTGTGTTATTTTTTAAAAATGTATGTAGAGCTACAGACTCAGCGTCGGAGGCTGAGTGGTCTTGAGGTATGGTGTCTGCCCCGAGTGCTGGAGGTCCCGAGTCCAAGCCCCGGTGAGGGCCGGGATTTTTTCACGATGACTTTTAGTAACAAAATTTCCACTGGTCTCTGGGTAGTGTGATTGGATGCCCGTGTCTATTGCTGCACACGTAAAAAATCGCTTGACAGTTTGAAATCGAAAAAGAGTAGCCTAACGGCGCTGCCTGGGCAAAATTTCAAGTTAAAAATCTACCCAAAGTATTTCAGGATCCTCACTGGTGCTATGGAGTTTGTGCACTGAGCTGAGATTCCCCAGACTCAGGCTTGAGTTAGGAGTAGAACAGAGCACGCTCCCCCGATGTGTCTCCACCTTGCCATGGTGGGGGAGCTTGAGTGTCCCACTGACCCCAAGCGCTATGCCGATGGATATTAACTACATATTGGACAGCTCTTGGGATAGGGACCAGACTAAGAGAGACACAACCTGCTGCTCTGCAGGTAGACTGAGGATAGCAGTCTAAATCAGGCAAACAATGCCAATAATCTCAGTCCAGACACAACCTCTAAGGCTCCCAGCCGAGGTGTATGACTGAACGTCTCTAAGCTATAAACCCTCGGAAGTGAGAGCCTGGCCGACACAAACCTACATCAAAATTGAGATGAGATGCTGAGCACGCTACATGCTTGGTGCAGATACTCGTTCGATGGCTCTTAGCTGGGGGATATGAGGGATCCCTGGATGAGAGGGCCTGGCCGTTACTCGCCCACAGACGCACGGAGGTAAGGTGCTGAGCCGGCAGCACATGTAGCCTACCTCGTGAGCGAGTACTAAAGGTGGAGAAACACCTCGGTCGCACGTTCCGAAGATAGTCTGTAACCGTACTCATGGAGTGAGTGTAGTCAAAGGTGGAAAATTGTCTCGTTGACACGAAATGGAACGCCTGGCTTGCGAATCCATTACGTGGCAGCCCGAAGCAAAAGCTTGCTGTGTGGAAGTCGAAATAAGAGTCTAACTTGTCTCGAAACCCGAGGAAGGCTAACCTCATTAAAAATGCTCGCTGAAGTCGGAAGTGCCAGCCTACGGGCGGCAAAATAAAAATTGGCACTACGCAATTACGTCCGAGTGAAATGTCTTTCGTGACCGGAAAAGCTCTAACTAGTCTTCCCTCGTGCTAGGAACAGCTACCTAGTTTCCGAATGCCGCTCTTGTTCGGAACAGCTCTGACTAGGTAGTTTTCCGAATGTCCGACGTGTCTGGAACAGTTCTGACGGACACAACGACAAGCACATGTCCGAAAAACTCGCTGAGTGGATACTGACTGCAGACCAGTCTGGTTTGTGCGGGAACGGCCCGAGGCGAACGAAATGCCCAATATATTGAAGTGAGGAATTAAAGCAGCCATGAGCAGGACGTGACGATTCCCTCGGTGAGCCCAGCACCAGGGCGCTATGTGCCGGCCCTGCAATTATGGAAGCCACCCTGGATGGCGGAAAATGCTATGGACTGTCCCTGCCTTCCTTTGAGGGATGACCGTTGTCTTCGACCGTTCCAACTTGGCCAGCTGGGTTGTGGACGGTACCGCAAAAGTGAGAGTCTCCCAGGAATGCTACCTGGTCAAAAAAAGCACGCTAAAGCCGGATGTGTTGGCCTACGGGTTTCGGCCCAAGGGCGCATAACTTAGACACACCGCAATCACATCTGAAAAAACACTCCGGATGAACGCAAAGAAGAAGAAGAAGAAGAACGGAGCACGTATGGGTTACACCCGTGTGTTGTTATGTGATCCATTGACTAAACTAAACTAATGTAGATCAAGTTTCTTAATTGTAAAACAATCTTAATTGTGCAACAAAATTGCACTGTTGCTGCACTTATCTACAGGTCCTATGAGCTCTTGGTAACAAGTCACCATGGCACCCTGTCCAGTTACCTTGTAGACAGAGACAATGGCTTCAAGCTGAGGTACACTTTCCTCTTTTCAACACACTATCCAAGGGGAATCAGCTCTGTGTGTTACTCACCTCAGTTCAAGATGCTGCTAGTGGGAGGGACAGGTCTTTTTGACTCATCTCTGAGTCCACTGAAGGCAAGACAGGAGGGCATCACGGCATGGAGACTTTTATCTGATGCACCCTACTGCAAGCAGGTAACGGATTATGAGGAGGATATACATAAGGTTTGTGAAACATCATTTACACATTGTGACTCTGGCTTATCTCTTTTTGTTTTGTTTTCGCATTTTGTTGCTATGTTGGCAAAATAAGCTAAAATATTCATTAATTGTTGACTGCACAGAATAGAAAGACAGTTCATAAGAGATAATCACCAATGTTGAGCTCATGGAGAGAACTAAACAAACACCAGTGAGTCAAGAGATGAGAAAAAGACACTGAGCTAGATAGGAAACACATTGACAAAACCTGACAATAGTATAACTAGATATCCAGCGCTCTAGGGCCAGATGGCATAAGATATGACGACATCAATAGGTGTACCGACAACGAGCTAGAGGAACTAGCAGACATGTACAACAACAGTATAGGGAGTGCTAGCATCAAGGAGGAGTAGTTACACAGCTGTCTGATTCCCTTGCCGAAGTCTGGCAAAGACCACACAAAAATTCACGGATATCGAGAAATGACCATAAAAATTATCGAGAAGTTAATTGCCAGAAAAATATCAAGCCAGCTAGAGAAGCAAGGTGTTTTCCCACCTACCCTGGGAGGGTACCATCCCCAAAGAGAAACCTGGACCAATGGAGCAGTTTTTGTCCATGGTGTTTATGAAGGCTTCCACTCAGGCATAGAAACCTTTGCTGCCGCGATTGATCTGAAGGACGCGAACAACAGAGTACCACTGGATTTTTTAATGCTTCAGCTTCTTGAACTCAAGATAAGTCCGTTTCTCCTTAGTTGGATCGCTGCAGCCCTCTTCCAATGGAAAATAGTTTTTAGATGTGGCAGTTGGACTTCGGAACCAACAACAATATATCCTGGCCTACCACAGGGATCACCATTATCTCCAGTGCTGTTCAACACCTACACTGTGAGAATTACCAGCGAGTAGATCACTGAACCGAGGAGGACATTGTCATATGCCAACGATGTTTTAGTGTATCGTCAGGGTAAGGATAGAGAGCAGGTTGCTATGGAACTGCAAACTGAACTCAATCGCATAAGTACTTGGTGTGCTGAAGCTGGGGCAATGGTCAACCCAACAAAGGCAACAGTGACATGGTTCTCTTTGAATAATCATATTGTCAACACTCCAACACCAACTGTAAATCTGTGTTCAGAGACTGTGGAAAGAATGCAGGCAAAGAATTACCTGGGGATACGTTTTGATCGTAGCCTTGCTTATAATGAGCACATAGACAAGGTGATAACAAAGGCCTAGCGGGGTTTGGCTGCGATGCGGGTGATGGTGCCAGCAAACTGTAAACAGCGCCATATGTGCCTCCTATACGATGGGCTGGTTATATCTGTTTTTGAGTATGTGATGGTGATCCTGACTCACAGCCGTAAGCAGATATAAAGGATGGAAAGGATACAAAACGAAGCCATGCGCATTATTCTTGGATATACAAGAGATACAGCTTGCAGGGCGATGCGCTACCTTCTTGATTTTCCAACCAAAGAAGACAGACTACAAATTTGCAGAGCACTTGCCTACCTCAGAGTAACGCAAACACACAACATCCACTGCATAGTGAAATTAGAAAGGTGAAGGGCAGCAGGTTAAAAAGAGGAAGGTCGTGGATGGGTCAAGCCAAAGACATTTTTCAGTTTGCATCCAACCAGACAGAAAATCCAGACAAGAAAATCCAGCTGCTGTGGAGGCAGAAGTACAAGCGTTGATCTTCGAGAATTCGTTAGATGGTGATGCTGTCATTTACACATATGGGTCGGTCGTCCGACATGTGAGAAGCGCGGTCTGGAGGGAGAATTGTGAAGGAGGACTCTGATGCTTTTGTTGTGACCACAAGTTGCCTGACTATGGAAGTCATGGTAGTAAGTAAAGCAATAACATGTCTAGAGACACAGACACTCACTAGGGCATGTTTCCTTAACAACTCAATGAGCATGCTCAAGAGATAAGAGACGGGGTGGATCCGAAGAGAGTGGTTGCTGTCTCTGGAGCGGTCTCGGCTGACAAAGATTAGTTTCATCTTCATGCCAGGACATGCGGGAGTACAAGGAAATGAGCGGGCTGACAAGCTCGCAGGTAAGACTAATGAGGAGGGCGGACGCGCCATGGACCACGCTGACATTCTGAATGCTCTACGAGAAGTAAGACTTTTGCGAGAACCAAGTGATGACTGCGAATCTACAACCATGGTCAGACTGCGAGAACAGCAAATTAAAAGAGGTGTGGCCAAACAAGAACACTATGCAGGAAGCCAAAGAAGATTGATAAACCAACACAGAACTGGTGTTGTTAGCCGCTACACGCTGCAGGATTTGCTGAGGAGGGGATCCGAGCACTTATGGACTGAATGGTTTGATGTGCAATGAGGATGATCTGTCGACTAACTGACTGACTAACTAACTAACTAACTAACTAACTATCTAACAGTAACTAGATAGTTCTTTATCTATAATGCACAAGGTCAGCAAAATATAAGGAGGCCTAAAAACACTTGGAGATGAGATTTAGAGACAGAAATTAATAATATACGGAGGACATGGACAGAGCTGTATGAGATAGCAAATGATAGGATGGCTTGGAGTAAGTTGATTGAGGGCTAGTGTTCTAATGCAGAATAATGACAAAAGAAGATGCATTGTTGACAAGATAGGTGCACTAACCACTAAAGGACCAGGGCATAGACGTGAGAGCTGTGTAAACACATTTTAAAATATAGTTATAGTATAGGATTGTTCATGTGGAACACTTCACGCCAATGTTCATATACTTATATATATATGGGTGTTCACGTTCATATATAGATTTTGTTGTCGTTCCTGTCCTGATGTTAAAATTGTTCAGTCATTGGTGAGCATTATCCACATGTTGTCAGTACAAAACAACAATTCCTGCAATGTAATGAGGCAGATTTGGAATGTTATTTGTTGCTTGTCAGACAGAAAGTCATTATTTGATAGTGCTTCTTAGAACACTATCTTTAATGATCTACAGAATCCTAAGCTTTGAGAGTACAACTATCTGGTTTACATCTCTACAAATGCAACGAGAAAGGACGACTGGCCAGCTCACCTATTATACTTTGGCCTAGAATATGTAAAGACCTAACACTTCACAGCACAGTGACAGTAACTGTCATGGGACTACCTTTACATCTACCATATTGAAACTGTGCAGCTTTTGCATCCCATGGTTCATATTGTGATACTGATGAGCTTAATCTTCTGTTGCAGGCAAAGAGTAAAGTGTCTGTTCTGTCCAAGTTTAAAGTATCAAGCATGATCCAGTGGAACAGTGTTCAAGTGGTAACTTGTCTGTGTGTCATTTAAACAGTTGTCATAGGAAATGTTATAGGAAATTAACTTTAATTTAAGACATTATTTTCTCTGTCAGCAATGTAGAGGTGGTGCATTTGTCAGCAACTTGCTTGCGACAGGTCTTTCAGACTCCCCTACTTTTGCACCACACGAAATAATAACTCGTGTCATTTGCAAAAGGAATGCAATTTATTTAGAGCTGGCGATAAACAAGCTCTGCGAGCGGAATACTTCATTGACATTAAACAGCATGGTGCGTTACATAGATGCAATGAAGAAGTGATAATGATACTATTAATCACTGAATGAAATCTAAAGCCTAACAATCACTATTGTCTAGAAACTTATAGCATTCGTAAGGAACACGTCTACTCTCTAGTCATTTCAGTCCGGGTCTGTCCTCACGCTTCTAATTGCGTGTTCAAACACGGATGTTGGATTCTCCGTGCGCTGGCGAGTCTTGCGTGCATAGTCTTCCAGCACGCTGGCCAGTTCACTTGAGTAACCTGGTACTCCACGGTTACTCGTAGAGGTGAGTTTCCCAATGTCTTGGGGAAACCCTCGCTCACTTGTCCTCTTTGCTCCCTTGGTTGACACAAGTGTGTCCCGTTGTGAAGCTATTTATAGCGCTGGTGTCTCTCCTGTCTGGTGTCCTCTACTAGACTCTGTCTTAGCTCTATTACTTATATTCTTAACTCTCTAAACACTTATTGGGATTTTTGACAGGCTCCTCTACCCTCTGTGTAGTGTTACAACCCTTTAACTCATGCTTGTAACACGTTGTATGGTCACACAAAAAAATTGGCTGTCCAATTTTGTCAAAGATCCAATAAGTTGTAAATCTCTCTTCTGGGGATAGAACAAACTCTCTTCTTTCCTTACTCACACTGTTCTATTTCTTCACTCGGCTAATTGAGTAGCCCATAGTATCAGTATAGTTGGCTATAGATCTTCTTGGGAATTGTTTTGATCCGGAACCGTTGTCTTATGACTTATGTCCTGACTTCCGTCTTATGACCCTCTGTCTTTTGACTTCTGTCCGTTGACTTATGTCTTATGACCTGTCCTCATATTGCCCAAAATGACAACCCAATACAAGTTGACTCTGTTATGAGTACAACACATGAGCATTAAATGTTCATGTTCCCAATAATATCAACTCCAACTCGTATACATCAAGTTCTACTCTTCACCTTCTCGCTTCTGCTTGTGAAGTCATATTTTCAATGTTACATTAAGGTTTTTAAGAAGTTATTGTGTCCCCTGATTTGAGTTACTGTTCTTTGAAATAAATGGTGTCTGCAACTTTTATCTGTTTGTTTTCCTGTTTGTTTGCGTGTTTTCTAATAAACTACAGTGTACTTAATTTACTAACGTGTGTATGCGTTACTATTCTAGATGTGTGTATTCCTTCGTGCGCCGTAAATCGGTTTATTGTGGTAACAAATGTTTGTTATTCTTATTTATGACCACAATTCCGTTTCAAGATGCTCAAAGTATTTTCCCTATCTAATCTACTAAAGTATAGCAGTAACACACATAAAACTTGACAACACATTGGTTACACAGATTGACACAGACAAGTCATAACAAGACATTTTAAGCGGTGAATAAAAAATTTGCCGCTCCCTTTCTCTCTCTCTTTCTCTTTCAATGTTTAGTATTGTATACATTCTCTCCTCTCATTTTCACATCTTTCATCCAATTTCATACCATTCTTGCTAAAACATTCAATTGTCATTAAAATATGGTTCATAATATCATGTAAATGAACGTTACATATTTACACTAAACGATTGGCTGAATTATACATGTCTTCACGCCAAATGACTGTGCGATTTGTTTGCACGTGTCATGCCTATACAAAATGTACAAGTTTGTGAGGATGGTTTATTACCGATCCTGTAATACTAACTAATGTAATTTGGTGTGCTGTTCTAAATTATCCTAAGGGAGATAATCTAATTTAATTTAATTACATTTAAGCAAATTGGGTTAGTTACCTTAAAGTGTTATTGGTAAATGAAATGATGTTAATTCCTAAATGGTTGGGTTAGTTTAGAAATGATATTTTAAATAAATGAATTTATAAATGATTATGATTATACGGTGATGAGGTAAAGTACTATCTAATAATTGCATTACTATTATAGGTGTTAAATTACATGGGGTTTTAACTAAATGATGGTGACTTCTAACTATCAAATAAGATAAATAAAGTTATATATGCGCTTGAACATTTTGCAATTCAATTATTCATAGAAAAATGAAGTTATGCATACTGTTTATAAAACAATGTTATATATATATCACAGTTACATTTCTATATATAATTTACACTAACTAATGTCGTCCTTTCAGGTGTGAAGATGGAGCAATGTTCTTTGTAGACTATTTTCATTACATAGTTCATTTCGCCAAAGTCTTATATGCTCTCCTTCCTGGATAGTGTATAAATATATAGTTCCCTACCAATTTATGTAGGTTCACAGCTAACACTTCAATGTTAATATGGCTTATACATATGTTAGCGCTGCAGACATATTACTTATGCGTCTGTTCTTTTCACTCTTACTGGCACTGTTACTCTTACACAGTTTTATCAGCTTGGCGATGATAACGCACTTACAGTGTAACTTATTCACCACATACGGCACTGATCTAATTAGCAATTACAGTGTCACTGTTTCTGGTGATCTCTGGTCGATCTCTTCCTGTATATCAGGTATTTCACTGGTTGACGGTCGACTCAAAGTGTCTGCCAACGACTTCAATCTCCCCTTTAAATGCTGGATGGTAAATGCATAGTTCTGCAGTATCAAAGCCCACCTGTAGACTCTGTTGGTGTGGGGAATGCCAGACTGCATAACAGACAACGGAGAATTGTCGGTTTCGATCACAAACTGTGCTCCTGCCAAAAACCTATGAAGTTTTCTAACACAATAGATTAAGCTGAGGCCCTCCAATTCTGATGAGTATCTCGATTCAGCTGGGCTGATCTTACGACTTACGTACATTATTGGGTGGAACTTCCCTTCGTAAAACTGTCCTAGTACTCCAGATATGGAGATAACACTTGCGTCTGTACGTAAGAAATAGGTAAGATTTTGGTTAGGCAAACGCAGGATAGGTGGAACACTGAATAAATATTTCAATTTTGATAGAGCACTAATTAATCCTGCATCTTGCACATTTAGTTTAGCCGAAGCTTTCAAAATGTTGGAAAAAACACTGGTGATTTCCGCCAGATTGAGAATAAACTTACTATAATAATTCACAAGACCAAGTAGACTTCGGACCTGTTTCTTGGTCGTTGGCATAGTCAAATTTAGAATCTTGGTCACGATTCTTTCATCTGTTCTGAGTTGGCCCCTGCAGATGGTATGGCCTAGGAAGTCAATCTCTTCCATGCCCAACTCTACTTTAGTAGGCTTGACTGTAAGCCCGAATACTCGCAACCTGTCGAAGACATGTCGTAGTTTCTGTAGGTGTGACGTCCAGTCTACAGTATGAATACATATGTCATCAATGTATGTAGAAGTATTGGTCACCCCGTGGAGAAGATCCCTAGTTAGACGCACGAAAGTCGCTGGAGCATTACGAAGGCCAAAAGGGAGAAATCGCCACTCATATAGTCCTAAAGGTGTGGAGAAAGCTGTTAAAGGAATCAAATTTTCTTGCATCGGGACCTGCCAATAACCTTTCGTGAGGTCAAGCTTGCTAAAGATGCGAGATGTAGACATATCAAGGATCAAATCCTCGCATGCTGGGATTGGTTCAGCATCAATTTTGGTTACTTTGTTCAAACGTCGATAATCGACGCAGAGTCTAATAGTTGAGTCTTTTTTGGCAACAAGGACGATAGGGAAAGAATATTCTGACTGAGATTTCTGAATTATTCCACTCGACTCAAGAGATAGTATTTCTTTGTCGAGATTAGCCCTATAATTTAGAGGGATGGAATAAGGTCGACACTTGATTGGGGTGTTGTCAGTCAGAATAATGGAGTGTTCTATTCTGTCTGTCTTTCCTGGGATGTCGGAGAAAATGTCTCTATAACTCCGTCACTAATTCTATCATCTGTCGTCGTTGCTCGTCTGTAAGTTTGGTTTCTATTTTTATGCTGTCGATGGGCCCGTCGTTTCTACCCGTAGGGACAGGTAATTCTTTTTGTCGTCTGTCTCGTTCAGTACTGTTGTTGTACTAGCTGCGGGGGGCTGTTCCCGGGTAAGTGTGTTTCGATGTCGTTGTCATGTGTCGCCCTAAACCCAGTGTAGTTGTGTTGTGTACGTCTGTCGTCCGATTAATTTTGGGGTGGGTGCATCTTGTTCGTCTGTCTGTAGTTCTTGTCGTGGGAAAAATATGGTTTAAACATGTTGATATGAAAATCTTTAAATTTTTCCCCTTTTTTGATATTTTATAATCGACATCTGATATTTTACGTTCAAAGTTGAATGGCCCTTGCCACGATGTTAGTAACAAATTACGTTTTCCGGTAGTAAAAAACAGAAAACCCTTTTGATTTGGTTCAAAGGGGTATAGTTTTAGCACCCTTATTTGCATAGTTTGGGGTTTCCTTTGCTTGACACCTGATTTAGGGGTCCAACAATATCGACCGCCACACTCATCTGGGTCTAGATGCTAATAATGACCGTTGAACTTCGGCCCTCACATGCTTTCCCTTTCTTACAAGATGTTTGACAAATAGTACATGAACGAGAGAAAATTTTTTATATCAGTACAGAATTTAGGCCAATAGAAGGTGTGACATAATTCTGGCTCTGGTTTTGTCATATGCCAAATGTCCAGCAAACGTGACTCATAGTTGTGATCTTTAGCACAGTTTGTCGTTGTTATGTTACAGGTAACACCATTTGCTGAATTTCATGTTATTATTTGTGTAATAGAAGCATGAGAATTCCGTTATGTTTTCTAAAATACCAAGATGCATTTTTTAGTCACTTTCGCTCGCATCACCTAACAATTTAAAATAAGGTGCGATAGTTTGATCGGTGCTTTGTTGGTATCGGCACCGCTGGGTGTTAAAAGCTGTAACATCTCATTTTGTAAGTCAGTAGAAGTGTGTTGCGTATCTGACCTAGGTACAGAATTAGCCATGTTTGTTATGTTTCCAGGCTATTATGTCGTCGTCAGTACATTGCTTCAATGAAGCTAAACAGCCTAAAATCAGAACCGTGCAGGAATCTTGTAGGATTGCGCAAGTAAAATGTGCCGAGTAAGGAAAGGGGTATTAATATGCGCTTTTGCCAGTGGGTATTTCTCAATGGTTCCAGAGAAAGTATGGCATTTGACAAATTCACCCATGTAATCTTCTGGTCTGACCAGTTCTTTTCTTAAACCAAGTAAAGCGCTGCCGCTATCAAGTAAACAATGGCATGGTTAATCATTGACCAATGCATCGTAGAACTTCAGTTTACCTCTAGAGGTACTTGCTGCATTAGCATCTTCATTGGAGGATGGTATGACGTGTCCACATTTCAATTTACCATCCGCATGAAACTGGTAACATGTGAGACATTTCTTAAAGTCTAATATGTCAGTAACTACTGCCACACTTTCACATTCACTCGCTGGTAACACATTTACAAGTTCTGAGTCAATTTCACTATAGTCGTCTGATGAAGTATCGATGAGTGCAGCATTATTTGCTTTCATTCGTTGCCTACCAAGACATTTATTACTATAGTGGCCATAGCTGGAACAAAAGTAACATTTAACAGCACGTTTAAATGAAGTTCTTCTACTTTCTTGCTTCTTTAACACTGTTTCTAAGTGTGACGGATATGCCGGGTTCTTGTCGCACATAGAGTAGCTAGGATGAAACGAATTACAATATCCACATTGAGGTGGCTTCTGGTACGGTTTGTCTTTCTTATGATACTCTTTCTGATTGTAAGATCTACTAGGTACGTTCTGAACAAAAGCAGTGATCTCTGTATCATGTGTAGTGGACTTGAATATGTCACGATTGGAAGAAAAATATGCCGACCCCCGCTTTTCTAATGGCTCAATGGATTCGATATCTGATTGTTTGGAGAAACTTCGCAAAAGGGGTAGGAACGGGTGGATATCACCTTGTCCATTACCATAAGATCTTGTAATTTATCATAGCTTTTGCCCACTTTCGCTGCCCTAGGTCCATTTATTAAATGTGCTTTGCACGTTAGAGAGGTAATCTAGGAAGGTTTCAGTTGCCTTTGGCTTTATTTGGGAAAACTGAATTTGGTACCCAGTGGCATCTAGAAGAAAGTGTTGCATGATCCTATCGTGAATGTACTGATAATTGTTCCTTAGTTCTGTAGGTATTGATTCTATTACCTTTAATGGCTCCCCACTGAGATTTCTCATGTAGATCATTGCCCAGTCCTCCAATGGTATTTTCTGAGTCTTAAGTTGGAATTCTATATTCTCAGTCCATGCAGAAATTGAATCCCCTACGCTATATGGTTTGATAAGGCCTTTATATTTACTAAACTTATTCTGTTCTTCCTGGCTCTTTTGTTTGCTAGAGGCTATCTGTATGTTTAAATCTACCTCCATTTCCTTCATCTTTAATTTAGTTTCTGCGTCTATCTGTATCTGCTTCTGTTTGGTGGCATGATCTAAATCTAGCTGTTTCTGTTTGGTGGCTTCCTCGACTTCTTTCATCTCTTTTTGATGTTGCCTTTCTAATGCTCTTTCGTCTCTCTCTACAGCAGCTTTTCTCTCTGTTTCTTCCTTCTGTAGAGCAGTGTTTCTCTCTGTTTCTTCCTTCTGTCGAGCTAATTCTTCTTTGTATTTTTGATCTACCCATTTCTCTAATTTGTCTCCAGTGTGGCCCATTTCTTTGCCAGCCTGTATACAATCATTTAATGATGCCATTTTGTGGCTTTATGTTAGTTCACAATGATATTACAGTAGTTTTACACAATGGTTTGTAGTTATGTGTTAGTTATTTACATTCTCACTGCAAAACAAAGATGCATGATTAACAATAGTGAATATCAAAATATTTCGAAAATATACTCATCTAATTTTTCGGAAAATACGGCCCTTGGGATGTTCCACCGCTGTCTTCCCGACACACACAAATGATCGACTTGAGAACAAAACGGATGCTTCAGTTTAGTAGAGCATCAATACTTTAGAAACATGCGTATGATATAAATACATGTTTATATTTCATGTGGCTGATGAATGAAAAATGTGATTTAGATAATGATAAATGATGTTAATGAATGAATGTTATGATTGTCTGAATGATTCGTAAGATGATTCGTCATATGACAGTCAATGTCGTCTTGTCTTCACTTTCCCATTTGTTTGGTATAACTACGTTTTTAAGGCTTCCGTTCAGTAGCTATATATTACTTTGTACAAAAAGAACCTATTTTGCACAAATATCTACCTGGTTTTGAAAATGGTGACATTAATGGCTTTTCTAACCCCAAAATGAAATGTACACGATGGTTTGCTTGATAATTTAAATTAATATTTGGGATACATTTTCATTACTTTCAGTAGAATAACACACTTTCTAAATTTCGTAGACTAACACAATTTGTAACTTAAACTTCCTTCATTTTGGGTTTAAGCTCCACAAATGGTTTGATAACAATTTTTCACGCAGTAATGGTGTTAATCACTCCCCGTTATTCACCCAAATTTAAAATTATTTCTGCCATTTTATGCACAAAAAAATTTTTTTTAATTTTAGATATTTTTAAAACAGAAATAGTCGAATGGTGCCCGTTGACGTTGGTTTGAGAACTTGCCCTTTTGATGTTGGTTCAGGGGCTTCTGACACCAATTGCCACCTTTTGGGTTCCCGGAAACCAATTTGGGGGCCCGCCCATCAGCAACTTGCTTGCGACAGGGCTTTTTAGGACTCCCCTACTTTTGCACCACACAAATAATAACCCTGTCATTTGCAAAAGGAAAAGCAAATTTTTTTAGAGCTGGGATAAAAAAGCTCTGCGAGCGGGAAAACTTCATTGACATTAAAAAGCATGGTCGTTACATAATGCAATGAAGAAGTGATAATGATACTATTTAAACACTGAAAGAAATCTAAAACCTAAAAATCACTATTGTCTAGAAACTTATTTGCATTCGTAAGGAACACGTCTACTCTCTAGTCGTTCAGTCCGGGGCTGTCCCCATGTAAACTTTTTCATTGACCTCTGAGGTCCCTTGGGGCTTGCCTTAGCATCTTCTTTGGGAGGATGTATGACGTGAAAATTTCAATTTACCATCCGCATGAAAACTGGTAACATGTGGGGAATTTCTTAAAGTCTAATATGTCAGTAACTACTGCCAAACTTTCACATTACTCGGGGTAACACATTTACAAGTTCTGAGTCTTTTCACTATACCCGTCTGATGAAGTATCGTGAGTGCAGCATTTTTTTGCTTTTTTCGTTCCCTACCAAGACATTTATTACTTGGGGCCATAGCTGGAACAAAAGTAACTTTTAAACAGCACGTTTAAATGAATTTTCTTCTATTTTCTTCTTTTTTTACCTGTTTCTAAGTGTGACGGTTTTCCCGGGTTCTTGTCGCACATAGAGTAGCTAGGAAAAAAACAAATTACAATATCCACATTGAGGTGGCTTCTGGTACTTTTGTCTTTTATGATACTTTTCTGATTGAAAGATCTACTGGGTACGTTCTAAACAAAAAAGTATCTTGTATCATGTGTAGTGGACTTGATATGTCACGATTGGAAGAAAATATGCCGCCCCCCCCGCTTTCTAATTGCTCAATGATTCGATATCGATTGTTGGAGAAAAACTTCGCAAAAGGGGTAGGAAGGTTGGATATCACCTTGTCCTTTACCATAAGATCTTGTAATTATCATATTTTTGCCCACTTTCGCTGCCCTAGCCCATTTATTAAATGTGTTTTTGCACGTTAAAGGAAACTGGGAAAGGGTTTTCAGTTGCCTTTGGCTTTTTTGGGGAAAAACTAAATTTTGGGTACCCAGTGGCATCTAGAAAAATTTCATGATCCTATCGTAAATTACTGATAATTGTTCCTTAGTTCTGTAGGTAGTTTCTTTTCCCTTTAATGGCTCCCCACTGAGATTTCTCATGTAGATCTTGCCATCCTCCAATGGTTTTTTTTTGAGTTTAAGTTGGGAAATTTTATATTCTCTCCTGCAGAAATTTAATCCCTACGATATGGTTTTATAAGGCCTTTATTTACAAACTTATTCTGTTTTTCCTGGCCCTTTTTTTTGCTAGAGGGTATCTGTAGTTTAAATCTACCTCCATTTTCCCTTTATCTTTAATTTGTTTCTGCGTCTATCTGTATCTGCTTCTGTTTTGGGGGCATGATCTAAAACTAGCTTTCTGTTTGGTGGCTTCCCCGATTTTTTCATTCTTTTTGATTTTTGCCTTTTTAACTTTTCGTCTCTCTCTACGCAGCTTTTCTCTCTTTTTTTCCCCTTTTGTAGAGAATGTTTCTCTCTGTTTCTTCCTTCTGTCGAGCTAATTTTTCTTTGTATTTTTGACTACCCATTTCTCTAATTTTTCTCCCTGTGGCCCATTTCTTTGCCACCTGTATCAATTTTATTTAATATGCCATTTTGTGGCTTTTTGTTAGTTCAATGATATACAGTAGTTTACACATGGTTTTTGTTTGTGTTAGTTATTTACACCACTGAAAAAAAAAAATCATGATAACATAGTGAATATCAAAATTTTCGAAAAATACTCATTAATTTTTTGGAAAAAAAGGCCCTTGGGATGTTCCCCCCGCTGTCTTCCCGAACACAAATGATCGACTTGAGAACAAAACGGGTGCTTCAGTTTAGTAGACATCAATATTTAGAAACATGCGTATGAATAAAAAAAAATGTTATATTTCATGGCTATGAATGAAAAATGTGTTTTTAAAATAAATAAAAGATTTAATGATGAATGTTTTGATTGTTGAATGATTTGTAAGATGATTCGTCATATGACGTCAAGTCGTCTTGTCTTCACTTTCTATTTTGTTTGGTATAAATACGTTTTTAAGCTTCCGTTCATAGTTTTTATATTTTCTTGTACAAAAAGCCTATTTTGCACAAATTCTACTTGTATGAAAATGGTGACATTAATGGCTGTTCCACAAAATAAATGTACACGATGGTTTGCTTGATAATTTAAATTAATATTTGTATACATTTTCATTACTTTCAGTAGAAAAAACACACTTTCTAAATGTTCGTAGACTAACAAAATTTGTAACTTAAACTTCTTCATTGTGGGTCAAGCTCCAAAAATGGTTGATAACACTTTATCACGCAGTAATGGTGTTAATCACCCCACGTTATTCACAAATTTCAAAATTATTTCTGCCATTTTATGCACAATAATTACGTTAATTTTAGATTTTTTAACACAGAAATGAGTCGAATGGTGCCTGTTGACGTTGGTTCAGAGATTTCTTATACCAATCCCTTTTGATGTTGGTTCAGGGACTTCTGACACCAATTGCCTGTTGACGTTGGTTCAGGGACTCGGGACACCATTGGGGTCCTCCCTATCAGCAACTTGCTTGCGACATGTCTTTCAGGACTCCCCTACTTTTGCACCACACGAAATAATAACTCGTGTCATTTGCAAAAGGAATGCAATTATTTAGAGCTGGTGATAACAAGCTCTGCGAGCGGAATACTTCATTGACATTAACAGCATGGTGCGTTACATAGATGCAATGAAGAAGTGATAATGATACTATTAATCACTGAATGAAATCTAAAGCCTAACAATCACTATTGTCTAGAAACTTATAGCATTCGTAAGGAACACGTCTACTCTCTAGTCGTTTCAGTCCGGGTCTGTCCTCACGCTTCTAATTGCGTGTTCAAACACTGACGTCTGGATTCTCTGTGCGCTGGCGAGTTCTTTGCGTGCATATTCTCCAGCACGCTGGCCAGTTTCACTTGAGTAACTGGTACTCCACGGTTACTCGTAGAGGCGAGTTTCCCAATGTCTTGGGGAAAACCCTCGCTCACTTGTCCTCTTTGCTCCCTTGGTTGACACAAGTGTGTCCCGTTTGTGAAGCTATTTATAGCACTGGTGTCTCTCCTGTCTGGTGTCCTCTACTTAGACTCTGTCTTAGCTCTATTACTTATATTCTTAACTATCTAAACACTTATTGGGATTTTTGACACCATTGTTGAACCTGCTTATTAATGTAAGAAGCTGTAATAGATGCAGTAGCTCACTCACCAACAAACCTGATGGTCCAGGGTAAGATCCCTATGGGACAGGATTGCTTTTCATGACCGCATGGGTCTGGGGTTGGCCCAGCCTCGTAAAGATGATACCCGAAATGTTTCTGGGAGCTAAGGTGGCTGGCATGGTACTGACCTCACCATTCATTGAGTTCTGTTTGGTAAAATAAATATAGGTCATGTACCATATTCCCAATAACTCATTTGACATGGAAACAGGATCCATTTCTCTCTCTCTCTCTCTCTCTCTCTCTCTCTCTCTCCTCTCTCTCTCTCTCTCTCTCTCTCTCTCTCTCTCTCTCTCTCTCTCTCTCTCTCCTCTCTCTCTCTCTCTCTCTCTCTCTCTCTCTCTCTCTCTCTCTCTCTCTCTCTCTTCTCTCTCTCTCTCTCTCTCTCTCTCTCTCTCTCTCTCTCTCTCTCTCTCCTCTCTCTCTCTCTCTCTCTCTCTCTCTCTCTCTCTCTCTCTCTCTCTCTCTCTCTCTCTCTCTCTCTCTCTCTCTCTCCTCTCTCTCTCTCTCTCTCTCTCTCTCTCTCTCTCTCTCTCTCTCTCTCTCTCTCTCTCTCTCTCTCTCTCTCTCTCTCTCTCTCTCTCTCTCCTCTCTCTCCTCTCTCTCTCTCTCTCCTCTCTCTCTCTCTCTCTCTCTCCTCTCCTCTCTCTCTCTCTCTTTCTCTCTCTCTCTCTCTCTCTCTCTCTCTCTCTCTCTCTCTCTCTCTCTCTCTCTCTCTCTCTCTCTCCTCTCTCTCTCTCTCTCTCTCTCTCTCTCTCTCTCCTCTCTCTCTCTCTCTCTCTCTCTCTCTCTCTCTCTCTCTCTCTCTCTCTCTCTCTCTCTCTCTCTCTCTCTCTCTCTCTCTCTCTCTCTCTCTCTCTCTCTCTCTCTCTCTCCTCTCTCTCTCTCTCCCTTCTCTCTCTCTCTCTCTCTCTCTCTCTCTCTCTCTCTCTCTCTCTCTCTCTCTCTCTCTCTCTCTCTCTCTCTCTCTCTCTGTGTGTGTGTGTGTGTGTGACTGACGTAAATTATTAAAACATTTAATCCCTGAGCACAGTCTAACAACTGTCTGGGCAAGCTGCCTTTATTTTCTCTGCCTTTATTGAATCCCTTCTTAGCGTATTCAAGCCGTGGTACCAGTGTTGTAATGATGTATAGTTGTTTTGTGTAATGTTGTGAAAATGATAGCGGGTGCAGATTCTGTTTCTTAGACTAACATCTGTTTGTATTATCGGTCCTAATCAACACACAGTAGGTGATCTGTGATCACCTACTTTCCATGTGTATCAAATATCACTTGGAGTTTTATTATATCTTTTATGTTTATTCTGAGCATAGTAAAAACATCTGATAAGCATTTTAACATGCAGCATTGTCATTGTTGCATCATTGAAAGCATGCACTCATGCTTCTTTCATGACATTATTGTGACACTTGGGAATTTGCTGCCAAATTTCCTGGTACTGAAAGAGTTAATCAGCTGTATTATTTTATTTCCCATATTCCTGTCGTCATATGTTCGATCCACTTCTGTACAGTGATTGTTTTCATTGACCATGGCTCCAAGGCTGGATCACCCTAAAATGGGTACCAGAAAATTTCCTAGGAAGTAAATTCTGCCAGCATGCCATCAACCACTTCACACATCGGGTGCCAGTTGGTCTTAAATTATGAGGCAAACACCATGTACCCAACACTGGGCTAGCACCATGTACCCAGTGCACCTCAAGGTGTATAAAAGAATCCCTTGGTTTACTTCCCATATATCCAATATGCCTCAGGATGGGGAAGGGGGTCCTTTACTTCCTTACTTCATTCTACTCCTATTCCTTGGGGGGGGGGGGGGGGTGCTGAGTGGTCTTGAGGTATGGTGTCTGTCCTCGAGTGCTGGAGGTCCCGGGTTCAAGCCCCGGTGAGGGCTGGAATTTGTTTCATGTGGACTCCTAGTAACAAAATTTCGCCTGGTTTCTGGGTAGTGAGATCAAATGCCCGTGTGTATTGTTGCGCATGTAAAAAATCCCTTGGCAGTTGAAAATCGAAAAAGAGTAGCCTAATGGCACTGCCCGTGCAAAATTTCAAGTTAAAATCTACCCAAAGTATTTCAGGATCCTCGCCGGTGCTACGGAATTTGTGCACTGAGCTGAGACTCTCCAGACTCAGACTTTGAGTCAGGAGTAGAACGGAGCACTTATTGGTTACACCTGTGTGTTGTGATGTTGATCCGTCGACTAAACTAAAACTAAACTAAAAACTATTCTATTCCTAGGATGGGATTTTCTTCATGAGCCTCTCCCCCTGCAATAGGACGCTAGTAGCTTTACATTTCTCTGGCAAACTGTCGCTGTGGGATGTGCCATCACTGCGACTGAGAAGAGACTTTCCACTTGAGGAGCAGGTATGATACACATTTGTATCTTTATATTTTCACTGTTAAAACAGTTGTCAGCTGGTTATCACATGCCTTATCAAATGTTACCAAATGTTTGTGAAGTATTTTATTCTCTTATGTTAATTTTACTTCATTTTCAGCCTGGCTGGGATGAAATCAGTCCTCACTTGTTAGAAAATCCAACAAAGTATAAAAGAGTGAAAGGTGAGGAATTTTACATCTACTGATGATTAGGTAGGCACCATTTTTATTGTACTCATGCTTTTTAGGAATCATCATCAAGTGTCTTTATGACTAGTATGGGCAATCCTGCTTCTCCACATCTCATAAACTATCAGTTCATGTGCTAACATTTTTCCATGCAGTGATGACATTCTGTTAAGAATCATTGTTGTCCTCTTGTCATAATGTGGTCAAAAGATGATAACTGCTTCTTTGTAATGTTTTGATAAGTTGTCTTTGTGTCTTAATGTCTTGTAAACATTTCGATTACTCATTTTGGCTGTTATTAAATCTGGACAATAATAATAATATTTTGAAAGAAATAAAAGAATGTAATAAATTATTCAAAGCAGCACAAAAGAGAAAGCTGTCGTGGTTTTGTCATACATAATTCATGGGTCAAAGAAATACTGAAGATAATGATGGAAGGCAAAATTCTTAGCAAGTAAGATATAAGTTGACCAGGGAGCACCATCATTACCCAAGTATATAAAGACGTGTCTCAGCGGAGATATGCAGCATTGTTATGTGCTGGCACCATTGTTGTGACATGATTGGAAAGCTTAAAAGTCAGCCTATGAAGTAACAACTCCAATAAGTTGAATAGAACAAAGTTGTTAAATGTATATTTTGTAGACACAGTATTCTTTCAGTAATATTCCTTCCTAGCCGGGATAATTACCTATTGATTTGTGTGTGTTAGTGTGTGAAATCAGTCTTATATATAGAACTGTATTTAAAATCTGGAAAATAAACAGTTGGAAAGAAAATGTGAAATCAAGATGATCTGCTGTAAAATTGGACACAAAACATATCACAAGATTATTGCTGAACCAGAACCCACACATCTCAGAATAAAGTAAACAAAGAGTACTTTAAGAACATTAAAAGATGAGGGAAAATATCACAGTAGAACAATACAAGAAAATGGCAAAACTGTATGTGAATGAAATAAGAGGAGCTATGAGGGTAAGTCTGTAGGTAAGTCATACAATGATGTAAAACAGTTGAGAAATGAATGTTGGTAGTCTATAAAAGTGTCAATATGTGGCACATCCACCTACCAAGATGCATATGTATAGCAGACAATAATTGCCACACGTGCATACAAAGTGGTGTTGAAAATGTCAGCCATTCTAAATAATTGCACCACTGAAGAACAGCGTGCTATTGTGAGGTTATTTTTGTGGGAGGTTGATGGTGAAGAAGCTCAGCATTAAATTTGAATGTGGCTAATGCAGCAGCCCAAAGACATCCATGGGAACTAACAAAATGATGGGATAAATGTATCACAAGAGATGATGTTGAGAAATATGCGTGTAAGTACAATAATAAATGGCTTTCAAGTTTACATCTCATATACGAGGGTAAGTTAATAAGTAAGTCACAAATGGCTGTAGAAAAATAACTAAATATGATAACAACTTGAAACCAGTTTATTTTTATACATACATTGTCCCTTTATTTCTCAACATAATTTCCACCAACATTGATGCACTTATCCCATCGTTTTATCAGTCCTCCCAAACCGGCTGCATAGAACTGCGTGCTTTGTTTTCATTTACCTGCCATCCCACAGAACTGTGTGACTTACTTATTGACTCACCCTCGTAACTTTTTCTACCCAGCTATGCACCGCTTTACGGGATAAACATTTGTCAGCATAAACACTGAAAACCCACCTTGGCGGGAGACATTTCGCGAATGACGCCGAAGTTGAATGTGAAGTGAAAACGTGGTTTAGAAAACAGAGCACGCAGTTCTATGCAGCCGGTTTGGGAGGACTGATAAAACGATGGGATAAGTGCATCAATGTTGGTGGAAATTATGTTGAGAAATAAAAGGACAATGTATATATAAAAATAAACAGGTTTCAAGTTGTTATCATATTTAGTTATTTTTCTACAGCCATTTGTGACTACTTATTAACTTACCCTCGTAGTTGTTTAAATTCTAATTTGTTATTTAATTATTGATGTATTCTCGTATATGCAGTTTAGTGGTGAGGCGCACTCCCTGTGTTTATTAGTTTCATCAATGACAAATCATGTCAATAGCTCAAATAAAATTGTTTAACTATTGTGTAATTGTGTGAAAAAGAAATTTGACAAACAAAATTGAGTGATAATGTAATAAAAATGTGAAATAGTAAGAGATATGTATCAACACACATAGGTAATATTTGAATATTGATATTGAAATACTGATATCAGTAGGTAATTGCAATAAAACTGCATGTGACATAGTTGATTTATTCACAATTAATGTAACTTTTAGATCTGGTACCTCACAGACAACTTCTTGATGTGAACTTCTGGTCAGAAGAGGTAAGTCTTGGAATTTTTCTTTAGTGTACAGTGATACTTAATTTATATTTGAACAGATATGTTGTTGTGACAATGTATGTTGAATATCTGTGAACCCTTCCTAGATTATTGATCACTGCAGTAAAAATGTTGACTAAAGTACTGATCCTCGGGGATACCACTTTGTTGTTCATATTATCCTAGTTCGATGCTTACTGCCACAGTTGAATGTCTCTCTTAATGATACCATCTCACTACCTAAATGATAGAGCTGTTCAACTAGCAAAGGAAGGAGCAACAGAAGAGCAAATGATGTAGCTTGTCACATACACCATAAGAAAATAATCATCAAATCAATCACAAAGTCACCAGTACAACTTGACTACTATTTTATGGACTGACCACAACAAATCTGTGCATTAGAGCAGAGCATAATCAATTATGCAACCACATATGCAAAACTTAAAATTGGCAAATGAGCCATGTGCGCATGTGGATTGGTGCCGCAGACAGCAGATCACATACTGCAAGACTGCCCCAAATACAAATATGTCTGAGCAAATCTTCTGGCCTAGAGAAATAACAGTAGAATATAAACTTTATGGACAGCTGAGCAAACTAAAAAAGACAATGACATTTATTCAAAAGACAACAATGCAGATAATGACAGCCAATTTCAAGTGACCAAAAGAAAAAGAAATCTTTCTTGTAGGAAGTTTTCTATGCAATCATATGCTTTTGCTAATATTCCCATAGTATTAATCATTAAAAAGAGCTCTCTCTCCCAGTAAATATTGTAGTCTTGTGCATAAGAAGATAATATGAAATGTGTCAGTAATTATATACATTCTTTGTTTTATTTGTGCATGAACATTCTCTAGCACACCTGTCCCATAGAACATCTGTGCACTTGTAGTTTTGAATGATTGATTTGTGCAGTCTTCTTAAATAGTTTGTGTGCTTTGTATCTAATCATTTCTGCACTAACATGAATGCCTGCATGACTTAATAAGTATCTGTATATATAATTTGTAAGTTCATAAGTGTATCTCTTGTTAGGTTTACTAGCAAGTATTTACTGTCACTTGGTGTGTTCATCTCCTCTTTATGTGATTCTAGGCCATATTCTAAGGCAGGCATACTTTTATTCCAATTCCTTGTGATGTTATTAAAGTCTGTACTATGTACATTTTTCATGTTTAGTGTGTCATCATTCACCCTCAATGCAACATTGTGATAAGGCGTTTAATTGTACTATAAATATATTTTTCTATGTCTAACTTTGTGTGACATAAGAAATGTAGCTTTTACTTAAGCTATTACAATATTTTCTTTCTAATACATCTTCAATCTGCTTTTTTCAAGATGCCCAGATATTTAAATTTCATTAACATGCTTCAGAAATATTCTGGTCATGAATTTATTTTATCTTTTGATTTTCTTTCAGTTTCTGTTCATGCTGTTGTCATTGTTGCTGATAATATTCTTGTGAACATTCACCCTGACAGTGTTTGCTTTATGTTTAATGAATACACACAAAGATGCTTCTATGTATAAAAATGTGCATACCAAGAACAACTATTTCATCTGTCATTTACTGCCAATATAGTACCTTGCGGTGTATGGGGGGGGGGTGGGGGGGGGGGGGGGGGGGGAGGAAATGATGATTTGGGGGGGGGGGGTCTTGAGCAAGCTAGAGTTTTCTGTTTGCCCCCGACAGAAAAAAACTCCACACCGTACCAAGGCTTTGAACCCGGGTCTCCCGAAGGAGAATCCGGCACTCTAGCCACTCGGCTAGGCAATCCTCACTATTTCATCATTTGGCAAAATGTCAATAAAATTATTTGTAAAATTAACACTGGAAAAAGAGAAGGCACACCAAAACATAATATTAGATAAACAAGCCATTTGTAAACTTCATACATTCCATTGATAATGCATTTCACTTGTCATTAGATTGTTAATAAATTATCTCCACTTAGAAGTGGCATAGGACTTGAATGAAGTACTTTTGATTATAATTTTCAAAATCTATCCAGATATGAATAATTTGTGAACATTTTACTAAAATGATTAATATCTGTCCATATGTGTATGCATGTGTACATGTCTGCACGCGCATTCGCACGGACATTCAGGATTAACAGTGAATAGTTGTTTAATCAGTTTTGGTCATCTCTCATTTTAGTGCCTCATTCTGGCCAGATGCACTGGAGCTGTAAGTGTTGTTTCTTCTGAAGATCTTCAGAACTTGTTGGGCAAGTCACCAGAATGGTACGAGCCATGCCCTCAAGTCAGTCAGGCACTTAATGGTGGTTTTATGGGATTAGAGGTTCGTGTTTGCTTGTAAGTGTTGTAGAAGTTTAGTGGAAGCTTGTAACAATTGTTACATATGTTTGCTTGTAAGTATATGTATGTTTCTTAGATAATTCATTTACTGCTTAGTTGTATGTTTTACCATAGATATTTTCTTCCCACTGGGCCATTATGTAAAACATCTCTGTGAGTGTCTATTGGTCTACTGTTGATCATTGCTGTAAGGTCTTTCTTGTGAGGCCTAGAAATTGTGGAACATTGTGAGAGATATGGGATTTCCAGTGTATTTGATCCACTTAATTGAATCATCATATCATGAACAACAAGTAGCTGTCAGAATAGCCAGTGAAACATCAAACTGGCTTGAGGTGAAAAGGAGAGTAAGACAGAGCTGCATTCTGGTCCCATATCTGTTCAACATCTATGCAGAAAATGTGATACGAAATGTCAAAAATAATGAGACTAGTGACAATTTTGATCCATTCATAATTGTTGTAATTCCAGTTCCAGAACTCATTTATTCAGATGACGCAGTCCTCCTCTCAAATAGTGCTAAGAAATTAAAAGAGTTAATACTGTCTGTCAAAGACATAGTGAAGTTCAGAATCTTTTTCTGAATTTTTGTTTAAGATGTCCAAAGACAAAACTATATATCAACCAAAAATCACAATAAACAAGGAAGAAATTAAAAATGTCATTTAATGGGAATATCTTAGCTCCATCAACAACACTAGAAAATGTTTTTAAAAAGTGGGATATAAATTGGCCATAGTAATACAGAGGTTAAACAGTATTAAGAGCCTATTGCGCAGAACCAGCAGACATTATGGTCAGATGATTTTTAGAATGCGATCCTTTTCTCTGGCGACATTAGAATATGATTCATGGACCATTATAGCTGTAGAAAAAGCTCAGAATTGTTAGATTCAGATGTTATGGGGAAAATTCTAAGAATACTGTATGCCAAGAAGAAGAAAAATAATGACATTCAACAAGATCTGAACAGTGAAGAAATCTGGCCCATAAACAGCGGCCCATAAACAGCATCATGTCTCAGAGACTGAAATACACTGGCTATATTAAATGTCCCTGTGGTTTGGAAAAACAGTGATGGAAGTTGTGGTTCCTGGAAGAGAAGGATGCAGGTTGCTTCATGCAGTCAGCAAGCATGAAGACAGAGGACAATGAACAACACCTTGGACATGAAAATCCCAGAGGCAGGTGAACTGGCAAAGGATTGAGAATTTGTTCGATAGCCAGTGATGAGAGCAGCATTCTGCAAAAAGCCAGTTCCATGATGGGTTATTTTCACAATTTGGGGGTGAATTGTTTTGGAAGGAATGATGGCAAAAAAGGTAGATGGTCAACTCATCTCTATATTATTGTTGTTGTTGTTGTTGTTGTTTGTCCATCAAGAATGATGATGACCATTCATTTCATCCAGTGGGGTTGAAAGTATGGAGCTGTGAGTTCTAAGATGGCTGATAAGGCCTATTTTGGCTTGAAATGTTCTTTGACAATGTGGACAAAGAATGCTTGACGTTTCTGGAGGAGGATTTTCTGCAGTGGTTTTTCTGTTCTGTCTTTTCTTCACAGCTCTTGCAGTCCTGGTTGCCTCACAAGTGACTGCAACCTTGCGTAATGATGCATGCCACGAATTTCGGTCTCTGGCTGCAGTCTCCCAGGTGTCATGATGAATTCCAAAAGCATTCAGTGAGATTTTCAGAGTGTCTTTAAAGCGTTTCCTCTGGCCGCCTTGGGAGCGTTTACCACAACGCAACTCGCCGTAAAAAATTCGTTTAGGGAGCATGTGATCTGGTATGCAAGTCAAGTGACCAGCCCAGCGAATCTGATTCTTCATTAGTAGAGTGTGGATATTGGGCATGGACGCTCTTTCTAGGACTTCAGTGTCTGGGATCTTGTCTTGCCATTTAATCTTCAGTAACTTCCTAAGGCAGACTGTGTGGAAGTGGTTTAACTGTGTGGTCCAGGTTTTACAAGCATATAGCAGTGTGGATAATACAACTGCTTTGTAGACTTTCAGCTTTGTTTGCAGGCTTATTCCATTTCTGTCCCATACATTCTTGTACAGTCTGCCAAAGGCCACGCTAGCCTTGGAGATTCTTGCATTCACTTATATGACGTTGGATGAAGAATGACTTGCGCGATGAATTGGATTAAAGTGAGGAAGAGTTGCGCAATTCGTCGACCTCACTCTCTCGCCTGAATCCAGTGGCAGGACAAGTCAAGACGACTGGAGACGAATACAGGTGCAGTGGATGACCAGGGCGCTCTATGTGCCTTGCCGTACTCATTACGTTCCACAACGCTTTGCAGGTAAACGCCGTCTTGCCCGTTGAATCAGGAATGATTTCTTCCGGGCAGTCTGCCGGATCCTGTCTTCACATGCTGGGTAGGCATCTCGGTATACTATGACCTAGAATGGCATTATCAATCTTGGGACTACCTTGGACATATCATAGTATCAGATGTTACTGGTCCCCAAAATGGAGGATATGCATTTGAGCTGTTAAGGCTTCTGAAGTGTTAATGCTTGTGGCTACGGTTTTCTTATGCATTTTCCTCATGTTTGACTGATAGTGCATGGTTCCGTCACCCTGCTACTGAGTTGAGTGAGTGGAGCGACACTGTGAGTTGTGAATGTCATGTGGAGTGCTCTTACATCTGTCCGCGGTTGTTTGTAGCGTTCAGAAAAATGGCGGCTGACCGGTTGCTAAACTAACTGGGTTGCCTTATGCAGTAAAGTGTGGTTACTGGTTTTCTAGTGACTGCCGCTTCCATCCACGATCAACTGTATTTTTCATAGTAAATAGACTTTTGTTTTGGCATTCTGGCAGCAGCATTATGCATAGTATACCTGTGCGGGCTGTTGGTTTGTCGAGACTCCTGTCTGTTCTACTTTTCACATGGGGCAGTGAGGAGCATTTTGTGTGATATTCACTGGCACAGGAAAAGAGCATAATGGGGTGACCCTTTTCTGTGAAGTTGGAACCATGACTAAGTAACTATCATAGTATCGACCAATTTAGCACAGTATGTTTGTTCAGTGTTTCTTTTCTTCCCATGTATCTGTCATGCTGTCTGTCTTGTCTTTTCAGCTTCTCGACCACCACTACTCAATAAATTGACACTAACCATATTTTAACTCTTTTATAACCTTCATTTCAACATTTCAGGCGCATAATACAGAAAAGAATCAACTTACAATAAGGCAACGCCATGAATCCTTATAGCTGAAATACACAACACATAGTGCTAGTATAAAAAGAAATACCTTTTTTCTGGTTTCAGTTATTATTTATTATCTTAATCTATTATTTATTATACTAATCACTAGCAAGCAGTGTTCACTTTAAATAGAGGGTATTGTTATATTGATTTTGCAGTGTGAAATCCGCTTCCCTAAAAAGCGTATCCACATGATAAACTCCGACAATGAGGAAGAGGAAGGTGATGACAGTGATGAAGAAGATGCATCTCTCATGTCGAGGACAACACAGATGTCCAAGCAAGTCCTGTACTACCTCACAGATAGTGAACGCTTTCAGCCTCCAAAGAAAAAACCCAAGTAAGTATGGCTTAATGAGGTATTGTTGTAAGTGGAATTCACTTAACATCTTTACAAATAGTGAAAAAATGGCTCTTTATGGTTTGAGTATAGCATTTTCACCTATGCTTAGATGCTGTTCACCTTTTTCCGGTTCACCTTGTTTCGCACACTCCCAAAATGCTAATACTATAATATTTCATTTCTGCTGCCACGTGTGCTATCTTACCCAATTCATACATAGTATTAACATTCCAGGTGCCAATCCTGGAGATTTTCCCAGGTGAAAGAAATGTAATCAGTATCATGGACTCCTTGTGGTTTTCTCTGCAACGCATCATATCTCTTCTATAAGAACTTCTTTTCCTCTTGGTGGACTGCATATTACTATTCACTATTGGGGTTGGAACTCTTTGCTGGCTTCTGAGGATGGGGACGGAGCGCTTATGGGAATGCCCCGAATGCTGTGATGTCGGTTCCTAAATCAATCAATCAATCAATCATATTACTATTCATGATTGGTTAAATATTTTGTGTATGAATTTTTCTTCGTGATGAGGTAGCCTGCTCTAAACTTGCCCTTTCTTAATAGCCTTATACAACATGCTGATGTGGTGTAGTGTTACTATTCTTTGCTTCTGGTAATACACAGGTATAATCCACCTTAGCCGTCTTTTACGGCGTGCATGATAGGTTTCAGTGTTAATATTCTTTGCTTCTCCTTAGGGTTTTGATAACATACAGGCGGAGCTTCCTTAGTTGTCTGTTATGACATGCAGATATGGTGCAGTGTTACTATTCTTTGCTTCCCTTGTGAGCCCCGGTAATACAAAGGTATAATCTTCCTTAGCCATCTTTTACGGCATGCTTAGTAGATTGCTGTATTACAATTCTTTGCTTCCCCTTAGGGTTCTGTTAACATACAGGTGGAGCTTCCTTAGTCGTCTCTTACAACATGTAAGGTAGGTTACAGTGTAACTAATCTTTGCTTCCCCTTAGGGTTCTGTTAACATACAGGTGGAGCTTCCTTAGTCGTCTCTTACAACATGTAAGGTAGGTTACAGTGTAACTAATCTTTGCTTCCCCTTAGGGTTCTGTTAACATACAGGTGGAGCTTCCTTAGTCGTCTCTTACGACATGTAAGGTATGGTAACAGTGTAACTAATCTTTGCTTCCCCTTAGGGTCCCGGTTACACACGGGTTATCAGTGACCCTAGATGACTGAATCTCATACTTGTTTCAGTGTTAACTCATTTTCTGTCACTGTATGCACCTGTTGCATTTTTTGTATGTGTGGTTCCATAACTTTTGTTTTTCTACTATTTAATTGTAGTTGTTTCTTTTCACATTCAGTAGTTACTTGTCTATCAATTCTTGCAATTCATTTTAATTTCATGCTATAAGAAGTCAACAGCATTACACAGATTGTTTATATTTTGTCCGCCAACTTTAACATCTAGCTGATCTCTTATAGATCTCGGAGTATGCTCGATATTCAGGGGACCAGTCTAGGTTACAGCAGTAAGTAAATGAAAGTAAAGGATCGCTGTTCACACCATGAGGCAAATAGCAAATTAGATGTTAGCTGCCTATTTGTAAACTGACTTGTGATGTAATGAATATCATTCCTGCCGCCTTTATTCCCAACAAATGTCCAGATACCATTTATACTGACTTGTGATGCGGTGAATATCATTCCTGCCGCCTTTATTCCCAACAAATGTCCAGATACCATTTATACTGACTTGTGATGCGGTGAATATCATTCCTGCCGCCTTTATTCCCAACAAATGTCCAGATACCATTTATACTGACTTGTGATGCGGTGAATATCATTCCTGCCGCCTTTATTCCCAACAAATGTCCAGATACCATTTAAGGCTGGATTGACTGGGGAGCCCGGGTCTATGAAACCCTTGAGTATAGTTGACACATGTGCTACTACTACTAATAGTTGCTACATTTTCCCACTCATCAGTTTTCTCTGTAGTGTACAGTTAGCTGTCACATGCATTTGCTAGGTAGCAAATGTTAATTAGAGGATTAATTTCATTGCCTAGAAGTAAGATCTCATTAAATAGAATGTGTTTTCAGTGGCCATTTTCTTGACTTTTTTCAAAACAGATTTGTGACCAAGTTGTATAGAATTGTGCTGTTGAAATCAACAACACCAGAAGAGTTGTATTCACGTAAGGTTAGTTTTTTTTTTTTTTTTTTTGACATAGAAAGAAATTTAAATAAGACCACAAGTTTTATGTAATAAGATAAGAATATATTTTATGCTTGATCTTTATTATATATTGTCCAATATTATTGGCTGCATGTTGGCACTGGATAAAGCACACATTAGTATAACTAGAAAACCCATCCTCTGGAGCCCACAGGACAAAAGAGGGGGACCTAAAACACATGAAGAAAAGAATTATTGACAGATAAATAAATTGGGGAGGCATTGTTTTATGGTGGCTCTGTTAGGGCTGTCTTTCAGAGCCTGAGGATTAGAATCGTCAAGTGCAGTGACCAGATTCACTATTGCTGAGTGGCTTGTGAACTGTGAGTTCTTGGATTTTTCCTGTTATTCAAATGAGAAGGTTGATGTGAGCTTCATCCCTGTTCATTTTTTACTACCTTCAGTTAATAGAAATAAGGTGCTTGTGATTGATTATGGCTGCCAAGAGTGGAAGACAGAGGCTTGTCTTGTTCTGGACAAGGTGTTCATATTTTAACCTCTTCACCACCTACAGTCAACCAGCCAATCACCAGCAGACCATATGCATCAGACAAAATAAAGTTTAGTAATATGATTCATGTGATCTAGAATGGCGGGGGTATTACTGTAGTTGATAACGAGCTGCGCTTATATTGTCACGGTCATGGTTGGACATGTTGTGGTCATGGTCAGATGAGGGTTCAAATCCTGTGTTCGTCATTCACTAACAGAGGAAAAAAACTGGTCACCTTCCTTCGCGCCTACAAAATGTGATGACCCTATCACATCACAGACCCATAGCACGTTCCTGCTTCCGGACATGTTTTGTCATGTGATGTAACATGGTGGCAAGATGTGCAGTCTGAGAAACAATATCAGATCATTGCAAATAAATTGGCTATCAGATGTTGGAGATAATTATTTTTATAAATATTAGATATCGAAATATAATTTAAAGCCAAAATGCAGTGTTTTTGTACAAATTTAAAATGTAAATGTTAGTAGTTATTATGATTTATTGACTTGTTTAGATTGAAGCTGAGGAATATGGTGAGGCCTTGGTTCTAGCTCAGGTGTACAAGTTAGACTGTGATCTTGTATATCAGCGACAGTGGCGAAAGTCTGAGGTCTCTCTTGCATCCATACAAGACTATCTAGTAAGTCAAATTCAGCCCAGAAATTTGTATTGTTGCCAGATATTAATGTTGCATGCTTACTTGACCTTTCATGTTATTGTATATACATATTTTTAGTTACACCTTTGCACAACTAAAAGAAGTGGCACTGTATGGAAAGCCAACATAGGTGCAATATAGCAATCCAAATAAACACAGAATGTGTCAAGGAAGTTTGGTGAAATAAAACAGAAACACAGTTACAGACAATTATTTCAACTAAAATCTTTATCAGCAAACAAGTAAACTGAAACATTATTTTCTCATAGTGAATTTGAATAATGAAGACACAACAGATTGCACAATTTACTGCCTAGCTTGGCCAAGTTTAACAAGAAAACAACAATAATACTTAACTGGAAAACTGAAGAGTAATCCAATGAATACAAAAACAAAGAACTAAGATCGAATGACCATCAGTACCATAGTTGTAATGTTGACTGTTTATTTTAACCATTGCTAAAACTGCCTACCATAGTGGATAGTTCACTGGATTTTACCAGCATAGTTTTTTCAAAGGAAGAGGTGGAATAGAGAAATTAGCCTTATGTGAGAAAATATTAGGCAAGAGAGTCGCAGAGAGACATAATATGATGTATGTGGAGATCTTAAACAGCTGGTCAATCTATCACAAACATCAGAAAGAAGTGATCAACATATTTAGGACCACTTTATAAGAGAAAAACAAACATATGTGTAAGAACAAGAAAGATTGAAAAAACAGAGGAAGGCAATGAGAGAATCTTCTTGGTTGTCTGTCATCATGGCATGGAAAAATATCAGCAAATACATTTGCATATTCTTTAGGAGAGCTTTGACATATGGAGAGGCATGATTATCCAACCAGTCAGCAAGACATTTGGTGATGATGATGATGAGTATAAATAAATTCCTGTAACTTAATAGTCTTTCAGCATCACTTTCCATGGAATTAACTTTACCTTCTCTTTCTTATATAATCATTAATTTCTGCTAATGTTGTAAATAGCAGTAGATTACTATCACTTACACCTTGCCATCTTGACAGATGTTATATTGTGCCTAAACAAAGGCATAGTAACTACTACCCAAGGCAGGGACCAGAAATGGAGTTTATACCTTTCCATAGCACAAAGCCTGGGCTAAATTGTGTTGCCCATGCAGCATGATCCCTCTCTAGTTTACTCCAAAGGAAAGGTAACACAAATATATCTGAAACAAGACAAGCTGCAGAAGCTGCCACATCAGCAGAGCAATGCTCTAACTGTCCAGATAACTATCAACAGATGATAAAATAAATTAGTACAATGAATGGATAGCATGGCATGTTAGATGGAACAGCTAACTAAAGAGGAGATCTATCTTAAAATAACACATCAGTGTCAAACAATGAGGCTAAATAACACTCCAACACCATCATCATCATCATCAAATGCATTCCCATTTGGCAGGGATGATCATGCTTCACCACAGGTTCTCTACAGTAGCAGAATGCATGGATTCATGTACTATCCTTCCATGCTGTGAAGCAAGTTTGTCGAGAATTTTCTCTTGCTGTCTTTCTCCATCTCTTTGTACAAATCTTAACATGTTACACTATGTTCACATTTTTATATTCTCTGTGGCATGAATTAAATTACAACTGACCACATACTACAGGCCTTCTCTATATACCAGGACTAAAGAGGCAGATATGGCAGATACCAACCCCATGTCAAAGATTCTTTGACAACCCCCATGTCAAAGATTCTTTGACAACCCCTATGACTTGCCACGCACTGTGATATTTATGGACATGATTTATGTTGATATTTGAGATTGAAGAAGAAGTATGCATGGCAACTGCTTGCTCTCTGAAGCTAATGGTGGAATTTTGGTCTCATGTTGTGTGGTTGTGCTTTCAGAACAAGATCAGCAAGCGTGCTTGGATCATACATGAGTGTCTGCAGCGAGTTCCAGAGAGCATTGATGCCATGAGGGAATTGTTGCAGTATGGCCTCAGTGGGACAGATCTGTCAGCCCTCCTGGCAATTAGAAAGGGGGAAGATGGTGGAAGGTTAGTACTGCATTTTTAAATAATCCTGCATATCATCAACTGTATCTTAATGTATGCACCTAAAATGTATTTTTGACACTTGAAAATATTGAACAAATATATGTTTACTTATGATACAGCTATCTCAGTATAGTTTGCTAATCATGTCACCACAGTAATTTTTTTTAATGTGGTCGATGTTAGCAGCAAGTGGCAATTAATGTGTGAATCCATTGGCAACATGCTACTCAGAGTCAGCATCTTAGGAAATTTAACCAGTTAGATCCCACCCCACCTAAATCGCCAGAGTCCTACTCGTCTAAGACTGCAACTCCAGTGTCCTATGGCAGATTTTTAATTTTGACTGTTCACCCTTTCAAAGAGAAACTAGCCAACCTGGACACATCTGGCTTGTAGTGATAAAAAACAAATGTAATTTTACTTAACCCCTGCTTTTGAGAACTGATATAGATTAAAGGAAAATAGAGACTCACACTGGAATGATCAATTATGGCACTGAATAAAGAAATATAGTTTTCAGTATGGTGAAGCTGTAGTCTGCAAACACCATTACTAATTTTCTGAACATTTTGTACACTTAATGTTTTTATTTCTTGTATATTTTATTTTATATAGAAGGTAAGCACCTGTAGATCAAGTTAAAATATGTCAGAATATTTCCAGTTAAAATGCTTCTTATCTCTCTCTCTGCTTTCTTTTTTGTATTTTTAAGTTTTCTAATAATTCAAAGAAGCTTATTCTTCTTTTGCCTTTTATTATAATTGGGGCATAGGCGTTCTACTAACTCATGCCAACGCCTTCTTTTGCTAGCTCCTGCCGATGCCTTATTTCGCTAGCTCCTGCAGCTGCATCTATATTCTCTCGATATTATTCATCTCTGTCTGTTTTCCATATGTTAGTTACGTCTCCCGGTATCTCATTCGCCCTGTGGGAGTGTCTATTTATACTTTCCTCAGGTTTTCTCAATGTGTGTCCTTTTGAGCGACAGCATCTATTCCTTGCTTCTTGGTTCACTTGAATTTGTTTAGTTCTCTCCATGTGCTCCACATTGGTGATTTTGTCCTTTCATTTTAGTCCTATTGCAGGCACCAAGTAATGAATGTCTGTAGTTTATTAGCAGTTCTTTTAGTTGTTCTTCATATTTCTCTTCCATATAGCAGTGCTGATTTAACATTGAAGATAAATGCTGTAAGTTCAGTGCTAAGTTTAATCATCATAAGAATTTACTTAGAATATATGGGGCACAGAGGAAGTTAAAAAAACAAAACAGCCTTGGAACCTATTGGGTATATGATGATATGAATCTACAGCATAAGTGAAGGTTTAACAAACAGTGATCATCCCCAGGTTCATCCTATGTGATCCAGATGAGGGCTTGTATGAAGACATATATGATGAATTTAACCCTGAATCCCAGCGACAGAAGGAGGAGAAAAGGGCACAGATAAGACAGTCCCTGCTTGATCAGATTGATTTCACTAAGTAAGTGTTTGGTTGCTTTCATGAGGCGTGGTTAGTTTTTATTACACTTGTAGACTGATTGTTAAAATGTAAGCGTGATTGCTAAAATGTAAGTGTGATTGCTAAAATGTAAGTGTGATTGTTAAAATTAAGTGTGATTGATAAAATGTAAGCGTGATTGCTAAAATGTAAGCGTGATTGCTAAAATGTAAGTGTGATTGCTAAAATTAAGTGTGATTGCTAAATTCTAAGTGTGATAGAGATGTGCAAAGCAGAAACACTTTAAACTAACCAGTTCTGAAGTCTGATGCCGTTGTCTGTGGCGAAGGAGTAGTACATGCTATTGGCATTCCCACATCCCATGTTTGACATCAGCTGCAAGTGATCTGGATGTAGATTGCCTTGTGTTGATTGTGACTTGTGGTATGAGCGTCAGTCATTCCGAAATCAATGGCAAACTACGGAATGTAAACTTGCCTAGTAAATCACAAACAGACAACAAATGCTGAGGTTGATTGCAATGTTCTGCAAGGACATGCAACTAACAATTTTTAAAAAACTGAAGTTTAATATATTCACATACCACAAATTACCAGCAGTGATTTCAATGGTATTTTTTAATACCTTAATTACTAGTATTGAGCGCAGTGATATTTTACATATCTCAGATTATCATTACGTATTTATGAATATTTTCAGCGTCATCATCATCAAGTGCCATGCCTGCTGGTATAGGCGTTCATGTCTCTCCACATATCTCGGTCTTTCGTGTTCTGGATCAACTCTGCTGCGGATATTCCTCCATGCCACTGTCTTAATCCATTAAGCATCATTTCTCTTGGTCGGCCTCTGCCTCTCTTCCCCTCGATCTTTCCAGCCATCATGATGTTCTCCAATGCCTCTCTTCTTATTAAATTACCAAAGAAAGCTGTTTGTGTCTTTCTTATTGTTGTATATAGTGTTCTAGTTTCATTAGCCTGTTTCAGGCAATCGTCATTAATTACTTTGGCAGTCCAAGGAATACGCAACATTCGCAGTTTGGCACCACTATCTCTTTGCTTCCAAGGTCTTCCTAATTTGTTCATTTACATTCCAAGATTCACTGCCATACAGAAAAACTGGTTGTATATAGCACTTCAGCACTCTCTTTCATAATAGTGACTTTTTGCATAAGATATCCTTCATTTTCTGAAATGCAGCTTTTGCTTGCCCTATTCTGCTCTTAATCTCTGTTGTGCACCTTTCATCTGATGTTATAAATGTGCCTAGGTATTTAAATCTATCCACTTGGTTAAGAATTGTCTCTTCTTCTTCTTCTTCTTCTTCTTCTTCTTCTTCTTCTTCTTCTTCTTCTTCTTCTTCTTCTTCTTCTTCTTCTTCTTCTCCTTCTTCTGTGTTAATCCAGAGTGTTTTTTCAGTCGTAATTGCAGTGTGGGGGATATACCATCTTTTTCTTGTTTTGTAAAATACCCAAAAGTCCACAAATTCCAGATCATAAAACGAACCAGGTGTGCATGAGCCAGAGACGGACATCATGACCTATAAGCCACTCCACCCTCATACATAATCTATTGAACTGAAAATCTATACCCACAATATATTTGATTGAAGATCTATACATATAATATTTTTAATTGGAGATCTAAATTCACATAGCCTTTGTTGCGTATTTGTTGTATACTGACTATTTCATTTTTCTAACACTATTTACAGCTTAAATTTGGAAGAGAAAGAGTTGTGTAGAGCACGCCTCAAATTCTTGCAGTACTTGGACAGACTAAAAACTTATGAGGTAATAGATGTACTCTCTTTATCAATGCATAGCTCACACTGAACTCAGTGGAATTGTCAGGTGTAGAAACTTTACTTGTGTGTAAGCAAAGTACATTTCTACACACCTTGAGACATATTGGGTATGTGGTGCCTGCCAGCTAGCCCAGTGGTCATGTGTTTAAATCTCCATCAAGGCAGGTTTTAACAAACTGACCTGGATTCCCAGGTTGACCCAGCCTAAATGGCCACCAGGAAGTATCCTGGTGAGTAAAGGCATGATATTGACTACGCCTGTCGAGTGCCATTTGGAGTATAAAATATACTGCTAGCAACATATACCCAATCTGCCTGAGGCACGTAAAAGTGTTCTTTACTTTTTATTTTCTTCTTCTTCTTCTGCTGCTGCGTTCGTCCGGAATGTTGATTTAGACGTAATTGCGTTGTGCCTGTTTACAGCATAGCTGCGATATTTGATTTTTTCGGCCGACACATCCAACTTCTTCAGGCATTTGTTGGCCATGTGACCACTGTAGTATGTTATTTTACAACTTGAATGCTGAACTTCATTGTCATAAAATAATTCTTATGAACTGACTAAACTTCCATAAACACTTTTCTCAGTGTATTCTGGGAGGCCCAAATGCTGCAGCAGAAAGATACAATGCCACCTTCTTTACATCCTTCCGTTCAAGGAACATATTTGAGCTGGCAGCAGAGTATGCCCAGGTAATAAATAATACAATTAATTTTTTCCTGGTTTTTTTATTTTTTGTTTCTGAATGTTGTGACCAATATAGTGTTAAATTGTCCCATTTTGTGGCTTGGTAGTCAATGACTTCTGATAGTAGCTGCCATGTTAATTTTTCTTTAGACATGTCTTCATTCAGAGGAATAACTAATGCATTTAGAGTGTAGAGTAAGACATCATTAGTGACTATTTTTTGTTTTATTGATTTTATGTACCATTACATATCTGCCTACTTACATGTAAACAATATAAAATGACACAAAGTAGTTACATGTAAGCATGTTCAGAACGTTGAACTCAATGCCAGGTATTCTGGGAATGGGAAATTGTTGTACTCTTGCAGCTTTAGATGTTAGGAGATTTTTGCCTGTAAACCGTATACTGCTTAGTCTTTAACTCAGGTTACATATTAAAGGATTTTAACCAGGCAAAATCCTCTTTTAGAATTCTCTGTAAAGGATGCTGAGGGGAAAGCAAATCTTCAGAGCTCTGTATCTAGGCCAGTTCTCTCACATCAATACATACTGTTGTAATAACTCACACTAGACCTGTCTACTAGTCAACTATTACTTAACATTTAACTCATAGATAGACTGTAATATCATGTATCAACTCTGTTTTATTTATCAGCAGATGGTCTTTTACGTCATGTGGAGATGATCTAAATTGATAGTATAGCTGGCTAATTATACTTAATTTTTAAAATTTATTTTATTTTCAAGCTTTATCACTGTTAAATTTGTTTGCTTTTTTTTAATATAAAAAGAATCCTAGAAACACTTAAATGGCAGTCCATAGAGCATTAAGAAGTTTCACTAGGTAAAAGGGACCATGTAAGATGGTAATGGATGTATACACTATCAAGTGCCGCCCACCGGGCGCTGGAGCGCAAATTATTCCTCCCCACGATGCTTGACGGCAGAAATGGAAGATGATGATGATGATGAATGGATGTATTCAAATAATATGCTAACATACAAAAATCACTTAACTGATTAAGTACCATGGACCGATAAATCGTCTTATTCATTCAAACTTCCCATAACTGCCATTGGCTTATAAATCAAATTATAGCTTAAAATATCGGTTCAATAGTTTTCCCAATACAACCCCTTTAACCCTTTACAGGGCAGACGCATGTCCGTTTTTAAGCCTTGAACGGGCAAGATTTTTTCAGGTTCTGTAAAATTTCGGGTTGCGTTAGTAAAAACATCACAAATAAGGTGTTAGTCAACCGATTTTAGTTAAATAAACAACACAATGAAGGGAAAAGCATGCAGAATATGTTACTCATGTGATTGTTGTCGGTAATCCATATATGAACACAAATATTTACGAAATACAGCATATTGTTTGTAATTTTCCGTCATCTATACGGCAATTTACAAACACATTTTCAGAATCATATAGTCCGAACTCATTACTGCTAATGCAAAGTAACGCTTTTCACTGATATCTAGCTTCAATTAATAGTCAACTTCGTGCCCTTTAATGTCACTTAAATTGAACCTAGCGAAATCTCGGCTATCACTTGAAGAATCGCCGAAATCCATTTTGAAAAACTAAGCATAAAAACTATCGAAAAAAAGTCCGTAAAAGTTCGTTCAAATTCATAGTAGGCGCTTACAAATGGCGGCCACGTTGTTAAGCTTTCGGCAGAAGTGAAAGTAGCCGTCGGAAGTATCGGAAAACCGAGAGATCGCGCTTTTACAATGCATAATAGTATCAGGCGGATTCAGACGATCCGCCCGTTTAAGCGATCGGACGGAAATGGACATTCTGCCTTGTAAAGGGTTAATTTGATATATAATACAACATGTCTGCTACCATATTAATAATTTTAGTCATATATGTGACACATCCTTACTTTCCATTTTCCAACATGCATTTTTGTTTGGTTGAAATCTAATTTTTGTTTGGTATTGAATCTGTTAACATAAGTTTACATAAGTTCTGTGAACAGCAAGCATTTGGGTTTTATTGTTAACTGTTATAAACAATTATTTTGTTGGTATTTTTGTGTTAATTTACCATCTTGAGATATTTCGTATACAATCATGTATATTCATAGGTTTTGATAGGTGTTTAAGCAAAGTTTATTGCAGAATTGTTTCTTGATAAATTACTTTAAAACATTTGTTGTCAAATTCCAGAGCAGTGATTGGAAAGCTTTGGAGACATTGATGACTTTTCACAGCTCTGACTTGGCATCTCACAGGTACAGTACAACTGAAGTTTTTGATTGGCTGTTATAGGTTTCATTGGATTGTACTTACGTTGTTTCTTAGTTTAATAATTTGCAGTCTCTTGATAGAGTTAGTTATATATGATTTCTTAAATTATCTATTTTCCTCATGGAATGTTAGATATCTAGTTATTTATTTTTCGATCATTTTTTAGAAATGTAAATGTACATCAATGCCATTGAGATCTAGTGATTCAGACACTCACTAAAACCCTTTTTTTTTTACACTCGCTCGCTTTCAACTCAAACCTTAGTTGATACACACTACTTCTAGTGGCATTGGGCTAAATTTTGCGTGTAGATTAACTTTCCCTATTATCAGTGACCCTTGCCATCAGGCAATTCCACTCCCACTTCAGAGGTACTTGTAATTTACATCCCCAAGTCAATAACAAGAAGTCAACATTTTAGACCAACTGTCCGGTCTAGGAGTTGAACCTCTTACCTTGGCATCATAACACTGGATATATAATAACGCGTGTTCTTATCCAATCAGCCATGCTGACCTAAAACAAAACAGTTTATGTTAATTGTTTCTATAGCACATTGCTTGTTAAGATTGTGTATCTCCATATTAGATGTTAGTTTTATTTCAATAGTATACCAGTTGTCAATTATATGTGTTTCCATAGCATTTTGGTTGTCAGTTATAAGTTTCTATATCACTGTGGTTCTAGGTAATTTAAGCTTTTAAAATGACAATGTTTAAAGTACATTGTCATGTAAAGATTCTTGGCAGTTTTGTTTTAATGCAATATTTCAGTAAAATATAAATAAAATAAATCATAGCTAAATAAATGTCAATTTCAATGTGTTTACAGGCTGGCTATTTTGTCCAACTTTCCTGAGACTACAGACCCGTCAGAGTATAGAAGTCTGCTACCAGAAATTGGGTGAGTCTTGTCAGACAAATATTTAACTTTAGAATTTTACGTTGCGAAAACAGAATTGAGCTACAGTGTCAAAGTGATTAGAGGGTTTACTAAGACAGTGGCCCGCCTTCCATCTTCACTAGTGGGTTTACCAAGACAGTGGTCCACGTTCCATCTCCAAAAGTGGGTTTACTAAGACAGTGGCCCGCGTTCCATCTCCAATAGTGGGTTTACCAAGACAGTGATCCACATTCCATCTCCAATAGTGGGTTTACCAAGACAGTGGTCCGTGTTCCATCTCCTATAGTGAGTTTACTAAGACTGTGGTCCGGTTCCATCTCCAATAGTGCGTTTACCAAGACAGTGGTCCACGTTCCATCTCCAATAGTGGGTTTACCAAGACAGTGGTCCACGTTCCATCTCCAATAGTGGGTTTACCAAGACAGTGGTCCACATTCCATCTCCAGTAGTGGGTTTACCAAGACAGTGGCCCGCGTTCCATCTCCAATTGTGGCAGAATTTTTGTTTTGACTAGTTTGACCCTGGTGTCGACCCAGCCATATTATATATGATAATAATACTAAATACATTGTCCTGAAGCATCATTTTTATTGACATGCTGCAACCAAATGTAAATAGAAACAGTATGCAAGCATGTACCATTCAACTCAACTCAAGCATGCACAGTGAAAAAGCATGTCAGGGGAGAATGGAGCGGCAGGGAGTGACAAGAAAATCTGACCGACAATCATTACTCTGAGGAAAGGTCAGACAGACACATAATCAGACTACAGATAATACCATTAATATTGGGATTCTTTGCTGGCTGTTGAAGATGAGGATGAAACATGTATGGGAATGTCCCAAATGTTGTGATGTCGGTTCTTTACCGAACTCCACTCAACTCCCTCCTGTCTATCTCTTGTGTCTAGCTATACTGTTATTGATGTTGTATCAGGCAGTTTCAGTACTGAATTTATATGTTGATTTGCATGATTTCTTCATTTGTCCATATTTTCTATATTTGCTTGTCTCTTTGCGTCTACTTTTTTTCTTTTAAATAGTAGAAGTTATAATTTCATTGATCTCGCAATTTTACAGTGAAGATGGTGAAGTTATTCCCTGGGAGGCAGATGCATGGAGAGAACCGGATTGGTCGGAAGCTCCTGTATGCAAGTATGTTTTACAATCTTAGCTTTAGCCTTTGACATGTAAATTCAGCAACTGACAATTCTTTAAGAGTCCATTAGCATTGCTTCATCATACATCAGACCTAATGGCTTTTTGGTCGGGACAAGAACACAGACCTGATTCAAGACTGCGGATTGAGTGAGATTGTCAACCATGACTGCCCACGCCTATCGACATGGCACTTCATGATAAATGGCTTTTTGCAGAGCAACAACAGACTGCTGTGTTTCATTCACAGAATCTTCCTGTGTATAGTGTCTCATAAATAGTTCACACTATTGATCTCAGAACTTGTTGGTCTCTATTACATTGATCTTAGTTGCATCAGTTTATCCTTCCCTTCTGGGATCAAATATATGATATTGTCTCAGGCTCTGTATGAAAACATAGTTTATTTCGTTTTAGTGTCTGATTGTTATTTCATTTCTTGGTGGATGCTTCCCAATGTTAACATCTAGTTGCTGTGTTGCATGTTTTTGTTTATGGGATGTTCTAGTGCCTCCTGCTCTAGTGCTGCTCATTATGTTACATTACTTCAATGGGTGTTATCCTGATGTAGCATCTGCTTGTTATATTATTACATTGCTTCATGGATGTTAGCCTGATCTAGTATCTAGTTGCTGTATTGCACATCTTCTTGAATATTATCATGTTCTATTATGTGTTTGCTATATTATTGCACTTCTTCATTGATGATATACTGTTTGTAGTGTCAACTGACTAATTTTAAACCACTTAAGTGAAAAGATTAAATTATTAACAGAGAAGTAGCAGGGTTATATAACATTTGCTATATGAAATAACACGTTCGAGGGAAGACTTCAGTGCACTGGATTTTATGCCATATGTTTCAGTCTCTTTCTATAGTATAGCCTGCCTAAAGTGTGTGTGTTTGCATGTATGTTTCAAGTACACATGTGAGAGAGAAAGAGAAATTTGTTTAAATCTTTAAACTACTCTATTATGACGCGAGGAAAGGAGAGTTCTTAAAAGCTATATTGAGCCAATCCTGATGTATGGACGTGAATCATGGACAGTTAGCAGACAAGTGAGGATTTATGTGAAAGCTGCGGAGATGTGATTTAATAGGAACATGATAAAGGCATCATGGACAGATAGAAAGAGCAAGGGAGATATCTTGAAAGAAGTTAACTCACAAAGAGAACTGGTTACTTGCATCAGAAGAAAACGGTCCATTCTTTTGGCATGTCTTGCGAAGGGGAAAGCGGGAGTATGTTGTCACAACAGGAAGGTTGGAATGGAAGAGAGGCAGGGGAGACCAAGAGAGAAGGTGCTGGACAGTTTGACATTATGGCATGGAGGAACGTCAGTATCAGAAATGATTAGAAACACAAGAGACAGCAGACTGTGGACAAACATGATACCCAATGCCCCATGGCATGGACTGTTAGAAGAAGAATATTACATGGAGCATTTTGTTGTTGTCGTTTTTTATTTTATTTTATTATATTATTATTTGTTGTTGTTAAGATTCATAAACTGTTTTTACAGGAAAGTTATCGACTTGGGAACAGAGGATGAAGCCCATTTTCTGTATGAAAATTTTGACAGCAGATACAGGTGAGAGGGAAAGGTCAAAGGAAAAATGTATAACTTTACTACCAATTAGTAAATTTTACTATCACTAAGAAAACATTGATGTCTTCAAATGCCTGATCTGGGGCAGACATTGGCGATCGTGCCTCTCTAGTCTTCTCTGTCATCTGATATTTCAATGAAATTGATATTGCTTATGTTGTTATTAGTTGCCAGGAAACTAACAAATCAACACTCACAATGCCTTGTAACCCTGCTTGATCAGAAGAGTAAATCCACTAAACCAGCTTTCTGGTACCCAATTTCCAAAGCATAGACTGGTAGTCAGATACAGGGGCTGCCCTAATCAACAGAGTCTCAGACAACTATCTTAAATCCACAGTAACACCTCTATCTCCATTCTCACGTCAAAGATAGTTGTCCTATAAGATGACATGGTTTTTAACTCATTCTTTACCAAGCAATGGCAAGATTCTTTTTTCAGACCAGCACAGTTCAAGGATCCTCGGTGGCATTGCGGTTAGTGGCTTGCCTGCCAAGACTGGGTGCCGAGATCAATCTTCAGCAGAGGCAAAATTACTTTTAATACGACTTTGGGGTGGACATAGCTTCATAGAAATGGGTACCATATAATTTTCAGAATGAACTTGACTTCTCATCATTCATGTGATATGTTTGTTAAACAGCACATTGATGTAGATAGGCCTTAGGTTCATACCAGAGTGCGATCAGCATTGCCAGTAGTGGGTTGTGCTCAATATTTAAATCTCAAATCCCGAAACAACCAAATAAATCAAGTTATTACTGTGTATCTGTATGTCTCTTTGATAAAGTGGTGAAACCACCTACCTCGTACTCAGGTTGTAGGCTCATAGAAATGGGTACCAGATAATTTTCAAAATTGTCTGAGAAGGAAAATGATTGAGAAAGAGAACTGGCCATCTCACCTCTTATGTCATGGCCTGAAATGCATGAAGGCCTAACACTTCACACCCAGATGGCAGTATGTGCTGTGGAACTACCTCTACAGTTCTGGGGTTGATTCAGCCTTATAAAATGGGTACTTGATGATTTTCAGAATTTTATGAAAATTGTTTGGAAGGAAAAGGAGTGAAGAAGGGAAATGGCCACCACACCTTATTATGTCATAGCCTTGAATATGTGAAGATGTAACATCTCACATCCCAGCTGCAGTATCCATGATGGTACTACTTTTACATTACCTTATACCAAGCAAATAGGTGACTGAAATTCCTATTTATAGAGAAGTTTGTGATGTTTGGTTAACCAGTGAACTATAATCAGAAAATATGTGACTGAAATTGCTATTTATAGAGAAGTTTGTGATGTTTGGTTAACCAGTGAACTATAATCAGTGAGTGGATAGTCAGTGGACATGTGGTTGAACAAAGTTAACAAAACTTCAGTGGACTTTTTCATTGTTCAGTACATGATGAATTGAGTGGCACAGAAGGAGTTGTTGCATCTGGTGTTCATATTTTTGTAATGCCAGTTTAGGAAACATCTTTATTTTTTTTTTTTTTGAGGTCTGCTGTCCTGTTTCTTAATCTTTGAGACTGCTAGATGTAGGCACTCCAAGTCTTCAGTTTTCAGTACCTACATTTTTCAGAACCAGCTATTTGAATTTACTAGTGTTTTTTTTTAGATTTCATTAATGTTGCTGGGAACTATTGTTTTCTGTTTGTTTTATTCAGCTTGATCTTATCTTAAGCTGTTTGATCTTCTGTGTTAATTGTTTATGATTATTATATTGTTGCAATTTCCTAATTTGACATTATTTTCCTTTCAAATATTATTTTGTATAGCTGAGAGATTTATGTTTAAATACATAAACATGATGTAAAAATGGATAAATAAAGCAGATATTCCTTAAGTATTGTTAACAAGCTGAATCATGGTTGAGAAATATGTGAACAAATGAAGTTTAGTGAAGGTTTGTCAGCTTGAAAAATCTAATTTTTTGATTGTCTTGTATCACATGAGACATGCTGGAAAGGTAATATAAAGTTAGCCATAGTAGCAAAGACAAGAGTAAACATTGTATGGAAAGGCATTTTTAAAATGATGTTTCCATTCATCATCATCATGTGCCCTGCCAACTGTTTTGGGTGTTCATGTCTCTCCACACATCTCAGTCCTTGGTGTTCTGGATCAACTTTGCTTATGATATTCCTCTATGTCACCATCTCAATTCATCTAGCATCATTTGTCTCTGTTTGACTCTGCTTCTTTTCCCATTAATCTTTCCACTTGTTATAGTGTTCTGCAATGCTTCCCTTCTCATGGCCCCACTATGACACTTTCATTGAGGGAGTTTACATTTTATGTGTGGTTTCTTTTGTTGCCATTTGTTTATTTGTGCTGCCTACTGCTTTGACAGAACTGAGACACTAAGTAAAGACTTGGTACAGCAGTGGTACTTGACACGAGCTTGTGAGATTGAGAAGAAATCCAGGCTTGTAGACAATGCTATTGAATTTGTCAAATTAGCCACAGAGAGAGGAGCAGAGGTACGTCTTCATCAACTTCTGTACCCACAGTTATTTTATGTGAAATTATTTGTTGATTATTATTAATTTTCATTTACATATTTTGTTGTGATGGTACAGATTCTTGTTTGATTTATTCATCATTCTAGATTTCATTAATTGACATCATCTTGTTCAGTCAATCAAGTGATGTCTCCACAGTGAAGGTTGCTTGTGGTGAATCTCCAACATTTTCTATCTCTCACTCTGGTAGTACACAGATTAATTGCTTATCTCTTGATGTTATCTTCCCATTTGTTTCACTCCTACATTGTCATTACCTACCAAATAGCTTTTCCTTCTGATATAGTTTTTATAAAACTGTAATGCCTTTTAATTTGATTGGTTTCTTCTTTACTTTTTCTGTCAGCTTTCTTTTCATTGCCAGCCTCTCAAGTTTCATTTATTTCCATCTGTTATGTAAAATGCTACCAATCTCAAACTTGGACTTTATCCAAATCACACTTTTGCAAAATCAACACCTGCGACATGAGATGCGCGAGGAGAGCTGCCAACTTAACAATCCGAGACCGAGTAAGAAATGTTGTTATTAGACAGACAGTTGGATTAACACCTTGTGCCAGATTTATTGAAAGACAGAAGATCAAGTGGTTTGGCCATGTTGTTATAATGCAACACCATCAATTACTATCACTGGCTTTACATGAAAGATCATCTGCGACGAGACCAAGAGGACGTCCAAGAAGAAAATGGATTGACGACATCAAGAACATTGTACAATCACATGGAATGACACTATACAGTACCGCCCACCGGTCGCTGGAACACAAATTATTCCTCCCCACTACACTTGATGGCAGAAGTGGAAGATGAGGATGATGATGTAAAATGCAGTCCTTTTGTGACATCATTGCTAATTCCTCTTAAAAGTGATGCCAGAGTTTATAGAATTGACTTCTCAATGTTGCCAGTCATAAAATGAACAGTAATGAACTTTGACTTCTGATCATTCAAATGATATGTTTGTTAAGCAATTATTACTGTGTGTCTGGGGGTTTCTGTGGCGAAATGGTGAAACCGTCTTCTTCCTTATCAGGTTGTAGGTTCATTTTCAGACAGTCACTCAAGTAACGAGTGATATGTTTTCAGACTCATACGAGTCGCAGCTGGAGCTACAGAGTTTCATGCTCTGTAAGATGCTTTTGGCAGTCCACTCTGCAGAAAGAAGACCCAGCCACACGGAGTGCAGGGAAGTTGATCCTCTTTTCTTTAAAACCTTTACTGTGTATTTTGTTTAGCTGATTTTTGTTGGTGTTTGGTAGTAATTATATGTTGTTATCTTACAGAATTTGTCAGACTTATTAGATGACCTCATGGTGATGGACTTAATGGTTTACGAATGCGGGGGTAATGATTCTTTGACCTTTGCTACACTGCAAGAGATGGCAGATTATGATCGACTTGAGTACATAATGTCACAGGTACTAGTGTGTATTTTGAGTTACATTATTTTGTAACCATGCAGGAATGAACGTGTTTCTTGTAATTAGCCATCTTAACTAGGACAAAGCAGTTAGAAGAAAGAATCTATGCATTCAAAATGTGGATATATATATGTGTGTGTGTCATAAGTAAAAAAGTAAAGGACCCTTTTACTTGTCGTAAGGTTCATTGAGCGTTTCACCCATATTTTTTAAAAGAAACCAATCATGTCTCATGGAGTGTCGTGGTCAATATTACACTGAAGGTCTTCACTTTCCCAAGACATTTCATAGTACTCATTTTAGGCTGGGTCAACTTTGGAGCACGGGTCAATTTTTAAAAAATCCGTGTTAATGCAGATTTGAATTCATAACCACTAGGCCAATAATCAAGCATCCAACCACTATGCTATTGTGCCCAACCACTATGCTATTGTGTCCAACCTTTATGCTATTGTGTCCAACCTTTATGTTATTGTGTCCAACCTTTATGCTATTGTGTCCAACCACTATGCTGTTGTGTCCAACCACTATGCTATTGTGTCCAACCTTTATGCTATTGTGTCCAACCACTATGCTATTGTGTCCAACCACTATGCTATTGTCCAACCACTATGCTATTGTTTCCAACCACTATGCTATTGTGTCCAACCACTATGCTGTTGTGTCCAACCACTATGCTGTTGTGCCCAACCTTTATGCTATTGTGTCCAACCACTATGCTATTGTGCCCAACCTTTATGCTATTGTGTCCAACCACTATGCTATTGTGCCCAACCTTTATGCTATTGTGTCCAACCACTATGCTGTTGTGTCCAACCACTATGCTGTTGTGTCCAACCACAATGCTATTGTGCCCAACCACTATGCTATTGTGTCCAACCTTTATGCTATTGTGTCCAACCACTATGCTATTGTGTCCAACCTTTATGCTATTGTGTCCAACCACTATGCTATTGTGTCCAACCACTATGCTATTGTGTCCAACCTTTATGCTATTGTGTCCAACCTTTATGCTATTGTGTCCAACCTTTATGCTATTCTGTCCAACCACTATGCTATTGTGTCCAACCACTATGCTATTGTGTCCAACCTTTATGCTATTGTGTCCAACCACTATGCTATTGTGCCCAACCACTATGCTATTGTGTCCAACCACTATGCTATTGTGTCCAACCACTATGCTATTGTGTCCAACCACTATGCTATTGTGTCCAACCTTTATGCTATTGTATTCAACCTTTATGCTATTGTATTCAACCTTTATGCTATTGTGCCCAACCACTATGCTATTGTGCCCAACCACTATGCTATTGTGTCCAACCACTATGCTGTTGTGTCCAACCACTATGCTGTTGTGTCCAACCACTATGCTGTTGTATCCAACCTTTATGCTGTTGTGCCCAACCACTATGCTATTGTGTCCAACCACTATGCTGTTGTGTCCAACCACTATGCTGTTGTGTCCAACCACTATGCTGTTGTGTCCAACCACTATGCTGTTGTGTCCAACCACTATGCTGTTGTGCCCAACCTTTATGCTGTTGTGCCCAACCTTTATGCTATTGTGTCCAACCACTATGCTATTGTGCCCAACCTTTATGCTATTGTGTCCAACCACTATGCTATTGTGCCCAACCACTATGCTATTGTGTCCAACCACTATGCTATTGTGCCCAACCTTTATGCTATTGTGTCCAACCACTATGCTATTGTGCCCAACCACTATGCTATTGTGTCCAACCACTATGCTATTGTGCCCAACCACTATGCTATTGTGTCAAACCACTATGCTATTGTGCCCAACCACTATGCTATTGTGCCCAACCTTTATGCTATTGTGTCCAACCACTATGCTATTGTGCCCAACCACTATGCTGTTGTGTCCAACCACTATGCTATTGTGCCCAACCTTTATGCTATTGTGTCCAACCACTATGCTATTGTGCCCAACCTTTATGCTATTGTGTCAAACCACTATGCTATTGTGCCCAACCTTTATGCTATTGTGTCCAACCTTTATGCTATTGTATCCAACCTTTATGCTATTGTGCCCAACCACTATGCTGTTGTGTCCAACCACTATGCTATTGTATCCAACCACTATGCTATTGTGTCCAACCACTATGCTGTTGTGTCCAACCACTATGCTGTTGTGTCCAACCACTATGCTGTTGTGTCCAACCACTATGCTGTTGTGTCCAACCTTTATGCTATTGTATCCAACCTTTATGCTATTGTGCCCAACCACTATGCTGTTGTGTCCAACCACTATGCTGTTGTGCCCAACCACTATGCTGTTGTGCCCAACCTTTATGCTATTGTGTCCAACCACTATGCTATTGTGCCCAACCTTTATGCTATTGTGTCCAACCACTATGCTATTGTGCCCAGCCTTTATGCTATTGTGCCCAACCACTATGCTATTGTGCCCAACCTTTATGCTATTGTGTCCAACCACTATGCTATTGTGCCCAACCTTTATGCTATTGTGTCCAACCTTTATGCTGTTGTATCCAACCGTTATGCTATTGTGCCCAACCACTATGCTGTTGTGTATAACCACTATGCTATTGTGTCCAACCACTATGCTATTGTGTCCAACCACTATGCTATTGTGTCCAACCACTATGCTGTTGTGTCCAACCACTATGCTGTTGTGTCCAACCACTATGCTGTTGTGTCCAACCACTATGCTATTGTATCCAACCTTTATGCTATTGTGCCCAACCTTTATGCTATTGTGTCCAACCACTATGCTGTTGTGTCCAACCACTATGCTGTTGTGTCCAACCACTATGCTATTGTATCCAACCACTATGCTATTGTATCCAACCACTATGCTGTTGTGTCCAACCACTATGCTGTTGTGTCCAACCACTATGCTGTTGTGTCCAACCACTATGCTGTTGTGTCCAACCTTTATGCTATTGTATCCAACCTTTATGCTATTGTGCCCAACCACTATGCTGTTGTGTCCAACCACTATGCTGTTGTGCCCAACCACTATGCTGTTGTGCCCAACCTTTATGCTATTGTGTCCAACCACTATGCTATTGTGCCCAACCTTTATGCTATTGTGTCCAACCACTATGCTATTGTGCCCAGCCTTTATGCTATTGTGCCCAACCACTATGCTATTGTGCCCAACCTTTATGCTATTGTGTCCAACCACTATGCTATTGTGCCCAACCTTTATGCTATTGTGTCCAACCTTTATGCTGTTGTATCCAACCGTTATGCTATTGTGCCCAACCACTATGCTATTGTGTATAACCACTATGCTATTGTGTCCAACCACTATGCTATTGTGTCCAACCACTATGCTATTGTGTCCAACCACTATGCTGTTGTGTCCAACCACTATGCTGTTGTGTCCAACCACTATGCTGTTGTGTCCAACCTTTATGCTATTGTATCCAACCTTTATGCTATTGTGCCCAACCACTATGCTATTGTGTCCAACCACTATGCTGTTGTGTCCAACCACTATGCTGTTGTGTCCAACCACTATGCTATTGTGTCCAACCACTATGCTGTTGTGTCCAACCACTATGCTATTGTGTCCAACCACTATGCTGTTGTGTCCAACCACTATGCTATTGTGTCCAACCACTATGCTATTGTGTCCAACCACTATGCTATTGTGCCCAACCTTTATGCTATTGTGCCCAACCTTTATGCTATTGTGTCCAACCACTATGCTATTGTGTCCAACCTTTATGCTATTGTATGCAACCTTTATGCTATTGTGCCCAACCACTATGCTATTGTGTCCAATCACTATGCTATTGTGTCCAACCACTATGCTGTTGTGTCCAACCACTATGCTGTTGTGTCCAACCACTATGTTGTTGTGTCCAACCACTATGCTATTGTATCCAACCACTATGCTATTGTGTCCAACCACTATGCTATCATGGCTTCCTGGTGAATATCATGGTAAGACCAAACGACACGTTGAGAAACTCTAGATTAGAAACTGAAATATAATAAATATTAAACAAGATTACAATTTAACAATTAAGATATGTTGGACGTATATTGTGCTGCTGAATACAATAATTGAAATATGGAAGACAAACGTGCAGGAGCAAAACAGCAGTTTAAATTAGAAGTTGACAGCAAAAGCTGGACTGCAGAGAGGATGTTGGACAATACCATCATGCGAGCAATATAATATTCTGGAGATCCTATACAGCTAGGACAGATTGTGACAACTGGAAAGATTTGAGGAAAGAGACATACAGGAAGACAACAAGAGACGATTCTAGACAGCCATGTGTCATGGGATGGAATAGTGTCAGCACATGCATTTATATTTGCTAATAGAGATCGCAAGATGTAGAGAAGTATGATCATCCTTGTCTGTCAGTAATACACTTCATGATGATGATGATGGCTGTTGACATTCATGGTAAAGATGTCAAGTGATCTGTTCTTCACTAGGCCAAGAACAATGTATATAGTAAATAATGACATGCAGATCAAGACTTTCCAGTGTCTCATGTTTTGTTTGTGTGATCAGTTTTCCTTATATAACAGATCATTGCATCAGAATTATTTGTCTAAGTTTATGCATACTTTATTGTTTATTTTTGCTATTGATATGAGTTGTAAAGTTTTGTTTTAAGTATGTGAGCACATTTTGACATCATTTTTCTGTGATTATTTCTTGTGTGGCTCTTCTGCTTGATAGAGAGTTAATATCCAGGTTTATTTTTTCTCCTTTCCTCCTATGAGGTTGATATATTTTAGAATTGATAAATATTGTGATGTATCTGTCACACACACACACACAAAAGCTGAAAAACTTCAGATGGCTGTGGAAATGTGGTTGCTGAGGAAGATGCAAAGAATATCATGGACAATTCAGAAAAACCAATGAACAAGTCACTTCAAGAAACAAATGAAGATCGTAAACTGATTAGAGACAGACGTAGACAGTCAAAATTTTTTGGGCATGTTATGAGAAGAAATGACTTGGAGAACTTGGTGACAACTGGCAAGATCGAAGGGAAGAGACCAAGGGGAAAACTGAGAAGTAAATATTTGAATGGCTTGGCCACGTGGCATGGTCGAGACAGGAACACAGAGCTGATCCATGACTCCAGTGATCGAGTGAGATGGCAAAACATGACCACCCACGCTTGTCAGCATGGCACATGATGGATGGATGGATCTATCTCGACCAAGTGTCTTTACAACTGTAACAAACCATGGTCCCCAATAACCAACATAAGTGGTCTCCAAATAAGACTATCCAATAGTAATATGGATCACTCCATTATTAAGGCTTCGCACGGAGATATTCATTGAACATGCACAATGATCCATAAGAGGAATATTGAGGTCTGTCTCCATCACATACCAAGTACAATTGTAGCAGTTCTTTAATAATCAGCCTCCTTCTGAGAACAGTTGTCCCAGCAGTGTATTTTTCTTCATCCATTTATAGCATGCTGTAATCTTCAAATACCAATTCACATTCACAAGTATTATTCTACACTCTCGCCCTCGAAATGGCAGATACCTCCTCCTGGAGTATAATACATCAGAATTCCTGCACAAGTCGGTGTCTGCATACAGATTCCCGCATATAGTGGATAGAGAGTGGCTACCCAAACAAATATGCTTTTTCTTTTTCTTCCATTGATCCTGTGATAAATAATAAACAAAATGTGATGTTTGAAATATTGATTATGTTGCAATATTCAGTCTTCTGAAGAAATGTATACCAAGAACCTGCGACGTTGGATGGTCCCCTTCCTACAACGCTGCGAGCAGAGGGAGCCAATGGCATACAGCAGGCTGCTGAGAGACTTCATACTTACTAAAGCCAGAAATGACCTGACCCTTGTGCTGAAAATATTTGAAGCATCCAAGCCAAATGTGAGTTTTGCACATCAGTTTAGTGGGGTTTCTTTTAGGTATTAAAATATTGGAAGCATTAAAGCCAAATGTGCATACGATGCATCGGTGTAATGGGTTTCTTTTAGGTATTAAAATATTGGAAGCATTAAAGCCAAATGTGCATACCATGCATCAGTGTAATGGGTTTCTTTTAGGTATTAAAATATTTGAAGCGTTGACGACAAATATATGGGTATAGTGGAGTTTCTTTTAGGTATTAAAGTATTATTTAATATTTATATGTGTGTGTGTGTGTGTATATATATATATATCTATATCTATAAAACAGAGTGTATGTTTGTGAGTTTGTGGGTCTTGGATGCGTTCAATAACGGTACATCCGATTGAGATGAAATTTTCTACACGTCTTCCTTTCATTCCTGTGCAACCGACTATAATAATTTCTTAATGTAAAATCTTCTACTTATTTAATAACATTTACTTTTCCATTTTCATTATATAATGTCTATATAGCAGGGGGACTTCACTCTAGAAAAGTTATTTCAAGGGGCATAACTTTTAATAACATTTCTATATACTTTATAGTCATATTGTTGGACTTACCTGCACTATTGTTAAACTCTTTGTCTATAGTTATTTTTAGGCATATGAGTTATATTAAATAATGATATAATCTTTAAGGTATTTTTAAAGTTTGCATAAAAATAATGCATTATGCATAACATTTTAACCCATCTTTTTCTGCTTACAAAACTTATCAACTGTCATGTCGGTGATTAAAAACAGTTTTCATTAAAAATAATGAATGGTGTGTGGAAGGACATTCTTTTAAGTTACTGTGCGCCAGGAGCTGGGCGAAACCACGCCGGGTCAGATAGATAGACAGATAGTCGGGAACGGAAGCTTATTTGACTACTTATATGAATAATTAAATGACATGCTCCCCACCAGGGACTGGGTGAAGCCGGGCCGGGACAGACAGACAGACAGATAGACAGACAAACAGATAGTCGGGAACAGGAGAGCTTATATGACTGCGTATATGAATAAAATGAGATGCTCCCCACCAGGGACTGGGTGAAGCCGGGTCAGACAGACAGACAGACAAATAGTCGGGAACGGGAGAGCTTATATGACTACGTATATGAATTAAGTGAGATGCTCCCCACCAGGGACTGGGTGAAGCCGGGCCGGGTCAGACAGACAGACAGATAGACAGACAGACAGATAGTCGGGAACGGGAGAGCTTATATGACTACTTATATTAATTAAATGAGATGCTCCCCACCAGGGACTGGGTGAAGCCGGGCCGGGTCAGCCAGACAGACAGACAGACAAACAAGCAGACAGACAGACTGATAGATAGATAGATCCCCTCCAGGGCCTGGGCGAAGCCGGGCCGAGTCAGCTAGTATATATATATATGTATATATATATATATATATATATATATATATATATATATATATATATATATATATATATATATATATATATATATATATAAAAGAGAGTGTATGTTTGTTTGTGGGTTTGTGGGTATTGGATGCGTTCGATAACGGTACATCCGATTGAGATGAAATTTTCTACACGTCTTCCTTTCATTCCTGTGCAACCGACTATAATAATTTCTTAATGTAAAATCTTCTACTTATTTAATATTTACTTTTCCATTTTCATTATATAATGTCTATATAGCAGGGGGACTTCACTCTAGAAAAGTTATTTCAAGGGGCATAACTTTTAATAACATTTCTATATACTTTATAGTCATATTGTTGGACTTACTTGCACTATTGTTAAACTCTTTGTCTATAGTTATTTTCTGGCATGTGAGTTATAATAAATAATGATATAATCTTTAAGGAATTTTCAAAGTTTTCATAAAAATAATGCATAATGCATAACATTGTAACCCATCTTTTTCTAGTTTTCATTGAATGGTGTGTGGAAGGACATTCTTTTAAGTTACTGTGCTGGGCGAAACCACGCCGGGTCAGATAGACAGTCGGGAACGGAAGCTTATTTGACTACTTATATGAATTAAATGACATGCTCCCCACCAGGGACTGGGTGAAGCCGGGCCGGGTCAGACAGACAGATAGACAGACAGACAGTCGGGAACGGGAGAGCTTATATGACTACGTATATGAATTAAATTAGATGCTCCCCACCAGGGACTGGGTGAAGCCGGGCCGGGACAGACAGACAAACAGATAGTCGGGAACGGGAGAGCTTATATGACTACGTATATGAATTAAATTAGATGCTCCCCACCAGGGACTGGGTGAAGCCGGGCCCGGTCAGACAGACAGACAGATAGACAGACAGACAGTCGGGAACGGGAGAGCTTATATGACTACGTATATGAATTAAATTAGATGCTCCCCACCAGGGACTGGGTGAAACCGGGCCGGGACAGACAGACAAACAGATAGTCGGGAACGGGAGAGCTTATATGACTACGTATATGAATTAAATTAGATGCTCCCCACCAGGGACTGGGTGAAGCCGGGCCCGGTCAGACAGACAGACAGATAGACAGACAGACAGTCGGGAACGGGAGAGCTTATATGACTACGTATATGAATTAAATTAGATGCTCCCCACCAGGGACTGGGTGAAGCCGGGCCGGGACAGCCAGACAAACAGATAGTCGGGAACGGGAGAGCTTATATGACTACTTATATGAATTAAATGAGATGCTCCCCACCAGGTACTGAGTGAAGCCGGGTCAGCCAGCCAGACAGACAAACAAGCAGACAGACAGACTGATAGATAGATAGATCCCCTCCAGGGCCTGGGCGAAGCCGGGCCGGGTCAGCTAGTATATATATATAATATGATAGGCAGTTTCTTATGTTGATTAAATAACACAGTGCCATAAATAAAGTGCAGTGTCTTTGTTGCATAGACAACTTAAGTAGTGCCTGCTTTTACCACGAGGTCATTTAGAGAATGAAACAAGTGAACACCTGTGTTTTACTCTCACACCTGTGGTTTGATGGTTTAATTATTGCAGGTACCCTCACCTGTGATCCACTCTGAGACAGAACTCATGACACTTGTGCTGGACAGTCTTTATTCCTGTGAAAGGTAGGTAGACTGTTACTATCTGTCCATGAAGAAAAACTTGTCAGTTATTCTATGTCCATGAAGAAAAACTTGTCAGTTATTCTATGTCCATGAAGAAAGACTTGTCAGTTATTCTATTTTTACTTTACTTCTTTCTTTAATTCATTTTGTTGTTGCTGTTATGTTAATATTTTTTGTACTTACTAATAATAGCATTGCATGTGTTTGCTTCTCTTGTCTTTGTTGTTTTCCTCTATTGTCTTCTTTCTCTGTTCATTTAAATTTGAAATTGTCAAATATGAAAAACAAATAGGTCTTAATTATTTATGTTTCCATCCAGATAAGTCATCCTCTTGTCTAAATTAATGCCAAACATAAGAAGAAATAGATCTAATTATTTATGTTTTCATCCAGATCTCCTCTCGGTTTTGCAATACATGGTAGCTCCTGTACCATTATCACTGGGAAGTTGTTAATTTTGTTCATTGTAGTTTATCCAGTCTTTCAGGACTTATTGGAAGGGGAGGGGTTTGGAAGAGATGTGAAAAAAAAAAAGTCGCTTAAAAGTCGACATGGTCGACTTCATTGCACCGGGTTTTATCACATATGGCTCGGTCTCTTTCCGCAGCGTGGAAAGCATCACACACAGCACGAACTCCGTAGCTCCAGCGATGACCCTCAGGCGTCTCCGAAACAATTTGACTCGTGAAACGGACGCGGCCCGGAATCAAACCCACAACCTTCAGAGCCTGAGTCAATCAGCTTGACCACTTCGCCACGGAGACTCCTAAACACCTGGAAGAGGTGTTATAGCTGCTGCTGTTTTATCAATTTCTATTAGCCATACATTGAACCCTCTGGGAAAATGCTGAACCACTTGGATTGCCCCATTGACTGAAGAGTTCCATCCCATTCTGTCATACCCTGCACTTCAAGAAATGAGACAGCTTCTCCTGCCATTGAGTGCAAGAATAGAAAGTGGATTCTTTGGCAGCATGCAGGCTTATCATAACTACAGAATATCACATGATGGTGCCAAGATTACCAAGAGCTAACACTCCATGGCAGTAGTTCAATTAAAAGACAAAAAGATAAAAGTATATATCGACTTTCTTATCATCCTGTTTCGTAATTTTCCTTTTTAATTTGTATCATTAATAGCATTCTGGTAGACAATTTCCATTATATAAGTGTTGATTATTCATTTTAAACATTCTCGGTATGGTTTTAATAGTTTAGTGGTACATTATGAAAATATATTGTGTTCACTTTGGTCTCCAGATTTCTGTTTCACTACTTCTATGCTATTTTTTTTCTTTTCCTTACTAATTTTAATGTGGTTTTGATACTTATGTCTTATTGTACTCTTTTTCCCTCCGGGTATTGGTTTTAATTCTGTTGACAATGAAATACCTATAAACCTGTGGAAGAAACATTACCAACTTCACAGCCGATCTATGTGTGCTGTGCTCAATTATATTATGACCTTGCATACTGATATGCTTCTCCACAGGTGTGAAGTTCAAGTACCAGCTTTGCAGACTCAGCTGGTTTGTGACCCAGGATAGGGGAAGGAGAGCTGTAAACAGTCCCCATGAAAATGGCACTGTGGAACTGAGTCGAGAGGAAAGTAATGGCACTTTGGAACTGAATTGGGAGGAAAGTAATGGCACTTTGGAACTGAGTCAGAAGGAAAGTAATGGCACCTTGGTACTGAATTGGGAGGAAAGTAATGGTACTTTGGTTCTGAATTAGGAGGAAAGTAATGGTACTTTGATACTGAGTCAGGAGGAAAGTAATGGCACTTTGGTACTGAGTCGGGAGGAAAGCAATGGTACTTTGGCACTGAGTCAGGAGGACAGTAATGGTACTTTGGTTCTGAATTAGGAGGAAAGTAATGGTACTTTGGTACTGAGTCAGGAGGAAAGTAATGGCACTTTGGTACTGAGTCAGGAGGAAAGTAATGGCACTTTGGTACTGAGTCAGGAGGAAAGTAATGGCACTTTGGTACTGAGTCAGGAGGAAAGTAATGGCACTTTGGTACTGAGTCAGGAGGAAAGTAATGGCACTTTGGTACTGAGTCGGGAGGAAAGCAATGGTACTTTGGCACTGAGTCAGGAGGAAGTATCACCACCGACCTAACTGTGATAGATGCAAGCCCTTTTCAGGGCTGACATGACTGAACATCAGTGCATTGAACTTAAGTCTTCTAGAGAAGTAAACAACCAATTGTTCCCTTTTTCATTCTAAGCTCACCTACATGTGGTTTTATTTTTGTGGTTATGACTGCATGATACTAATTGATTATATGCAGAGGTATTACCTTTCATTTCTGTTTGCTTCATTTTATTTTACATTCCTATGATTGAGATTTGTTTAACATTTTGAATATTAAGATTGTTCATGTTATGAATTATTTGCACAGAAGTGACCAGTTGGATCTTGCCATAAAAATCTTTGAATGTCTGCCAATTTGGAGCCGTGAGTAAGTAGAACATGTATTTGAATATGTTTTATTAAACAGTATTGACAGTAAAATATGTTAATATGAGAACCTTAGATAAAACAAAGGTAATTAATGTTTTCTTTATTACCAACCCAAGAACAGCTTGGTGTTGTGAGATTGTGTGATTTAGTTGTGAATTAAATGTTGTTAGTAATTTTAGAGCTATCTGATGTGAGATTGTGTGATAACTTTGTTATTGATTTAATATTGTTAAACTGCAGTTTCACATTTCCAGGCAAATTTTTATAGATTATTGAGTGTTGCTTATATTGTACCATCGTCATCATCTAGTGGCTTGTCCTGTACAGAACTTTTTCTCCCATAAGGGTCTTTATAACTGTCCCTCTATCATAAGTCAGATGTTCTGCCTCTCTTGTGATGTGTAAATTATCTGTCACATCTTGATTCCATCGATGGTGTAGTCTTTCTCACCTCTGCATCCCGGTACACACATCCCTCCATAGTTACTGTTTTCACACATTCATATCTCTTGGTTTTACATGCCTGGAATATTTAAATTACCTCAGTATTTTAATGTTCCAATAACTAGTCTTCTTCAATATTGAATTCTTATTGGATAGATCTGTTTGTTAATTTTTTCATGCAGTGAATGTTTAATACTATTTTGTGCCACAAGATGCTCCAATGACCTCAGAGTTGAGTACTCCCAAATTGTTTGGAGGAAAATACAAATCACACAGATTTAGAAACTGTTCTGTTCTACAACCGCATTAATAGCAAGAATACCAGGACTCTTAAGATCAATGCCCTAGTAAAAAATTATGCATCTGAAACGTGATTACTGGGAAGTCTGTAATTGCAATTAACATTCTTCACTGTTAAGCCTTCCTGAAGGTGTTAATAAAAAAAGAAGTAATATTAATTTTAGTTTTAAAAGCCTCTTCATAAAATTGTATATTTTCTTTACGTTGATTTTATACTTTATTAAAAGTATGTGTGGCACTAGAATAAATATATTATCTTATCGAAAGCATGTTTCTTTGATTCATATTGTGCCCACATCACAGTTAAATATTGTGGTAACTTTGCTCTTGCTTTATTTTGACATAATGAGACATAGTGACTTAGAGATATGGTTTCCACTTCTACATGAAAAGTCTTGGGTCAAACTGTAATTGTGGACCATATTTACAAAATAAAGAAGTTGAGCAATTTATACTCTTCCCTGATACCAGGATAGTGGATTGAACATCCAATCTTCTCACATAAATATTGGGGAACCTTTTGAGGCCAGTAAGACACTAAGACACATGTTTGTTGCTCATAGAAGTAGTAGCTCTCTACTTCAGGTTTCTACTTCTTTCTTTTACTTCTTTCTTCTACTTCAATGAGTGCCAAACAATATATATGTGTTTATTCATGCCCAATATTCTCATACAAGTATGAAAAAGTAAAAGTTTCCATGAGCCTGCTGTCCATATTATGGATCCCAAAAAAGTGTGACTTCTTAAAGTTTAGGCCATCATTTAATGCTACCTTGACACTATTGAGTAAATTAAAAAGATAGTCATAGTAGAAATTAATGACATATACATTTCTTATATGGATATGGAAGGCTAGGAGAAAGTATAATAATTTTTTTTTTTAAGTGCATAGGCAGACAGAATTGCCAAAAATAAATTCATGAGCAACGACAAAGCTAAATTTATTGTGGAGGAGCATGTTAAAAGGAAAACTACATACCTATTTTTCAATTGAATAACTTGATAAGTAGAATTATTGCTCACAACTTTAAAGTTAGATGCTTATACAATAGAATTATTGCTCTCAACTTTAATGTTTGATGATCATAGAATTGAATTATTGCTCACAACTTTAATGTTAGTTGCTCCATCCATCCATCATGTGCCATACCGGTAAGCGTGGGCGGTCATGTTTTGCCATCTCACTCGATCACCAGAGTCGTGGATCAGCTCAGTGTTTCTGTCTCGACCATGCCATGAGGCCAAGCCATCCAGGTATTTGCTTCTAGGTCTTCCTCTTGGTCTGTTCCCTTCGATCTTACCAGTTGTCACCAAGTTCTCCAATTCATTTCTTCTCATAACATGCCCAAAAAATTTTGACTGTCTGCGTCTAATATCTCTAATCAGTTTATGATCTTCATTTGTTTCTTGAAGGACTTGTTCATTGGTCTTTCTGGCTGTCCATGGTATTCTTTGCATTTTCCTCAGAAACCACATTTCTATAGCCATCAGATGTTTTTCAGCTTGACTGCTCATTGTCCAAGCTTCACATCCATATAAAAGTACAGGTTCTATGCAGCACCTCAACACTCTTTTTCTCATTTCAATTGGCATCTTTTTATTGGTCAGTATGTTTTTCATCTTGCTAAAGGCTACTTTTGCCATGGCGATTCTTGTTCTAATCTCTTCAAGGCATCTCCCATCAGATGTTATTACTGTTCCGAGATAATTGTACCTATTCACTTGTTGAAGAATATTCCCATTTACTTGTATATTACATTGTGGTATTTTGTTCTTCCTAGTGACGACCATAATCTGTGTCTTTTTACAATTTAATTCTAACCCTCGTTGTTCACTGTGTGTAACAACCGCATCTACTAAATGTTGCAGATCCTGTTCATTGTCTGCAATCAAGACTGTATCATCTGCATATCTAATGTTATTGATGCATCGTCCCCCAATGTTGATTCCTTCCATATCTTCAATATTTCTGAAAAGTTAGTTGCTCATAGAATAAAATTATTGCTCACAACTTTAATGTTAGTTGCTCATAGAATTGAATTATTGCTCACAACTTTAATGTTAGTTGCTCATAGAATTGAATTATTGCTCACAACTTTAATGTTAGTTGCTCATAGAATTGAATTATTGCTCACAACTTTAATGTTTGATGATCATTGAATTGAATTATTGCTCACAACTTTAATGTTAGTTGCTCATAGAATTGGATTATTGCTCACAACTTTAATGTTAGTTGCTCATAGAATAAAATTATTGCTCACAACTTTAATGTTAGTTGCTCATAGAATTGAATTATTGCTCACAACTTTTGTTTGATGATCATAGAATTGAATTATTGCTCACAACTTTAATGTTTGATGATCATAGAATTGAATTATTGCTCACAACTTTAATGTTAGTTGCTCATAGAATAAAATTATTGCTCACAAATTTAATGTTAATTGCTCATAGAATTGAATTATTTCTCACAACTTTAAAGTTAGTTGCTCATAGAATCGAATTATTGCTCACATCTGTAATGTTAGTTGCTCATAGAATAGAATTATTGCTCACAACGTTAATGTTAGTTGCTCATAGAATAGAATTATTGCTCACAACTTTAATGTTTGTTGCTCATAGAATCAAATTATGGTTTCCACTTCTAAATGAAAAGTGTGTGGTGGGGGTATGTGTGTGGGTTGGAGGATGTGTGTGTGGGGGGATGTGTATCGGGGGATGTGTATATGGGTAGGGGATGTGTGTGTGGCTTGGGAGATGTGTTTGTATGGGTGGGGGAATGCATAGGTGTGGGTGGGGGGTGTGTGGGTGGATTGGGAGATGTGTAGGTGGGTGAGGGATGTATAGGTGAGGGATGTGTGTGTGGTAGACATGTGGTGGATGGGGGAATGTGTGTGTGGGTGGGGATGTGTGTGTGTGTGGGGTTGTGTATGTGGGTGGGTGTGTATGTTTGGGTGGCTGGGGGTGTGTGGATGTTGGTGGGTAGTGGGATGTATGGTTGTGGGTGGGTGTGGGGATGTGTGGGTTGGTGTGTGGGTGTGTGTGTGGGGGGGTGGGGGATGTGTGTATGGGTGGGGGATGTATGTCTGGTGGGGATGTGTGTGTGGATGCAGGATGTATGGGTGAGTGGGGGTATATGTATGGGTGGTGGGTGTGTGGGTGGGAGATGTTTGTGGGTGGATGGGGGTGGGTGGGTGGGGAGATGTGTGTGTGGGTGGGGATGTGTGTGTGGCTGAGTGCGGGATGTGTGGGGTGGTTGGGGGATGTGTGTTTGACTGGGTGGTTGGAGGCTGTGTGTGTGATTGGGTGGAGGATGTGTGGGTGAGTGAGTGTGTGTGGGTTGGTGAATGGATGAGGGATGTCTGTGTGGGTGGGGAGATGTGTGTGGGTGGGGAGATGTGTGTGGACAGGGGATGTGTGGGTGGGGGATGGGTGGGTTGGTGGGGGATGTGTCGCATAATATGGTAATATGCATTGTTTATGCTTACAGCATTCATTTGACAATGTTTTTCCTATGTGAATGTATCATGCACTATTGACGAAAGAAAGATAAGTGATTGGAAGGGCTGAATGTAAGACGGGCCTGCGTGCCCGATTTGTGACTCTTTGAAAATAGTGCAATCAATCAATCAACCAGTCAGTCAGTCAATCAATCAATCAATCAATCAGTCAATCAATCAAATTATTGCTCACAACTTTAATGTTAGTTTCTCATAGAATAGAATTACTGCTCACATTTTTAGCTCATCATCATCAACAAGTGCCCTGCCAGCTGGCGTAGGCATTCATGGCTCTCCACAGATCTTGGTCTTTGGTTTTCTGGATCAACTCTGCTGCTGATATTTCTCCATGTCATCGTCTCAATACATCCAGCATCATTTCTCTTGGTCTGCCTCTGCCTCTCTTCCCCTTGATCTTTCCAGTTGTCACGATGTTCTCCAATACCTCTCTTCTCATCACATAACCGAAGAAAAATGATTGTCTCTTTCTTATTGTTGTATATAATGTTCTAGTTTCATTAGCCTGTTTCAGGCAGTCGTTGTTAGTTACTCTGGCAGTCCAAGGAATTTGCAACATTCTTCTCAGGAACCACATCTCTGTTGCTTCTAATTTCTTCTTAATTTGTTCATTTACTTTCCAAGATTCACTGCCATACAGCAAAACTGGTTCTACATAACATTTCAGCACTCTCTTTCTTACATTCAGTGATAGTGACTTATTACATAAGATACTTTTCATTTTCTTAAATGTGGCTTTTGCTTGCCCTATTCTACTCATAATCTCTGTTGTACATCTTCCATCTGATGTTATAAATGCCCCAAGGTATCTAAAATTATCCACTTGGTTAAGAATTTTTCGTTTTGATGAGTGATGTAGCAATACCTCAGGGTTTGTCTTCTCTGTCTAAGATATTCTGAATATTCTTCTCAAAAACCAAATCTCTACAGCATCCAGCTTTCCACAGTTTCATTTCTTGTTCTTCAGCATTCACATCCGTACAGAAAAACAGACCAGGTTAAGTTTTTCAGTAAGCCAATTAATTTTCTTGTTTTGATATTTCTGTTTTTTATAATGTTATCTAATCTATTAAGAAAAAGTCTATGGATATCATGATTCTTTTCTATCATCGTGTCACATCTTCCATCAGGTGTCATAATGTAGTCTGATATTTGAAATAGTTGACCCGCCTGTTTTTTATATCTTTACTTCTACAGAGAGCATTGTGGAATTAGTGGCTTTTAAAAAAAAACCCACCATGCATTAAATTTTGCTAACTTTTAATGAGAATCCTTTCTTCTTGCTCTCCTCCACCATCTTGTCTAGACGGGTTTGCAGATTACTTTCATATAAGTTTAGGTTAAAGGAAAGTAATAGTTGTGTATGTAAGGCTGTGTTTAGTAAGAGTTGAGAGGTAATTTTGTGAGGAATGTCTATATGTTCCCATCAAGACAGGTTTTAATTGCTTTAGTTTTTACAAAGCAATGTTCTTTTCATTTCTGTCATCACATTTCCATTACCTGTCAGCAGTCAGCCTACATTTTCAAAACTGCTCTTTTTCTATATTTATCTTCATTGATAAATATATATGTTGACATATTTATTTTATCATTTGTCATTATTTTTGTTGCATTTCGATATAAATTAGTTTTTCACTTTGCTGTTAACTGACTACAATTTTTTTCAATTCCCATTTATGTTGTTGATAGTAATACTGCGTCATTAGTTTATCAAAGTTGGGTATTTCTATTCCCTTGATTGCAAAGTGATCAAATTGTTGCTTGTCAATATTTTTCTAAACATTCCTTATAATGTACGATTTATTGCCTGGCATATTTCGCTGCATCTCGTCAGGTACATACTGCAGATGTCATACAACGTAGAGTAAAATAACTAGATACATCGTTCAAGCTGAAATATACACATGTTCGCATGGTAATATTATGGTAAACAATTGATATTACTGTGCAAACATGTGTATATTTCAGTTTGAACAATGTATCTAGTTATTTTACTATGTTGTGTGACATCTGCAGTATGCACCTGATGAGATGCAGCAAAATATGCCAGGCAATAAATCACACATTCTATGGTTTGTGTCTTCGTTATTCAAATTCACTACGGGAAAACATTGTTTTGAATTCCTTATAATGTTTTTATGATATAAGTTAACCAGATAAGGAGACAAATGCAACACTGCCTGACTCCATGTTCTAGAGCAAACTTATCTGTTGTCGTTATATATTCTCTCAGCTGCCTTTTATTCACTGTAGTCTTGTTATTATCTGTATGAAGTAAGTTAGGAAGCCCTATTATGTCATTGTGTTCCATAATCATCATGTTCTACTCAGTCAAATGCCTTATACCAGTGTAGGAATCAAGAGTAGATGTGTTGTGTAGAATGGCTTATTGTTACATCAGAGGCTCTGAAGCAAGTAAATAACCTGTTTATATATGCTGTGAACATGTCTCCATGGCGAAGGGTTACGGACACAATTCATAATCCCGTATACCCGGGTTTGAAACTCGGCAGTGCTGGTGTTTTTTTTTCTTTTAAAGGTATAGGTGCCGGTCATTCAGAAAGCAATGGCAAACTACTGAACGTAAAACTTGTTCTAAATCATGAACAGCTAAAATGCTGGGGTTGAATGCTACATCCTGTGAAGGACAAACAACTAAATTTTAGAAAAAAACATAAATGTAGTGCACGGAAAATTTGGTTTTAATTACATGTACTATTATGATTGTTTTCATCTTTCAGCGCTGGCAGAGAATCACAGGAGGTCATGAGGTTACACAAACAAGTTGACCGACTGGAACAGCACATAAGGTAGGATAATTACGTACATATTGATGTCTCTTTATTGTTGTTTACAATTGTTATTTCTTTACTGTTTTTAATGATACATTTCCGCTAATGTTTCTTTTTAATTGATGGAAATTGCAAAACATTATTTTTATCATGATGTTATCTGGATTTTGGAATGTATTTCAGCGCCGCAAAGATTTTACAAAGTCATGGTATAAACAAGACCCTAGCAAGCATCAAAGAGTCTGAGGTAATACACAGAGTCCAGTGTTTGTCATATTTAATCTGTTTAAAATCTTTCTTATCTGAGAGCATCGTTTATTGTTTTTAGTGATGTGAATCAGACAGTAACATTTATATATATATCCGCCAGTGGAGCGGATACATATTCTCATGGATGGGGAGGAAAATGCTGTTGTTGGGGTGTGAAGTGTTGGACTTACATATTCTAGGCTATAACAAATGAGGTGGTGTGATAATTTTCCTCCCTCGTCACCTTCCCTTCCCAGACAATACCCATAAAAGTCTAAAAATATTTCTGGTGCTCATCTTAATGAGGCTGAATTAACCCAGAGCTGCACTAGGTGGAAGAAACTAATCTACCACTGCTGGGACTCAGACCATTGTCTTAGGCAAGCAGCGTAGGAACCGCTGTGCCACTGCATGGTTAAGTACCATGTGATGTCTTGTTGTTTGCAATAGAAATAAAGGAAATTCCATGACAGATGTGTAGAACATTCTAGGCCTTCACTTATATCCATTTGATGGCATTGTGAGATGGTAGACCTGCTGTGTACTTCCTAGATACATCTCTGGTTGACCACAGAATTGTTCTGGTTGAAAACATGTCTCACAGTTACTGGACACTGAACCTTAGATGGATGTTTTGGTGATCCCAATCTAGCTCCAAAATATAAATGTAATATGCCTATTTCAATCTGTGAACATGACATCCTATACATTAACTCCTATGGTAGCATGGCTCCAAAATGTAAATGTAAAACTTCCATTTCATTCTGTGAACATGCTATCCTGTACATTAACTCCTATGGTGTATGTCTTCAAAATGGAATGGTGTGTAATATTTCCATTTAAGTCTGTCAACATGACAACTCACACGTTAGCATGGCTCCAAAATATAAAATTTACATTTCAGTCTGTGAACATGCTATCTGGCAAGAGAATGAATCACCCAAAAAAAACGATTAGAGGAGTTATAATAATACTCAAGGAGAGGTATACTTTACAGCATTGAAAATCACATTTGTTTTATCATTAAAATTAGCAATCTGGACATTTTGAGGGAAGCTAAGTCACAAAGCCAACTTATAACAAACATCAGTAAGAAGCAGTCATCATGTTTTGGTCACATTATGAGGAGACAAAAGCGGGAACATGTGACAATCAGAAAGATTTGCGGGAAGTGAGAGATAGAGGAAGACAGTGGGAGAAAACTCTTGACAGTCTTGTGTTATGGCACGGAAGGGAGTCAACAAATTGATCCTTGCCATCAGGAGATCCCCAAAGAGTACAGAGTAATAGGTGGCCATTCTTTCCCTCCCATAGTAAACGACAAGAGCTGGCAACAAATCTTGGTATCATAGGGACTCACAAACCCTTTTACCACTTCCACACCAGCTGGCAAGACACTTTCTTATATGAGAAATTAATATCAGCAAAGGCATAGCAAAAGTGATTTACATGCTGTTCTACTATTGTTTTCATCTGAAGAACAGCCTGCTATCATGAAATTGTAGTTTTTAACGTGTGGATTTCATCTTAATAAGAATTGCTTGTTTTTTGGGGTGTAATTTGTGTTCAATGTTGAGTGTTGCTCAGGATTCGTGGTCTCGGTTACCAGCTTCAAAGTAGTTAAAACCTGCGGTGTGTGAAAGTCTGAACATGTTTCTGGTTACATAGCTTTATTTTTGTTTAATAAAATATCTTACATGCACTTTGTGAATGGATGAGAGTTAGCATTTCAAGTGAATACTACTGTTGTTTCAACATGTTAGTTTTTTTTTTAATGTTCTGAGCCTCCTAATTTATCACGTGCATGCCTAATTCTTAACCTTTTGAAAATGAAGTTTGTTAGTTTGTTCATATCTTAATCTTAGAAGTCTATACATTCCTTCTACTACTTCAAAATCATAGGGAAGTACAACAGCCTTGGGCTTTGTTTCTGCATTCTTTCTCAACTGATGTGGAATGTTTCAATTAACATATATTATATTAAATGCATACAATTTCTTCATAAATGAAACAGGTTTTCTTATTCTGACATTTATCAATTTAAAAAATTTCATAGACGGTTCAGTTAAGTGTCATTATAAAGTTAGTTACATTGCACTGTTGCTTCTTGTTTGTGGCCCAGTTAGTTATATTGCTCTATTTCATCTTGTCTGTGGCCCAGTGAGTTGTACTGTTGCATCTTGTCATGGCCCAATGAGTTACATTGCGCTGTCCTATCTTATCTGTGACTCATTGAGTTACATTGTGCTGTGTTACATTGTGTCAAAAGTGGTGCAGCCATCTTAAAACTATCCTTATTTAGTCACGTGCTGAACACTCTTGACATCCTTAACAGCAATATTGACAGGCTACAAGACAATGGCATGGTTATTGTAATTTCTATCACACCTGCTCTGGCTATGTGAAGTGTTAGGATCATCACATTTTGTAGGCCAAAAAGTATAGGGTGGCCAATCTTTCCCTCCCATAGTGAATGGTGAGAGCTGGCAACAAATTTTGGTATCTTAGGGACTCACAAACACCTTTACCACTTTGAAGTGAAGGTACACAAGAGCAAGAACTAAGTGTAAGAATATATGATTTTTTTTTTAAAAAGTCGACAGGGTCGACTCTAATGCACTGGGTTTTTCCCCATATGGCTCAATCTCATTCTGCAGCGAACTGCAAAAAGCGTTGTACAAAGCACAAACTCCGTAGTTCCATCGATGGCCCCCAGGAGTCTCCAAAAAAAGATGCATTCGTAAACCAAAGGACGTGGCCCGGAATTGAACCCACACTCTTTGGAGCTCGAGTCAGACGGCTTGACCACTTCACCACGGAGACTCCAATGAGAATATATGATTTTTTTTTTTTTTAAATTCGCATATCCTTTTACAGGACATCGCTGTCAACATCAGCATCTTTCAGCTGTCTGTTGATTTCTTGACAAGATTACGCTCAGTAGTTTGCCATTGCTTTCTGAGCGGCCGGCTCAGTTATCCCGCAAGTCACCAGCGGCGGATGAACCGCTCCCAGTTTTCGCCGGCTACGAGACTCTGCGTGATAAACGGGATTACGGAGAAAGTGGTATAACCCCTCGGCCTGAGAGACCGGAATATATGATTAGTCTATCATAATACATGTTTCTTTCCCTCCCCTGCCCCCTTTATTGTGGTGACAGTTGATTGTCATATGTGGATTAGTGATTGCTTTCTTATTCTGTCAGAACAATCCTGAGGAAGCAAGGAGTCTGTTGGTCAAGCTGACCAGACTGGCAAGTAAAAGGTAGGTGTATTTTGTTTGTGGTGTAAAGTAGTACCATAAGTTGAGATGTCAGTTTGAGAAAGAAATGTATGCACATGCGTGCATATGTGGAAGAGGGAGTGAGTTAGTGAGAGAGAGAGATGAAAGAGAATGAGGATGTGTGAAAAAACATGTTTTTGTATGTGTGTGATAGCATTTTAAAGACACAAAATGTGAGAAAGATTATTGTTAGTCTGTGAAGGTTAGAGATTAATTATTATACAATCACTTCTCTTTTTTTTTTTTTTTTTGTTACACTTTTGTTCCATTTTCTATCATCACAAACACATATATGTAAATACAGTCACTGAATCACATAGACATATAGATTTTAAACATAAATTTCAACACATATTGGCATCCATATGCACACATATAATTTCTTGTAGTTCAAGAATGACATGTTCCCAGTCATTGATAAATATTTTCTGTCTGTCATTGTTGAAGCATCTTTCATTCAATGTGTGTAATTCCTATCAGGCCTCTCCCTTTGAGTGACCTGGAGTGGCACAAGCTGCATGAGGATGTGATGTCACTACAGAGCAAAGTATATCACTGCATTCCTCAGAGTGTCTGCCATGAGGTAAATCATTTGTAATGTTAGCAGTAACACTAGAATGAAGAAATACAGTAGTTATATGGGATGGGGAGGGGGGATTCACACCATAAGACATAAATGTTACATTTAAAGGAATAGCTTTTTAAAATAATTTATAGAATATTTGAAGACTGAAATAACTACAATAAATGTTACATTTGAAGGAATAGCTTTTTAAATAATTTATAGAATAGTTAAAGACTGAAATAACTTCAATGCAAATGTTGAAATGATTTTCAGAGCAGATTGGTTACCAGGTTTGCATCAAAGGTTGGCAGCAATTGATCTCCAGTACTGTCTCTTTGTGAAATAAAGATACTTCACATCCAAATGTTGTCACAGGAAAGACGCATGCTCTCAAAATTTTTACTTTGTTTGCTGGTGTTATGCCAAAGGTTCTTCATGCTATATAATTCTTTGAATTGCTCTATGGACCACTGTGTGAACTGAAAAAGACAGTTAAATTCATACAAGAGACAACATTGCAGATATAGACATATTTCAAGCGAATGAAAGAAGAAAAATTGCTATTTACAGTCTCCGAGTTCTTGTGAATAGTCCCCATTGTTAGTAATTATGGCACCATGGTAATCACAGTTTGTGACTTTTTAAATGTATTCATTTCTGATTGTAATTTGTAGTTGACATACAGTTTTGTCATTGGACCTTACTTGTGCTTTTTTAATGTTCAGAAAAAGATTTAGATCTTTATTGTGTCTTTTGATAGATATGATTAATTGTTACAATATCTTGATGCTGTTTGAGAGGAGAACTGTATCATCAGTATATATCAGTTGTAGAATAAAATTTTCATTAATTTTAATTTATCATCAATTTAACAGGTTTCATCTTTTTAAACATTTCTAGTTACATTTGTTTGCCTAGATGTTTAACAGTTAGGAGGAGGGAATGTAACCGTAACTTAATCCCTTTACACCTCATACCATTTTATGTTTCACCAGCCCCTCTGACAGCTCTTGCTCATGTTAACATTTCACTTAAGTAGATCACATGTGCCACTCTCCCTGGTGAAGGTGTTAAGGATGCTGTTCGTAATCCCGTATACCCACGTATGAAACATGGCTGCACGAGATTTGGTAGCTGGTCATGCCACGTTGGTTTCTTACAGAAAGGTATGTGAGCCGGTCATTCAGAAAGCAATGGCAAACTACTGAACGTAAAATTTGCCAAGATATCAGAAGCAGCTGGAAAATGCTGGTGTTGACTGCAATGTCCTGTAAATAGGATATGCAAAAAAAGATCACATGTGCTAGAAACCTCATGTCTCTTGTGACGTCCTGCAGTTTCTGATGTTGAATATAGTCGAAGGTTTTACTGTAGTCTATGAAGCAAGTATGAACATCTCAGTTGTTCTATATACATCTCTCAAGATATGGTCCCTGGTGCCTCTGCCTTGTCAGCAGCTTGTCTGTGAGTAAGGGTAAGAGATCCTCTTACACACCGTAGGGTACATTGGGCAAATGGTGCTAGTCCCATATTTTTGAAGACCAATTAGCACTTGATGAGTTATCTGGTCAGTGTCACACTGGTCGCCTTTACTTCTCACAACATTTCCTGGTGCCTATATTTGGCTCGGTTGACCTGGGAACTCTGGTCAGTTTTTTTAAAAAATCCACCTTAATAGGGATTTGAACACATGACCACCAGATTGGCAGGCCAGCGTGCTAGCCACTGCCCCTCTGCAGCCTGCCTGTACTTCATGTGTATTTCATTCCACCTTCATTTATTCATGATGATTCGCTGGCGTGGCTGACTAAATATACACATGAAAATATACTCATAGGCACATGTCCTTCTTGTTATTAGGTATTACTGCAAACACATCATTGTTAGCTTTCCTTCCCCTTAATCAGTTCACTGCTCCCAGATGGCGTGAAACCAAACACTTTGATAACCACTGCTTTACATGATATTCAGTAGTGTGTAATGTGCTATTTCTTTGTTTCAGATATTTGTTGAGAGCTTGATGTGTTCTGGAAGGCAAGAGACCATTCATTTAGCAGGTATGCTAGCATATAAAGGACCCCTTTTTACTCTGTGAGGTATATAATGCTAGCTCCATATATTTTTGACCAATTGGCACTCGGTGGGTGGTTTGGTCAATATCTGACCAGTTGCTTTTATTTCTCTTGAAATCTCCTGGTACCTTTTTAAGGCTGGGTCAACCTGAAGCCCTGATCAGTGAAAAACATCTCTGCCTCGAGGAGGATTTGAACACTGTGCTGAAGAGCAAGCATTAAAGCCTCCGTGCTACGAAAACCTCCCATTCTAGCACATTTGATGTTACTTCACTCTCTCCAGCCATTCCCTGGAATAGAGGTTTCGGATAGTAGATTGATTGATTGATTTAGGAACCGACATCACAGCATTCGGGGCATTCCCATAAGCGCTCTGTCCCCATCCTCAGAAGCCAGCGAAGAGTTCCAACCCCAATAGTATTGTATGGTGAATTTAAGAGGCTTATAAGCATATTTCTTAGTCTTTCATAATACACCTATAGAAGGATGTGTCTGGGTAGATGACTGATGCCCACAAATCTGAAGGTATATAAAGTAGTTACACTGCCTCTCTTGTTGTTTATTTAGTCTGTAAAATTTCCAGTGCAGACTTGGCAAATGCAAGTTCATCAAATTGCTTTACTATTCAGTAATTACATGTTATTTGGTTTATTGCGTTCATTAGTTTTCACCCACACTTATGGTGTCAGGAAATCCATTTCACTTTAAAAAAAATGATGTTCAGGCTTCATTTAACTGTCCGTTTACATGTTATAATTGGGACATTTATGGTGTTTCTTTTCAGCTTTTGCTTACGGATGTCTGTTGCTTACTTTTCTTCCTATGGTCAGGAAATGTATGTCATAGAGTCCTGTCTGTAGTAGCAGTGACTTAAACTCGTGCTACAGTGACATTCTGACTTGCACAACATTGAAAAACACATTAAGAAAACTAATTCAATCAAGAAAACCAATGGCATGCCATCCTTTCCTTTGACATGCCATCCTTTCCTTTGACATACTCTCACAGTCACTTATGCAGTGCTTTAGATTTGATGTCATGCACTGTACGGCGATTCTCCTTGTGTGTTCTATGTGATGAGACTAGAGTACTTATGAAGATATCCGTGTGCAGTGAGAGTGATCCCTTATAATCCAAAAAAAAAAGGTCCAATCCATTTATGCAGAAATAATAAAATCTCTGTATGTTGCTGTAAACTCTAGCTGTAATTAATTCACTTCACATGGTCGCCAGTGTTATGTTGCACGAGCAGACATGTTTGTAGAAGTTAACAGTCTCAAACTAAAATTAAAGTTTACTATTGTATTTAGCTTTTGTGACATCATTTGCTTTCAAGAAATAAATCATGTCATATCTTCAGTCACTTGTTTTACCTTGGTTTTAAGTTGACTAGAAGTCTCATAGATCTTCACAATACGTGTTCTCATCTTGTCAGATACTGTTCCCAACCTTTACCAGTAAACATATGTCATGAAGTGAATCCTAATTAACTATACTAAATAAGATGTTAAGAAAAAAAAATATGAATATTTTTGAAGTTTTTAAAATACAGCTTCAGTATATGTGAATCTTTGCTGGTGGAGTGGTTAGTACACTGGCCTACCATTGCAGTAGACTGGGATTCAAATTATAGTAGTCATTTCTAGCCATCTTCAGGGTAATTCCAGCCTCATACAGTTTGTGCCAGCTGTGAAAATGAAAGGACTAGGTGTGGCACTCACAATATCACATCATATGCAATTTTGTCAAATAATAAAAATATATGCCTAATAAAAATTATTAAAGTAACTAGGCCCATTTCCATTATTGTAAACACTTTGTACAGAAACTGGTAGAATAAATATTTAATGTCACGATTACATTATTTGTTATTGTGGTTCTGAATAAATATCATTAGGCTAACTGTAAAACAGGTACAGATAGAGGGAGAGTAGTTGAAGGGTTAATAGCCTGGGTGCTCAATCACGTCACTATCCTTTACCTTAGGTTGATAACAGGGTAATTAATACCTTACTGACCGAGTTTAAGGTAATTCTTCTTAGCTCAGGCAAGAAAGGTTCAGTAAACTTTAACAGAGGGGCGTCTGTCCTCTAGTTAGTGTGAGACCACCACCAAAAACCTTACAAGGCCTAACACATAATCTCTATCTCTGTGTTTCTTCATCTTCGTCTATGATGTGTAGCGTTAGTGGTCATGACTGTCCATAGCCTTCTGTCTGTTGTGCTACCAATCATTTCTTCTATGCTATGATGTCAAACTGTCCAACATCTTCTCTCTTGGTCTTCCCATGTCTCTCTTCCCCTCCATCCTTGCTGTCATGACAACATACTCCATCTTTCCTCTTCTCATGGCATGCCCAAAGAGTGTAGACTGTCTTCTTGTGATGTAAGATTTGTATGTTTCATGGAATATAAACATGGTTACATTTTGTTCAGCAAGTGTTTACACCAGGCTCTTCTAAATAAGAGAGACATCATTGCTGGGGACTATCAGTAGTTGTTTAACATTATTACAATGGCACTAACACATACATTATTTCACTAAGGTAAAAGTAACATGTTAATGAACAAAATACAGACATTACAAACTGTGTTTCTAACTGATGGACTGCATTCCCAGGTCAGATGTTAGAGAGAAGCAGTGTGACCACCAAGTCACATCAGTTTCCGAAAGTGACAAGCACTGATAAAGTTCCTTATTCCAGGGCCGTAGATCTGGTGTTGTGTTCAGCAAAGGAATACTTTGATTCTTCTGCAAATCTTAATGATCCCTGTATGGATCTAGCAAGGTATTTGTTTTATGTAGTCACATTAGTATTGTAGGGTTCAAAACCCCTCAGAAAATGTGGGGTTTAGCATACAATTATTGTGTTCAGTCTACCATAGTCTAGTTTATTTACATAAGTTTAGCATCTAAGGAAAATGTTCTTAGAACTGCCAAATTATTTTTATCATAGAAAAACACTACTTATATGAAGCTGCTGTGGCTAACACCCCCTGGTTTAATGGTCTTGGTTCAAATTTCCCTCAGGGCTAAATTGTTTTGTGATCACATGGCTCTGGTGTCGGCCAAGCCTCATATAAATGGTACCAGAAAGTGATCTATGGTTTCTGGTATGATACTGGCCATATCACCCACGAAGTGCTGCTTGGTCAAGAAAATATAGGCCTGGCACCATCATGTAGCAGGTCCTTTGAAGAAAGTCGCTCTCATCACGGCACACTGAAACGTTTGTCACTCCCTTGCCATTTCTTACCTCATGCACCTTCATGACCAAGGTGTCTGCAACCATCTTTGTGCTGGTTGAACCCTGCCTGTTTGCACAGAAACCATGCCCTATCACTGTTATTTCCAAGCCACTGTGACATTTAATATTGCCAAGGTATTTTAGTTTCCAAGATACGCATGTTCATGAGCCAGTTTTCATCAGTGTTTAGATCTTGTAGAATGTCAGTATGTCACTTCTTGATCCACACATTAAAAAAATGTTTCTGCAGCATTTGAGCTCAAAAACTCAAGTTTTATTCTTTTGTGATTGTGAAATGGACTGTAACTCACATCCATATGTTGCCACAGGAAAGATTCATATTCTCAGATATGTTACTTTAACCTGTTTTCTTGTGTTGTGCCACAGGTTCTTAATAGGTCTGGCATGTTGGCATAAGCACAGGTTCCTTTTCTTGACTGGACTGGCTAAATGGAGCCATGTATTTTATTTTATAACTTGAAGTAGGGCATCATATGGGAGAAGCAGTGGTTGCCATGCTAGAGTGTGTTCTTTGTTGTTTTAAGGTGCAAAATGTTAATTTGCTTTTGTTTTGTATCTTAATTTGCGGTATCTTTGTTTAGAATGCTTCTGTAGACTAAAACATCCAGCAGTATCATGCTTACTTATTGTGTACCATAGTGTGATAATGACAGCTTACAAGAATTATAAGTCGCTTCAATTTCAGTCTTCTTTCAAATTCTTTCTTGTGTTAGATTCTAGTTCTGGTCATTTCAAATCTGACAACTGCAAACATTTTAGCCAGTAGTATTACAGACTGTATGTATTGTCTGAGAATAGTGATATATCTTTTTTGTTAGATACAGATTATTATGGAAGAAATTTTTTTCTCAGGCATATTGTATATTATGTTGTCATATTTGGGCTCACATAGAAATCTGCTAAGGATTAATGCATATATAATATACAAACAGACTAATTTTAAAAATATGTAACAATTATGCTTATTATAATAGTCTTAATTTTTGGAATAATATAAGTAACACAAAATTTAATTACTTCTGAGCACAGAAGCTGCAAGTAAAAATGTTCATTGTTATTATTAGAGTTGTTCAATTACAAACTTTATGATTTGTCACCTCTGAATTGTACCATTGTTTCTTTCACAACTGAGAGGATATTGTAGTTATAATTGTTTAGTAAGTACTGAGTGGGAGATTGGCACCTTGCTGTCTTTACACACGAAAGTATGTGGATTGGAATTAGGCCAGAATTCCATCGCACAATGTCTGGACATGGATTCAGAGAATGTGTTGCCCATGCAGCAAGATCCCCCTCTCAGCCTTGACTTGTTTACGCCAGAGGAAAGGATAACCAGGACGTCTGGAACAAGGTAGGCTGCAGATGCTGGTGGCTCTGCGTCAAGCCTCCAAGAGCAGGAGGTGGGTAGTGGCCAGGCCCTCACATCCGAGGGATTTGACTTAGAGGCGTTCAGCCATATCCCTCAGCTGAGTGCCTCCAAGTGTCTGGACCGGTATGAGCATGTACATCTGTCATTGTAAGTGTCTGGACCCATAAAAGCGTGTATTACTGTCAGGCTCCTGGCCTGACACAGTGCTGTCTTCAGTGTGGACCCCGCCACCAGCGAGAATCGGCCCGCTGGAGATGTTGCTTATCTATGTTGTGAACAAATCTCCCGACTGAATAAGTAAAGAAATTATAAAAGTAGTGGTATTTCAATTGCGCTTGCGCTCCCTCCTATGCTACACCCTTCATGTGTCTTCACAAAGTCCGACTAGAGTCAAGCTCAACAGGGTCTTCTTTCCCCGCTGATTCTTCCAAGCCCGTTCCCTTGCCTGTGGTTTCACTAGATAATAGATAGGGACAAGTAAGTACTACAGTTGTAGAAATATGAGCATAAGTAAAACAACATGAATATCATTTGCTGTTGTAAATTGTACTTGTGAACTTGCAATGAAATTCTCATGCTGACCATTTGTCAGTTGAAGTTTGTAATGTCATTAAAAATACTTGTTGTCACTTAGATAATTGGATAAAATGTAAGCGACATACATTACTTCACTAATGATTACATAGCACTTTAAGATCAGCTGTGCATATACCAGAATTTACATATAATTGTTTTAATCAAGTGGTTTTTACATAGAGACTAAAATATTCTTTTTGTAAATTATGCACAACTTTCTTTGTTTTAAATTTAAGGTCTTGTCTAAATCTGATCTTGGATTCTCCACAACCAATCCAGGAGGAGCTGGACTTAATTGCTTCCCTGGCACTCCTGGATGAATTTGGTGTGTCAGTGCTTCCTCTCCAAGGTATTAGTTTTGCCTTCTTATGTTACATATAACATATTGAAAAGAGTACATGATTATAAGCATTTATGTTTCTAATGATTACAGCCAAAATGAGTAAACTGGACAATTTGAAGGAGGCTAAGTCACAAAGACAACTTATCACAAACATCAGAAAGAGGCAGTTTATTTTTTGGCCACATAATGAGAAGACAAAAGTTGTGACAACTGGAAACATATGTAGAAAGAGAGATGGAGGAAGACATCGTGAGAAAATTCTTGACAGTCTTGTGTCAGAGCACAGGGAGGTAGTCAACACACAAATTGATCTATGCTGTTGGAGATCACAAGATATGGAAAAGTATGATCACCCATACTGGTCATCAAGGTATTTGATGATGATGTGACTAATAATGTTTTTATACAAAAGAGAAGAGACTGAAAATTTGTTACGATGCTCAATTGTCTTTCTCCTATTGCCTGTGTTTGCAAATTGTTAAACGCATGTCAGTTATCATGTCCAAAAATATATCTCACCTGTTTGTAAATTCTGAAAATATATATATATATATATATATATATATATATATATATATATATATATATATATATATATATATATATATATATATATATATATATATATATATAATGCAAGCCTGGCTTGTTGTAAATGAAACGTTTATCAGTATACAAAGTTTACTGTGGGGCTTTGGGTCAGGATTCTTGTGTGTCTTGCTCCCATTTCCTATGTCTGAAAGCTTTTAAACACACCAGTTATGTCCAAAATATTTCTCACTTGTGTATAAATTCTGAAAGCACAGCTTTATTATAAGTGAAACTTGTATCAGCATGTAGAGTTTACAGTGGAATAATTGTATGTAATAATAAAAGAATGACATTGTAATTTTTGGAGTAAGTGGTATCATAGAATTATATACCAAAAGCTTGTTGTTTGTCCATCAAGAATGATGATGACCATTCATTTCATCCAGTGGGGTTGAAGGTGTGGAGCAGTGGGTTCTAAGATGGCTGATAAGGCCTATTTTGGCTCGAAATGTTCTTTGACAATGTGGGCAAAGAATGCTTGACGTCTCTGGAGGAGGATTTCCTGCAGTGGTTTTTCTGTCCTGCCTTTTCTTCACAGCTCTTGCAGTCCTGGTTGCCTCACATATGACTGCACCTTTGTGCAATGATGCACGCCACGAATTTCGGTCTCTGGCTGCAGCCTCCCAGGTGTCATGATGAATTCCAAAAGCATTCAGTGAAATTTTCAGAGTGTCTTTAAAACGTTTCCTCTGGCCACCTTGGGAGCGTTTGCCACAACGCAGTTCGCTGTAGAAAATTCGTTTAGGGAGCCTGTGATCTGGCATGCGAGTCAAGTGACCAGCCCAGCGAATCTGATTCTTCATCAGTAGAGTGTGGATACTGGGCATGGATGCTCTTTCTAGGACTTCAGTGTCTGGAATCTTGTCCTGCCATTTAATCTTCAGGAGCTTCCTTAGGCAGACTGTGTGGAAGTGGTTTAATTTCCTAGCGTGTCGCTGATAAACAGTCCAGGTTTCACAAGCATATAGCAGTGTGGATAATACAACTGCTTTGTAGACTTTTAGCTTTGTTTGCAGGCTTATTCCAGTTCTGTCCCATACATTCTTGTACAGTCTGCCAAAAGCTGCACTGGCCTTGGAGATTCTTGCATTCACTTCGTCATCGATTGTGGCAGCTTGTGACACGGTGCTGCCAAGATAGGTGAATTTGTCCACAACACTTAGTCTATGATCATTCACTTTGATATTCGGCACAGTGTGATTATTCCCTGGAGCTGGCTGGTACATAACTACAGTCTTCTCCAAGTTGATATTGAGAAAAAGCTTAATCATTTTGTCAAGGGGGCACATTATACGTTATCTCATTTCTGTTTACTTATCAAGGCATATGTTATCTTATAGTCTCTGTACTTGTCAAGGTATGTGTTATCTTATAGTCTCTTCTCAGGGTATATGTTACCTTATAGTCTCTTTACTTGTCAAGGTATATGTTATCTTATAGTCTCTTTACTTGTCAAGGTAAATATTATCTTATAGTCTCTTTACTTGTCAAGGTATATGTTATCTTATAGTCTCTGTACTTGCCAAGGTAAATTTTATCTTATAGTCTCTGTGCTTGTCAAGGTATATGTTATCTTATAGTCTCTGTACTTGTCAAGGTATGTGTTATCTTATAGTCTCCTTTACTTGTCAAGGTATATGTTATCTTATAGTCTCTGTACTTGTCAGGGTATATGTTATCTTATAGTCTTTTTACTTGTCAAGGTATATGTTATCTTATAGTCTCTGTACTTGTCAAGGTATGTGTTATCTTATAGTCTCCTTTACTTGTCAAGGTATATGTTATCTTATAGTCTCTGTACTTGTCAAGGTATGTGTTATCTTATAGTCTCCTTTACTTGTCAAGGTATATGTTATCTTATAGTCTCTTCTCAGGGTATATGTTATCTTATAGTCTCTTCTCAGGGTATATGTTATCTTATGTCTCTTCACTTGTCAGGGTATATGTTATCTTATAGTCTCATTACTTGTCAGGGATATATTATCTTATAGTCTCTTTATGTGTCATGGTATATGTTGCCTCATTTTCTGTTTACACTGCATAGCCGTACTGGTAAGAAGAAATAAACCTATTGTAGAAATTGATCCCGGACCATTGTCTTCATAAGCAAGTGCACTAGCCTCTATATATATATATATATATATATATTGCTGCAGCTTTCATTATGATTAGGCCTAGAATATATGAAAATCTAACATTTCACACCTCAACAGCAACCTCAGCCCTGGGACTACCTTTGTTAACTTGTTATAAAGTAGTATCAGCACTTGTGGCAGCACATTGGCTAGCACACTTTCTTGGTGGTCATGTGTTTGAATCTTCATTGAGGATAGGGATTTCTTTTTAATTGAACCAGGCTCTCAGGTTGAGCCAGTCTAAAATTGGGAACAAGAAATTTCTTAGGAACTAACGGCAGCTGGTGAAATTGTCCTCATGACTTCTCAAGTGCCGATTTGTCTATACTGTGGGTTTAGCACATATACCAAATATCCTTCAACACATGGGTAAAGGTCCTTTGTTTATTTTTTTACTAAAGCAGTATCGTTGTATGCTATATTACATACATTATATATAATGTTTCACTATGAGAAGAGATAAACTAGAGAACTTGGTGACAACTGGCAAGATTGAGGGGAAAAGAACAAGTAGAAGACAGAAGTAAATATTTGGATGGCTTGACCACATGGCATAGAACAACAAGAACACAGAGCTGATCTACAACTCTGGTGATCGTGTGAGATGGTGAAAGATCACTGCCCACACTTACAACATGGCACATGTTAATGATGATATAATGTTTATTGGATACATTGTTCATTGAATCTAGAAAAGTAACACCATTTACATACTATTCAGATACTAGGGATATAATGCTTTTTTAGCTTTTTCAGTCAGCAAATGGCTCAGTGGGAAAGAGCAGGTATTTAGCAATTGTAGTAATAATCAGTAGCTGGCCGAGTGGCTAGAATGCCAGATTCTTCTTTGGGAGACCCGGGTTTGAATCCTTGGTAAGGTGTGGAGTTTTTTTGTCGGGGGATAAAGAAAACTCTAACCTGCACAGTTCGCGGCGACTGCAATAGCCAGGCGGGCTTAATTCCTCAGGCTCGAGACCTCGAGTACCGCTAGGAACTATATTGGCAGTAAATGACAGTTTATGATGACAGTAATAATGTGAAATGGTTAATTCACTTTTAGTTTGTGTCATGAATACTTGAGAAATGTCACCCTTACAACCATGATTGCTTTTTACACTGTTGTCATACATTTAGTTCGTTTGAGCAAGAATAGACTTGAACTTGTGACCAAGGCAGTGACCACTAAACCAACCAGCTATAAACAGACTCAAAGGGTATGTTTCAAATAATCATGTTGTTGTTGTAATTTGTTCTTATTTGTCTGTTCCTGGTTCTCAATATTAAAAAAATGCAGAATATATAGACATGTGGTAACAAATCTGTGCTTTGTTTGAGCTTATTATTAGTTAACTTAGGGAGTCTCCGTGGCGAAGTGGTCAAGCCGTCTGACTCAGGCTTTGAAGGTTGTGGGCTAGATTCTGGGCCACGTCCTTCAGTTCACGAGTGCATGTTTTTGGAGACTCCTGAGGGTCGTCACTGGAGCTACGGAATTGTTGCTTTGTGTGATGCTTTTTGCACTGCAGAAAGAGACTGAGCCATATGGGATAAAAACCCGGTGCAATGAAATCGACCCTGTCAAGTTTTTAAGCAACATTTTTAATTAGTTACTTTATTGTTTCTAAGTAAAGGTTTAATAAAATTGGAACTGCGGTAAAGCTGTGGAAAAGTAAACAATATAAAATAACACAAAGTAATGCAGCTTTACAGAACACAATTACGGAAAACACAGGATGTTGCGGCGAATAGCCTTCATCAACAACAAAAATTCATACACAAAACACAACATGTAAGGGAAGACACTACAGCGACTGCGTTAATGCATAAGAATGGGATGAGAATTATGGGTAGATAAAAAAATAAGAACAATGAAAAGAAAAAGAAAAAAAAATTGCCATATCTGAGAATCCCAGGCTGTGATACTAACCTGATCTAAAGATTGAAACATTTGTTACTTGAATACTGAATAGTATTTCTGACCTCTGTGATTATATGTATATATTGTTGTTATTTTTGCCTCAACAGCTGTTACGACTTGGCCATTTATTATGTATACCTTGCAAAGACAACAATGAGAGAGAAGGAATTATCCTGCAGATGTGTGCTGAAGCTGCTGTGACTGTAAGTACATGTTTCACTTTCAATGTGATGAGATCCATTACTTACCTGGGAAGACTAACCCAGTCCGCAAATGCCAGGAAGAAGTTGGAGTCAGCCAGAAGGTGCAAATATCATAGCTTTGCTGTAAAGAGTCACAACACAATTATGTCAAAATTTTAAAAAAAATATTGGACAAGTGTTCAAAAAGTAGTAGTTCTTTACTTTCTAATCTATAATTTCCAGAAAATTGCCACAATAAAATTGTTCATCAGGTTTCAATTTTGCTTTATACCATTGGCTTTTTGCATTTGATGAATAACCACTATTTAAACATCTAAGTGGTTCTCAACCGGTGGGGAAGTCCCCCCAGGGGGGAATTTTAGGGTTTCCAGGGGGGAAATTAAGATTATTTCTAGATTGTGTTAATACAAGAACCGATTACTTGATATGCGTTAATACAAGAACCGATTACTTGATATTGTTTTTCCCTTCATACTTTGCGGTTCTGTACGTATCGCCCTTCTGAAATTAATTTTATAACGTAAGTAGATCTGCAAATCACATTTTATGTAGATGTCTAGACATGTTTTAGTATGTGCTATTAAATTTAGCTTCAATTATTACGTATACTGTGTAGGGGCTGGGGTACATTTTTAGGGAGGAAATACAGGGGGGGGGGGGGGGGGGGGGGGGGGGGAAATGACGTTCTAAAAATATGGTGAGGCAGGAATGACGTCCTAAAAATATGGTGAAGAGGGGCACGGGCCAAAAAAGGTTGAGAACCACTGATTCTATCTGAACATTATTCAGCAGACTCTTACATCATTTTAAAGTTGTTTGGTCAACATCTGTGGTTTAGGGTAGTGAACACAGTTGAATCCAAAACTGACATCACAGTACTGAGGACATTCCATAAGTGCTCCATCCTCATCCTTAACAGCCAGCGAACAGTGTCAATACTAATGGCATCAGCCGTAGTCTGACCATGTGACTGTCTGACCCTTGGAGCACTGGCTATCGCCTTGATCCTGCATCCACTCTCCACCGCCCCACCCTCTCCATGCCATGATGACTAATCTGTTCATCTACGCTATCTATCCATCTACACTCTATTTGTGATCCAACCACATCTGTCCCACCATGCACCAGCACACCACCCAACAGTGCAGACCCAGCCAACCCATCCGCCAGTCCACCTCCCACTACACCAGCACGTTCTGGGAACAAGATCCAGTAGACGCTCCCTATCTTTGAACCCTGAACTGAGGCATGCTTGTTCTCACAAAGCCTCAATCCCTCTCAGCATGTCCTGCAACACAGTGGGTTCAAAGTCAAACACAAGGCTATTTGGGAGCAGATCACTTTGCATTGATTTTCATAATAGTATGAGTGTCGACCATTCAGACAGTAATCCAGGCAATCAAGATAGCAACAGAAAAACTACTAAATACCAACCATGGTACACAGCCTGCTATTGGCAGATGTAAAATCAGTACTTGAGGCACTCCTGATTGGGAAATTACCAGTACTATGGACACTACTTTCTGAACTTTGCAGCCAGCATAAGGTCACCATACAGTGGATACCATCTCACTGTGGAGTACCCTGAAATGAGAGAGCTGATTGAATGGCTAAGGAAGGAGCAATAGAAGAACAACCTATGTACCTGTTACATACCACCAAAAGAAAAGAATAATCAGATCCGTCAGAAAGCCACCAAAGCCTGTTCAAGATGACTACCACCTTATGGACAGACCAGAACAAATAATTATTCTGCGACTCAGAACATGATATAATAGATTACGAAACCACATGTTTACAAAATTCAAGATTGGTGAAATAGCCATGTGCATATGTGGATTGGCGCAACAGACAGCAGATCACACTCCAAGACTGCCCAAAATATGACATATATAGGCAAACCTTCTGGCCTGGAAACGCAACAGTCGAAGATAAGTTAATTATATGAACCACTGTGTGAACTAAAAAAGACAGTGAAGTTCATACAAGAGACAACATTGCAGTTATAGACAAATTTCAAGCAAAATAAAGAAGACCATTCAGAAAGGAATGACAAACTACTGAATGTAAAATTGCCTAGGAAATATCTCAAACATTCACTAAATGTTGGTGTTGATTGTGACACCCTTTCAAGGACATACAACTAACTTTTGGTGACAGAAATAAACTACATGCATTGCACTGGTTACAAAGTTATTGAGCTAATTAATTCAGTTTAAACTTATTCAGTTAATAAGTCAATCCACTATTTCACTGTGGACATTTTCCTCTGTTTTATCTATCATTAATTTCTCTTATTTTGTTTCTTTTCTTTTACATCTGTTCACACAATTGTCCAGATTTTTAAAGTTATTTTCTTGTCAGTTTGTTGATAATGTCTATTTTAACTTTTATAAAACTGATTTCCTTAATTACTACCTTATTTAATTTTATTGCACAAAGGCTTTTGATATGGTCAGATACACCAGCATAATACATATGCTTATGGATCTCCAATTTAATGGGAAAGACCATACATAGACTTGTAAAAGAAATATATTGGAAATAATACACTGCCATAAAAGTTAACGAAGTAGGTCAGTATCAAAAAGTCAAGAGAGCTATGAAATAGGGATGCTTAATGTCTCTGGACCTTATTTTTCCTATACAGTGAAATATGGGAAATTTAAATAATGACATTAGTGGTATTACCATTGGAAGATAAAAAATAAAAAATGCATGTTACATTGATGATACAATATTGATTGCAGTTAATAAAGAGTGGTAAAATCTCCGCCGGGGAGCAAGCATGACATGAGGCTTCTGATCATCAGAAGAATTCCCCCCTCGATGAATGTTTTGGCCCCTTTACCTTCCTAAATTAAAACAAATTATCAAATGGAGAGAAATTTAAACAGGTGAATCATTTTGACTACCTAGGGTCATAACATCAGATTGAAGATGCTTATAGAAATTAGAACAAGAATCACCATGGCAAAGTAGCTTTTTGCAATATGGAAATTATACTCGTTAGTAACAGTTGTCAGTTGCCCTGAGAAAAAAGTGTTTAAGAGCTAAATATAGCCTTTGTTGTTGTATGCATGTGATACCTGGACGGTGTGTAAACAAACTGAGATGCATTTACCAGCATAAAAAATGTATTTCTGAGGGAAATGCCAAGAATACTATGGATGGACAGCAAAACAAATGAAGCAGCCCATTAAGAAGCAGATGAAAACCTGAAATAATTCTATAAATTAGGTGTAGACAGCCAAGATTATTGTGCGGGTTCTGAGGAGAAATACACTTGAAAAGTTAGTGACTGCTGGCAAACTTGATGACAAAAGAGCAAGAGGAAGACATGGAGAAAATACTTTGCCAAACAGCATAATTGGAACTTGAACACAGACCTGATTGGAGACTAGTGATCATGTAAGATGGTGAACCTTAACAGACCATGCTTACACACAACGCATGTGATGATTACTCTCTTTCATCAGTCAGGATCTCTTTAGGTAGTTATAACCAAACATACTCTCATCTGCTCTTGTAAATTGTTTGTGGCAGCATACTGAGAAATATATTTCAGGTATACAATTTATCTGAGAACATAAACATAATATATTTGCAGGCTCTGGACTATGAGTTTGCCTACCATTGCTGTGAGCGTCTGATTAATCTCTGCTATAGTCCTGCATGGAATGTCTGTGTTAGGCTGGCTGAGCAAGAAGGCTTCCGAAAAATTGATGCTAAGTATGTTATTTCTTTATTGCCTCAAATTAGAAGTTAGTCTTGTATCAACCATGCTGCCTTGAATGATGCAGAATTGTTTGATTGTGTTACCTGTCTAAGTATACATGATGTGTAGTTTAATGTATTCACTTGTTATAGTCCAGGCAAGAATAAAAGGTACAGGTAGTCCCATAGCGGTTACTGTGTTTGGGCTGTGGGGTGTTAAGCCTTCACATATTCTAGGCCACAACCTATAAGTTGGAGAGGCCCTTCCTTGTAGGCTTTCATTCTCAGACAAATCCCTGAAAATTGCCTGGTACTCTTTTTTGTGAGGCTTTTTTGTGTGGTGAGATTGGTCCCAGATCCATAAGTAAAATAAAAGGCCCTTTTGTATGCCTTAAGATGCATCAGGCATATGGTGCTAAACCTATAATTTTATAAACCAATCGATGCTCAGTGGGTGATGTGGTCAGTGTCACGCTGGCCACCTTTCCTTTCCAACACATTTCTTGGTGCGCATTTTAGACTGGGTCAGACTTGGATCCACTGTCTTGCCACACAAGCGCTGTGCTACTGAGGCTCCTAGCATTATGTGGCAAGTCTGTTTCATTACACTTTGTATGTGTGCGAGAGAGAGAGTGTGTGTGTGGGGGGGGGGGGGGGGGGGGGGGGGGGGGGGGGGCACGTGCACACACATGCATGTGTGTTAATTTACACACACATGATGTTCCTGAAATGCAAGCTGTGCTATGTATATACATTAGTTACAGGCATTCTTAAAGTACTGAGGGTGTAATACAGAATATGTTTTAATATGAATAGGGAAAAAAGATAAGGAGACACACTGTCACATACTTCTCTTGATGGGCTTATATTGACGTATTTCACGATAAATTATTATGCCAGCTTATTGTTTCCAGTATATGTTTTACAATCTAAGGTCTTTCCCATCAGTGTGTAGATCTGCGTTTATTTGTATTATGTTGACACTTCTTACTTTATTGAAAGCCATTGTGTAGTCAAAGAAGCAAAGATGTATGTCTTTATTTACTTCTGTATGAACGCTACTTAATGTTCTCAGCAAATACACAGCATTTGTTGTACCCTTGCCTTCTACACACCCACATTGTTCTTCCCCTATTTCAGGTTGTATTTTTTTTGCATGGTGATTCTTAGCAAATCTTTATGATATGGCTCATTAAACTAATTATTCAATATTGATCGCATTCCGGGGCTCCTGATTTCTTTATGATTGCAATAAATATACATTTACATAAGTCAAAAGGTATCTCCAGTATCGTATATTGTGTTCAACAGTCGGGTGACCTTGTCTGTTCCATATAAGATGGAGAGGTTTTTAGATATAAAAGACATTCAGATTTATCATGGTAATGAGCCCAGTCTTCTACTTATGCCGTTTATCCCTATTAAGGAAAATTCCCTCAACCAAACCATTCCAAACTGCCCTATCTTTTGCTATATGCTGCTGCTTGCACCATGTCCTCATTGAGCCCATAAGAGAAGGAAAATGGAAGCACACAAACAGCGCTTAGAGATGAGCCATGTATGCAGACACTAATGGGATCAAAATGACAACAGTACTTTGCAAAAACAGGTCATATATGGAAGTTTTTGGAAGCTATTGCAGAACACAAGCTATGGGGAAATTTATTAAATCAGCTATATGTGTAAAGATTTTTGTTTACTTTCTTTTCAAATAATAGTTTTAAAAACCTGTTTTAGTAATATTTTTATTTACTTTTTGTATTCTTGCAGAGCTAAACTGCTGTCTTTTGCTTTGACGTATTGTAACAAGGATATGATTCAACCAGTACTTCAGGCACGGTGCCTGCTGGAAACTCAGGTATTATAATAATAAATGTCTGATATTAGTTTTTATACAAATTCATATTTTTAGCTCCCATGCAGCTCCATCTAGGTCCTCTACATTTTTCATTTCTGTGATCCAGACTCCTTAAGCCATACCTCTTTTAGAAGAGAGATTCCTTTCCCTCATGGTGACTCCTGGAGCCATACCTCTTCTAGAAGAGATTCCTTTCCCTTGTGGTGATTCCTTGAGTCATACCTCTTCTAGAAGAGATTCCTTTCCCTTGTGGTGACTCCTTGAGCCATACCTCTTCTAGAAGAGATACCTTTCCCTCGTGGTGACTCCTTGAGCCGTACCTCTTCTAGAAGAGATTCCTTTCCCTTGTGGTGACTCCTGGAGCCATACCTCTTCTAGAAGAGATTCCTTTCCCACATGACTCCTTGAGCCATACCTCTTCTAGAAGAGATTCTTTTCCCTCATGGTTGGCTTTTTCTCCTTTGTTTTTAAATCTTTAGACTTGTTCATAGTTAGTTGAATTTTGCAGCATTAGTTTTTTTTTATGTAACAGGGAAGCTGGCCTCATGCCCAACCCATCTTTGGCGCGTCTTATGACTTGTACGGTAGGTTAGTGTTATAATTCTTTACTTCCTTAAGGGTCCTGGTAACACACGGGCAGAAAACCTCCTTAGTTGACTCCTATGACATACATGATAGGTTACAGGGTTACTATTCTTTACTTCCCTCAAGGTGTCCCTGTAACACATGTGGGTTTCATGTCATGTGGTTTTCATGTATGCTATTGCTTGTTTAGAATGCTTCTCTCTCATGGCACAAACATGACTGGGTTCGGATCTAAATCAAGACATTTGAAATGTGTTATGAGAGATAGCCAATGCTGTGGCAAAGAGGTTACAAACGCAATCTACAATCCTGCATGCCAAGTTTGAAACTCAGCTGTGTGTGATTTGGAAGCAGACTGCCTTGCCATGAAATTCATGCAATGGTATGAATGCCAGTCATTCAGAAAACAATGGCAAACTACTGAACATAAACTTGCCAAGAAATCACAAACGGCTCAAACATGATGTGGTTGACTGCGATGTCTTGTAATGAATATGCAACTAACTTAACCATGAGAGAAAGAAGGGAGTTGTCAACATCTTATATTGCATACAGGCACTCTCGCTACTTCATCCACACCTCACAGAAAACATCAGTTGCGTGGATGGAATTTATACACGTTTAATTCAAGTGAACCTGATATATTCATACAATCATGACCAGGCGGTGACTGCCTGTCTAAATATACAGTGGTCGCCTTACTTCACAAAAATCATACATAATCAGATACAACTCAACTCTCGCTATCTGTAACTTGCGCCCTCGTAAACTACAGATTGGCTCTCGGAAAAAGCACACACGTCCTGTCTGGAAGACTGTTCTGTTCCGTCTGAGTAAGTTCAGTCCACTCGCCAGTCTGGTCGCCCTAAATCCTGTGCAGTCAGCAAACCCCCGTGCTGTTCTATTCATCACGTAGTACAGTAGTCTTGTTCATGTCAACCTTGGGTTGTACTACTGCTAAGTCTGTTTACGGGTGTTGTCCTGTGAACTAGCGTCCCTCGCCCTATCCTCGGGGTTGGTCCTACTGGTGTCCTAGATATGACACGTCTGTGTCCCCACCTAAGTCCTGTCTTATGACTGTTCTAAGTTATAGCTTGCATTCTGTCTCTACTCTATTTACTCCCTTGTAGCGATCCTTATCTACGTCCTGTCTGTCCTTACCCCTCTTCTGTCTCTTGTCCTATCTGTGTCCTACCTAACACCTTGACAGGAGTAAAGCAGGGAAAAGCTATTTGTGACACACCATAGCAAAATGGCAGCATCTGCTACTTTACATTTTTACCAATCCCAGTGAGGCAAATGGGATTTACAATAGCATAGTGGGTAGTCATTCACTTGCTATTATGGTGGTCCTTAGTTCAGACTCATCTTGAGGTCATATTTTTTTCCTGACCACATGGTTCTGGGGGAAAAA